>OX352761.1:120783777-121152520 GCA_947095585.1 Nephrocerus scutellatus
AAAGAAAATTCTTTGAACTTAAAAACAGATATTTTGGCGATTATTACCAAATAAGATCCTTCTCGTAACATTTCTGCAGAACTACCCCAAGAACAAGTTTACTGAGTTAAGTTTTTTTTTTTTCAAGGGGTCTGCAAATCAGTACCCCTTTGACAGATCTAACAGTATTGTACTAAGTGATATTACCATATTCTAATACACCATGGATGTTATATTTTTTTGACGGATTACAGTCGGTTTTACTGTCTTTTTGCAACCACGTTCGTATATCTCGTTTAATGCAAATATCGGTTGATACCATTGGTCCAATCACTGTATCTTATATGTACAATTATAATTGGATTTTCTGTTATGCCCTCATTAATTTACACACTTATATTATCTACGATCATTATATGCCAAAATATGATATAAGTGACAGGTGAATAGACTGCATCAACACACAAACATACAATATTCACTTAGGAAAACTAAATTAATGGCATTCCTTTAGTACCTACAAGTGTGCGATTATCTATTTATCTGATGAACCAAACTCTCTTTAACCTTAAGACTATTGATTCTCAATTCAAAAGATAATCCTTGTATATGTGTAATGAAATCAAAGATCCTTATATCGCCTTTACCTGAAAATCCAATCTTTTGAAACAAACGCTTCGCATCGATATGACAAAGCTTTTCAAGTTTATGCAGTTCTCATATATTGTGCTCGTGATGACTATCATTCAATGTATTTGAAGTTGATGGGAAATTTTGTTTTGTTTTACCAAAGTTAAGAAATTAAAGCACTTAAGAGTACTTGTAATAATAAATGTTAACATATATGTCAGACTAAAAAGTCAAAATTTCTGTTTGTCTTTCGTCTTTCAAGGAAACAGATTGAAGTTTTTTTTTGTTTCCTTAAAATTCTTCGATCCACATAATGTCCTGCCCTGGAGTGCCAACTTGATATGTGCGTCTTTACAATAATTATTTGTCAAGTATTCGTTTGACAATTTTCGAAATTGGCTTTCCATTTAAATTAGATTCGAAAGTGAATCAAGCTTTCTACCGTGCCATAAAGGAATGCCGCCTGCCAAGATTTTCACTAACATCCATTTTGGCCTTTTGACCTGTACACTCATGTGGGTCGGATATACGACGCACTCTTCCCTATCAAATCTCAAAGTTAAGAAAAATGCGATTTGTTTACATCACTGTCAAAGTGGTATAAGTATAAGTAAGAAAACAAAAACAACAACGACAACAATGGAAAGCAACAAATCCTTTTCCATTCAAGTCAAAGAGTGCCGCCGACTCGCTTTCCTGCGCGATGAATGAAAGTAAAATGCGAAAGGACAACAAACAAACAAATACTAGACAAAGAAATTATTTGGGTTGGTTTTTTATCTTTTTATTTGTTACTTCTGTTCCGTCGACATAATCTCGTTCGTATGTTCTTTTCGTCCAAAGACAATTGAAAATGTTGAAAAAAATCGCCAACAAAATAACTGGTACACAAGCCCGTCACTGAAAAGCTTAAGGACCAAACAAAAGATATAAATTTTATAAAATGTCACACACAACTCTTATGTCCCATTGCGTGTGCTCGCAAATGCAGACAGAGTGAAAGAGAGAGAGAGAGAGAGAGAGATAGAGAGAGAGAGAGAGGGAAACAACATGATGTGCATTACTATCTCTGTGGGCGAACGAGATTAGTTGAAATCAAATTCGTTCCCAAAAACCCCAAAGGTAAAAACAGAAAAAACAAAATAACGATAACGTCGCGCTGCTTCTTTTTCACTCTCGGCGGGTCGCTTTGGGAAACTTTGTTCAGTTGGCTGAAATCCATTTTTTTAACAAAGGATGTCTAAAGTCAACAGTAGAATACTTTCACTTACAAACGTTCCTTTGCTTACCTGTCCTGTCCTGTCCTGGCAGCGTCTGTTGCATGGATACGACGACTGAATGAATTCCTTATCACATCAAACGTCGGGGCGGTAAACAGAGCCTTTTGTTACTTTATTTTTACCAAGCCATCAGCGGGACGGCTTTATAGTTATTAACTTCCTTGCTGTTCTTTGTAGCTAGAGCAAGTCTTTGTTTTCACCGTCCAACCTTGTGGGGAAATGCATTTTTGTTCTCTTTAGGTGTGGTACTAAAAATTAAATTACGCTATCTTAGATGGGGAGTAGTTGCTAATGTGTCGCAGGTGAACTTTATGGCGTTAGTTTGTCTCGTAGCTGCATTTTTTTCTGAAGAAAGAAGTTTTTTGAGAATTTGTTTTCGCTAAAAAAATATATATTTTTTATTTCGCAGCCGGAGATAATTCCATTTCAACTCATCCGAATAATAATAATATTCTGCGCGACAGACAGTTGCTGTCCGAAGCCTAGCTTCTTGCGACCATTTGTGTTGTGCATGTATATTTTTTTGGGGATTTGCATTGCGATTGTTCGGGAAACAACTGACTGCTCAAAACTTGATTTGAGCCAGTAGCGCAACAATCAAGTTCATGATGTAGTGCTTGCTCTACCTTCTAGTGGTGGTCCCCGGGCAACTATGTGTATAAATCCTTATATATGTAGGCTAAATTGCAAGTGCGAACGGTCTAGCACTTCTAGTTGGTTAGCACCCTGCGGTACCGAAATATTCCCGCTACTAAAACCGACACAACGCCTCGGATAAGTAATGATCGAATAATGACGACTTTTGGCTATTGTACCCGGATTAAGATTTGTTTCTGGAATGTCAGGACGCTCCTTAACTCAGGAAGTGAAGGACCTCAAAATGCCAGATTTCTTCAACTGGAACGTGAGTTTCTTCGATATAATTTGGACATACTGGGAGTGAGTAAAGTAAGATGGTTCGACGCGGGTGAGTACCAATCCTCAACGTGTAAGACTGTTCTACTCTACTCCGGCAAATCCTCCGGCAGTCCCCGTGAATCTGGAGTGGGTCTGCTGCTAACGCCAACAGCACGCAGATGCCTAATTTCCTGGGACCCACACGGTGATAGGATCTTATCGGCCAGATTTCGGAATAGAGTACGGTGCGTCACGATCATACCATGTTACGCCCCAACGAATCCCTCGACTCAGGACGAAAAGGACAACTTTTACAATCAGCTAAGCGCTGTATTCAACGCCGAACGGAGATGTAGTAATCGTGTTGGGGGGACTTGAGTGCCAAGGTAGGCAACGACAATGAAGGACTCAGACATGTGACTGGGAAGCCCGGCCCCGGCGAATGAAATGACAATGGTGAATTTTGTTGAATTGATTTTTGGAACACCAACCACCAGGAGGCACCATGTTTGAGCATAAGACGTGCCACAAGGTCAGCTGGGTGTCAACTGACAGGCAATCATCATCCAGCAGCTCATTGCCGTCCACCATGCAAGAACATTGAAAAGCTGTAAAAAATGTTTTCACATCTGGAGCGGAAAGTATTGTTGGTAGAAGCCAGGCAAGGCACAGCACGTGGCTTACCGAGGATACCTGAAGGCGAATTGAAGAACGTAAGCTACTTGTAAGCTCGTATTGTAGATACCCCAGCAGCAGCGAGGATCGAGCTGGAGTCATTGTATCGAAGAAAAATGAGAGAAGTGCAGTGTAGTGTAAGACGTGACAAACGTAATTATATTAACAAACTGGCCTCAAAAGCAGAGGAAGCAGCGAGCAGGTGCGATAACTGAACCGTTTACAGAATCACCAAAGAGCTGACAGGTGTTGACACCATCCGGATGGTGTCGTACTCGTTTCAGATGAGGATCAACTCAAGCGATGGAAGGAGTATTTTTCTACGGTCCGGTGTATTCGCTAACGATATGCACCCAAATCAAACGGAGCTGCCTGAAGTAACAATTCTCCGAATTCGCACCTCAACTACCAGTAAAGACGAGACGTGATCGATACCGCGATCAGCGCACTAAAGAACAACAAGTCGGAAAGACTAAATAGTATACCCGCAGAGCTTCCGCGTGCCGCTCCAACGACATCAGCAGAGCTTTTATATCCTCTTGTAGAGAGAGCTTGGGAGACAGAAAGTTTCCCCGACGAGTGGAGTGGAAGCTCCGTAAAAAAGGTAGTCTTATGGAGTGCGAAAACTGGAGAGGCATTTGCGTTCTTCCTGCAGTTGAAAAGGTAATAGGCAAAGTAGTACTTGAGTGAATTAAGGAACATCTCGAAGATACATGCCCAACAAGCAGGTTTCCGCACTGGATCCTCCTGTGCAGACCACATCAACACCCTTCGGATCATTATTGAACAGTGCGTTGAATTCCGGTCACCACTGCACCTGCTGTTCATCGATTTTGAGAAGGCGATTGACAGTCAGTTGACAGAGAGACAGTTTATCTGGCTCGCCTTGCGCAGGAGAGGTATACCCGATAAACTAATAGCTATTATTAAAGCAACCTATGATGGCTCTAAATGTCATGTGCTGCATAGAGGAAAGCTGTCAGAGGAATTCGAGATTCTAAGTGGGGTACGAGAAGGTTGCATTCTATCGCCGATACTGGTGATTTTCAGAGCAGAAAGTTTAGTATAAAAGTTGGAAGATTTTTATTGCTAAAGACCTCTCTAAAAGGCATTTCCTATATGTTGAGGCATATTTCTCAGGAATACTTACCCGATCCGAAAATGCAACCATTGGGTATGTAAATAGTTCAAGAAATAGTTCATTTGCTTTAAAATTTATTTTTCTTACAAAAAAAGTTCTCCGTTTATTATTTTTGAGTTAAAGTTTTTCAGTTTTAACATTATACATGGATTTTTGTTGTAATACAACCTAATTTATATCTATATATATATATTTTACGTTAAATATTATATTTGCCGATTTAATATAAACTTACAAATAAATTTACAATTAGTGTTTATATAATAATATTGATATCATTACATTCGATATCATAAAAATGTATTTTTAAAACTGTGTTACGGATGGAAAGAGGTATAAGAGGACATAATTTATAGCAAGTAGCAGTTCATAGTGTAATAAGTGAGTTTTATTATATTGCACAACGGTAAATACATAACAGTAAAATTCAATAACCTACACATCAAGAAGAGTAATAATAACGTCATACATACATACGTGCAATCGATATTTAGTATAAAGCAATTACGGAGTGTAAAATACGATAAGAGTGCAAAGCTGATAAGACAAAATATCGCTCAGAATTTCATATAGGAGAAGAAGTAAGCAATCTTATACAACAGATACGTTTCCTTATGACGATTACAATAAAACATTTCAATAAAGACCCGAAGCTACATTATATAATTTATTATTATTCCATTGCAAGACTCGTGTAACATAATTCTGTGCAGAATATATATTTATTCTTAAAGATACATATACTGGGATTCGAATCACGAACCTCCACCTGCTCAGAAGCCATGCTCTCACCCACTGAGCTACGGCGCCCCTATTTGTTCTTAAATATACATATACCTATGCGAATACAATAATAGTGTAATTAACATAATTCGTTATCGTAAAAGTTAATATGTTTTCCATCCGGATTTGCCTATTGCTCGTTTTAGATTTTGGTGCGCTAAATTGAACCCAACAGCCATCGGTTTGAATATGAATTGGACATAGGACGATGTGTGCTCTTATGCTTACAAATTGAATGATTGAAACTTCAGTATTGATCTTAGTACGTAGGCACACAGAGGAAGAGCCTCTAACTACATTTTAGGGGATATAAATGTTTGCATATCTATCTATATCTACAAATCTATTGTATCGCAATCATACTCGTAAAATTTTACTCTGGTATTCATTGCATAACCTATCTACGACCAACGAGTGTAAATGAAGTAGAAAGAGTTATCGAGGAATTCCACTCAAAACTGCGATGGCGTTAAGAGTTCTCGAAGAATCAATAAAATTTGATCATAATGTTGGATACGAAATTACCTCCATGCCACATCTGTACAGCGTTTGTTGGTTTTTTTTTTATTGCTGTTAAGTTGCAACATAATCGCTTCGAATTTATATATATTTTCATACAAAAAGTTTATATAAAGACGAAAAAACTCTGTCTAACTTTTTATTTTTTGATTTCGATTAAGGCAATTTCGACTTTTTGGTTTAACCCTATGTGCTATACCTTAGATTAAGTTGCATTGATGCGATTTTTATAAAATATATAAGTTTTGCATATTATTTAATGTAAATATTTGTTACATTAAATTACATTTCGTTATTAGACATAGTAATAATTGAGTTTCTTTTCCTAAAATGGTATAAGTTACTGTGAAGGGCGCTTAAGAGCATGATTTCAATAAGTTTTAATAAGTAAAGTGTAATTAATTTTTACAAAACAATTGTCTCTGATGAATTGAGCTTGCACCAAAATGGAGGTGTGTCAAAGTAGTGTGGTATCTTCCTCCAGAAAGTGAATGTAGCTCGATTGCAAATAAAGTTAGTGGTTAGTACATTGGTTCGATTCCTGGCACGTCCAATATTAGGCTTGAATCAGAACCAATGTTAGGCGTGAGTCAAGCAAGCTTAGCTATTGGTATTGGAAGATTTATGGAAGACGAACATGAGCACTATTGGAATTCAATAAATACCTGTACAACTACCAAGTGTTTGTGGATAGGCCGAACAAAAACACCACCAAGTTCATTTTAGGAATATCTAGAAGGAACGGTCGAAGCATGGTCGGTCTACTTACAGAGCATAATCCGACTAGAAGTCATGTATTCAAGTTGGGAGTTATATTGGATCCAATATGTAATTTCGACAGGGAACGTGTTCCTTCCTTCCTTCCTTACCACCAAAGCACAGCTAAGTTGGAATAATTTAGTGTGGAGGAAGAAGAAACAAATGCTTTTTCGGTGAACTTGGAAGAAGTTCGACCGTCGAAACTAGATCAAGTCCTTCGCTATTTTAAGGTAACGAATGGATTTAAATAGCGAACTCACTGGGAACGAGTACAATGGACCGACTCTTTGAGTGCTCTGGTATTGCTTTTCTCGGATTGTCACACCAACCCACAACAACTATAAATATGCGTACTCGTAGGTAGTAAGTCTTCGGGTGTGAACTTTCAACTCAATCCACCACAACACTTTCTTTCCTTGTTCTTGTTCTATCTTAATAACTTACTGCCTTTCTGTTTGTAGGCATTATATAAGGGTGCAAATCAAATAAATAAAAAGGAAAGTTAAAAAGCTCATATTGAAAAAGTAGTAGCTAAGTAATTAGTGAAATTTAATTATTTCACTGAATCTGACACAAAACTATATAGAACATTGGATTGCCTCGTTAAAGGTAAAGAAATGCTGTCATATCTTTTTCTTTATGTCATATATCCCCTTATGGGTCATAGGTCCTCTACTACGCCTACGCGCGATCGCATGCGGTTTCTGGCAATCTCTCCCACTCACCCTCTTCCCCAATGGCCGTGACTTAATTGGGGATCTGCATTGCGATTGATCGGGAAACTACTGACTGCTCAAAACTTGGTTTGAGCCGGTAGCGCAACAATCAAGTTCGTGATGTAGCGCTTGCTCTACTTCCTAGTGGTGGTCCCCGGGCAACTATGTGTATAAATCCTTGTATAATAATATTCGGTGCGACAGACCATTGCGGTCCAAGGCCTAACTTCTCGCGACCATTTGTGCTGCGCATGTTAATTTTTGGACACAACTGGAAGGGACCTACAAATTAAGGCCGGATCCGAACGGCGAATTGAGAAGCTTTCCGTGACAAGGTATTACTCTCGGAACGTTTGTCACCCATTCGCGAGAGGTGGGACACCGTGAAAAATACTTTTTTGGTGTTTCTGGGATTCGAACACGAACCTCCTGCCAGCAGCCATGTGCACTTCCACTGAGCCACGGCGCCCACATAAATCCTTGTATATGTAGGCTAAATTGCAAGTGCGAACGGTCTAGCACTTCTAGTCTAGGTAACGTTGGTTAGCACCCTGCGGTACCGAAAAATGCCCGCTACTGAAACCGACACAACGCGTCGGATAGGTAATGATCGAATAATGACGACTTTTGGCTATTGTACCCGGATTAAGATTTGTTTCTGGACCTCAAAATGCCAGATTTCTTCAACTGGAACGTAAGTTTCTTCGATATAATTCGGACATACTGGGAGTGAGTGAAGTAAGATGTCATGATTTTCTGCTATAATTTTCCGCGTTGAGCCACCCAATAGCTAACTCAAAATTTTTAGATTGACGATTTTGATGTTTAGTTGCAAGTCCTGCTTTAAGAGCAGAAGCATATTTTTGATATCATAACAGACAAATCAAACGACATGACAGCGAGGCCGGCCAAGCATACGCTGGAAGGATGGCATAGACCAGGATGCCCAGAGTTCAGCGATGCAAAACTGGATGACATCGGGTCAAAATTGGGACCGGTGGAGAGACTTTTTGCGGGAGGCCAGGACCGGACCCCCCGGTTGTATATCCAAAAATGATGAGGATGAATTGACAGGAGAATGATTCTGCCTAGTGAAACGTTACTTAGTTTGGACAAGGAATGATTCAAAATGTAAGGAGTGAGCTAAAACTTGTTGTAGGATTTTGAACATAATGGTTGTGCTCACTGGGAAAGAAAGATGTCGGTGTGGTGTTACGTCGAAAACTCATATCGACATCGACATCGACACCTATGCCAGTGATATTTGTGTCAATACTGTCACAACACAACAACTAATAATCAAATGATTATTAAGACATCCACTAACAACACTCGCGACTGTTGTTAAAAAATGTTACTTTCTGTCGACGACAACTTATGTGGTGAACAACAAGTTGTCGTAACATACCGTAACACCAAGTCCTCAGTGAACAACAAAATGTCAAAAAAAGAAACTTCGTGTAACATTTTGTTGCGCCGTGAACTCACACAATGATGATATGATATTGCTGATGATGTGACCTAAAAAAATTAAGGGAACGAAATTTTGTGAGTATATGTTTAGTACCCTGTGGTTTTCCATAAATAGGAATAACTTTTTCTACAATACCCAATAATATTGGACATTTGAAGCGAGAGACATACAATTTCTAACAAATCCATATTTAAATTTAATTTTTGAAAAACTTTTATAATCTGGTAATTTAAAGATATCGCTCAACATTTTCACCCTCAATGACCTTTTAATTGACTTTTTACTCACTCAACAAATTTATTTCTTTAGTAAGAGTTGCAATCAATCAAATGTAAATGCAAAATGTTATAATTTCCTTTTTATATATCATAATCAAAGAACATTTAAAAGGACTTTTCGTGTTTTACTTTGCATTTTTTGTACAGTACAGAGCTCACTTTGCAGTTTGTTTTTTTATAAAGTGAAGTCCGCTGGAAATTTTTGTTTGAATTTTATACGAGTATCTGTTTACTTATTTATAACTTTATTGCAATTTTTAATTTATTCATTGTATTCATCTTTCATTCTTTGTTGTTGCTCCTGCGTGCGTCCGTCCTCCAGGCAAAACACAGTGACCTCTTCTCCCAGTGTACGAGTCACAGAGTACTGCATGGGAAATTAGATTTCACCTTTTTTACAACTCTGTGCTCATTTCACCGACTATTGCGCTCTGTGAATAGAAAAAAAGAAGCAAACAAGAAAAGGAAACCAAACAAAAATAGAGAAGGAAAAAAATTAAAAAGTTATATTATAAGAATGTAAATCTTTTTAGAGTAGGACTAAAAATCTGCTTTCAATTGGATTTTATTTTTGTAATCAGCTTGTAAAAGTGGTAACTGGGTAAAAGATCTTCTTGAAATATGATGAAGAACAAAGTGCTTTTAATGAATCTACGTATAACTTGACCGCCACTTAACTTCTACTTACTACTGTACCATTTTTGTGCAAAAATTAAAAGGCAATATACATAACTTTGGGAGAATAAAAGTTCTACTGTGTGGGCAAAAGCAAAAGCAAAAGCAAAGCTTTTTTTTGTTATAATGAAATTTAATAAAAGCCAAAGCTAAGGGAAAAATGCAAAAATATTGAATAACTATGTAGTGCAATTAACTTAATTTCATTGAATGTTTTTTTTTGTGGTTACGATTGCCATCAAGTGTCTCCACTTGACTGTAGTTTCACAATTGCCTTGATTGCAGGTAAATATAACTTTTAACTTTTTCCAATCATCGCGTTTCTGGTTGTGAGCACTTTTTACTCCTACATCCTTGAACATCTACTTTAAAATGCATAATTGTATTTGAAATTATTCGAAAGTTTTTTGTTTGTTTTGTGCATTGCGGTGCGTCGGTGCATATATGGCGATCATAAAGTTGCATTCCTTCTTTGGTGCAACACGATGAGGTCAGTTGGACGCAGAAAGCATTAACGTTGATCGAGGGAGAAAAAACAAAAATTCGATTCTCCATTAGAAAAACAGACAAAATGCAAGCGTTAACCAATTTGTTGTACCACAATGGTGGTACAAGTTACTTTGGAGGATTATAAAACGAAAACAGTGATTATTTATGGTGGTTTTTTAAGCCTGATAGAACTTGAAATTATAAAAAAAAAGCGGAAAACGTTTAATTCTAATCAAATTGTTTCATTCATTTAAAAGACCAATAAATGGCATTAATACGTGAATATACTTTGTGCACAGGTCCGCGGCTGTTCTTGACGAAGCTCACTCTGGACGTCAAATGTTGGGCCACTTTTGCGAACTGTGCTGACTGTGTGTCACAAGTAAAAACGAACAATGTTGGCTTCCGTCAATTGTTGCTGGTTTATCAGCATAAACCACACTTTCATTTACAGCGCTATAAAAATCACGAAGTCGTCTATAATTTGCGCAAAATCGACGACTGATTTTAAGTTAATTTTGATATCTTGATAATTTTTTTTTGTATGGAAACCTTGGCCCATATGACACTGCGACCTAAAAGATCTATTGTATTATTGGGTGAAGTTAATTTTAGAGATGAATTATCTCCCTAATGAAGGATAGTATGTCCTTAGTAGCAGAGTTTCTTAACTTTGCGGACGAACTATTTCCTTAACCAAACTAATGCTGGGCGTTCACAGAGAATGTGCTCGGATGATTCGTGATCTTTCGAGCAGAACCTGCATTCCGTTTCTGAGCCTTGATTCATTTTGTTATGATGATTCCGCAAGCATTAGTGACCTTTGAGAAAACTCACCAGCTTATTTATTTAGATTAAGGATTTCCTTATAGGAGTACGGCCTGAATTATCTTTTGTACTATCTTAGCCCTTTCCCAATGGGCAACCAATTATTAATCAACGCTGTAGCGGAAGCTCAGTAGGGTCCTATGAACGCAGATTCTGATCCAGCCCTAGCTAGTCAATCTGCAGATTCGTTGCCTGCAATTCCTCGATGAACAAGAAACGAACAGAGTTTCACCCTGTTTTGTCTGGCAAGGGATTGCAGTGCATCGTAGTAGCTTTTAACAAATAAAGAATCCATTAAGTTTGACTACAGCGCTGTAAGTGCTACCTGGTTATCTGAAAAGATATATATGTTAGCGCCCCTAATCCCTTTACTAAGGTTTATCCTAGCGCGGACCTCGATGGCATGGAGTTCCGCCTGGAAAACCGTGCACTCTTTCCCATTGATACCGAGACTTTGGTGTTGGGTACATAGACAAAGAGATCTAATGAAAAAAAAAAAAATAATTGGGTTAATTATATCCAACCTGTGGCATTCAGATACGATATCAAATCTGCACTCCGAAAGCGCCCTAAGGTCGGAAATGAAGGGATTATTCAATTTGCAGAATCGCCTGCCAGGGTGATTGAGAGTATGTTTTGCATTCAAATCTTGCAAAAGCTATTATGAGGGATTCCCAGTTTGGCTGCGTGGGTGCCTACTGGCCACTTACGGCAACCACAGACAGAACTCCATCCAGTAACGTCGTTTAGCTTTCCTGATGCCTTACTTATATCTTTTCAGGTAGTCCTTGTAGGGTTGCCAGAAATTATTTGTGTTACAGATATTGAACATAGATCTGGACAGTCCTCTGACCTTATCCAATTCATCACTTCGCCAGGCGTGTGCTTTTTCTTGCTATGACAGATCGGGCGTGAAACTTTCATTGCAATATCCATGGAACCTGCAAATAACTTAATTTTGGAGTTCACGTCCACAGACGTAATAGGTTCAATATTAGGAATTATGCCCAGTTAAGTCTGGATAATATTACTGAATTTCATCCAATTCATTCTTTTAATGTCCCTGTATGGTTTGGGAGTCTCCGACTGGAGAGATAGGTCGAACATTATATACTTATGATCGGAGTAGGAGTTACCACTGGAAACTGCACCATTTGTCAACCCTGGAGTGACAATTGCTAGTAGTTAAAGTAATATCTATCTATATATCTATCCAAACTCGGAAAGATAAAGGTGCGAGTCCTACCAGTATTACATATCTTAAGATTAAGGTTATCATTATTAATATCATTAGTAATAATGACATTATTAATGACCGAGTAATGTGCCTATAGCACATTCTTAAAGTATGTCTCATCTTGATAGTCAAAGCATATCGAATAACTTAAGCCTTAAGCTGTATCACCTTGTCACATTGCTACATTGTAAAAAAAAAATTCTTCAACCCTTAGGAGGACAAAATGTTTTCATTCTTAAACTGAGAACCTCTGCTAGAGAGCTCAGGGCCCATTATCGTTAAATTTATGAAATGCAATTAAAACGCAAAACAAAAACCATAAAAAATTGTATTTAAATTCCATTCCTGTATGTGTTTGTGTTGATCTTTGAAAACAATATAATGAAGTTGGGAATCACTCGTCCTGTGACGTAGAAGATGTGCGAGGTGCGCAAAACGAAAATGCGTAAAATTGCAAATTGAATCTGAAGTGAGGTATACGAGTATATCATGCGTTCAATGGTTGGAATTTAGGTTTGCAAATCGAAACAGCACTTGTGTATTAAACCGACTGCTAAGACTTGAGTACAATCCCCACACAATTTCTGTACATACGTAAAAAATATTAAAGCTAAAATTACAGTGCCCTTATTTTAATGTCATGGCCGCTGGAACTTTTTGTTTGGATTGTAGTCGCGAACGTATCAGTAGGTGCCACCCTCATCTATCTACGAGGGAAGACATTCTCCATTCACATAAAACTCAATGTGATTATGTCATCGTATGAAACCAACAATGACGACGACGACTGTCTTCCTTATTCAGACGGCATTCAGCGTTGAACAGTTGAACAAAAACAGCAATAACAACAATTATTACAATCCAGGAATTTTTCTCATTCCATTGGTATTTGCTGAAGATGATGATACAACAGGGGGGCACAAAAGATGACTACGTAATATTATTTCGAATATCGCCAAACAATTCGCCATTCGTTAAATGTGAAATGAATTCAGTTTTCGAAATTTATTCAGTTTTGTTTTACCGTGCAGAGGAGACACTCTTGCAAATGAGAGGAGCACAACAATCAGCATTGAACAGGAAACAAAGAACCAGGAACAAGGACCAAGAAACATTGCCATTTCGAATGTTGTTCGTGAAACAACAACCAACCAACAACAGGCAACAGCTATTTGTATAAATTTTTAGAGGATCTTTGCTTTCTCATGCATAAAACGGGAGATATCTAGAAATCAAAAAAGTGGGTGGCGAGCATTTCACTCTGGGGATTGCTGCGGAATGTATACTTGGGAAGAACTAGTAACACAATATCAGCCACGGTACACGGACGTGTATTTTGTGTACCAGCTCGTATTTCAATTCCATTGCCAAAGAAGAAATAACCATTGGAATATTTTGCATTTAACATTAAATTTTCAAATGATGATGTGCTGGCTGCTCTTGCTCCTTCCTGCAGCCCTTGTTGTCGATTGTTCGCACAAATTCGCGCAAATTATGCCAACAATGGAGCGAATTTGAATTTACATTCCAAGTGGGACAAAACTGCTGTGGCTTTAAAATGAACTTATTTCGTACGGAATATTGAACGAAGTTTTTGAAATTCTTTACCAAAAAATAATCGACATTTGTTTCTTAAAATTTGTATTTGTAAATTAGTGAATCGTCAATCACTGAGTTAATAGCTTATCAGCTTTAAAAAGATTTCATTGAGTGCATACTATCACATGCAGATAAACTTGTCATCAATAGTAGATGAAAATTCAGACAAAAATTTTACCATTCTGTTCCAATATAATATTTGACCGCGATAGACCATTGTTGTCCAAGGCCTAGCTTCTTGCGACCATTCATATTTTACGTGTTACTACCTACAATTTAGTTGAGAAGCTTTCCGTGACAGTTATTCCTGTCAGTAGTAACACTTCGATCGCAGACCGCTGTTTTGTGCCGGGCTTTAATGTCTATTAACAGATGGTGTAGTCAGTTTTGTAACTCTTTACATTTTTCCATAACCTGCCTAAGGGTGAAAATCTAATCAGTAACAATTGCCTGGAATGATGTCACAATATGGGCCTGTGATGATTTTAGCGTATGGCACTATTCTGTATTGTAGGATAAAGGAGAAAATCTTAGACGCATTGCTCAAGCACGATAATTGCTGCACATTGAGATATCTTCTTTCGTCTCTTCGCCAGACTTCTAGTACTGCTTCTTCCAGTTCATGAGCTGCTTAAGGTAGTGTGGGCCCTACAGATTTGAGAGCTCCGCTCGCCATCTTATCATCTTATCCCGAGGCCTTGTTGATTGTGGCAATATTTGTCACTCTGCTGACTTAATATACGCTTAATAGTAGCAGCACAGGGAACTACCGGAAGAAAGTAGTAATTCAGCTCATTAAAAAATCAGAAGACTGCTAGGCCCAACAAATAATATGTGACACAATAGGTCCATTTGCGTCGCAGGTCCATAAGCCATCTCTTAATGTGGTAAAACATTTGGAATGCACAATATATCGCAAGGTCGTCGTACACCCAATCCAGATCATGGAAATATATTTCCAGACTCTGTGGCATAATCACAGGCCATTGGCCAGTTAGAAGGCACGGAGCCAAACAGGGAATCTCGGATAATACCTTTTGCAGGAGTTCATGGATGTTAATGAGAAGGAAAACTGATTCATTCTGCAAATGTCCATCCCTGGCCGGGTTCCGATTATGCAAACTGAGCAATCCTTTCTTTGCCTGCTTTCGAATTACCGCATCACCGATCTGATCTCGTACCTGAATGGCATAGGTTGGATATAAATCGACCCAATTACCTATAACTTCATTATATCTCCAGAGGATTGTGGTTGCACTCAAGCGCTGTTTGAGGCCCTCGCTTGTGCGGCGGGTACCACCAATCGACCTACCTACCTGAGTACCAATTTTCAAAAGAGCTTCCTGTTTTTATTTTTGTTTTCTTATTGGAGCGAAACAATTAGATACGAAAATCCTGCAGTTTTCTTGTGAATCCTTTATTACATTCAAAATAATCGGATCGCTTCATATAAACAACGGCTTTTCATGTTGCAAACCGTAAGTGCTGAACCAATGATAACGCCACACACACTCGTAATAACAAAATAACGCAATAATACTCTGGATAAATAGTGGGTCGAGGGGAATAATTCATTCGTGTCTCTTACGCAAAATCTTTTTATTACATTCACGTTGGTAAAAAGAAAACTCTATGAATAAATTTTCAAAAAGAAAATTACAGATAAAAATCTTGCAAAAAAATTGCGTATAAAGGGTGTTTCGTATAATGTAGCATAAAAGCATAACCTTACGACTTATTAATATCTTGGAGGGAAAGTGTTATATGTAAACAATAACTGAGAAAACTGTAAAGCACTTAACGCATTTTATGACGGCACAATAAGCGGCAACCACTATAGCAATGGCATAAAAAAATCCAAGCTGGGGCTTTTCTATACTAATATTGTAAAGAAATTTTGTTGGTTTGTGTGTAGGAGGTAATCTTCGGAACTACTGGACCGATTTCAAAAATTCTCTCACCAATATTTAGAAGCCTATACATTGCCCTATTTAACTAAAAGGGCATATCGTGGCGTCTAAATTTGTAACTAAAAAATTAAGTCGACGAAAAAACGGTCGGGCATCGTAATGACTGTGTGCTGCACTGTTTGCTGCGCTGTTTGTACTCGACCGAAGGTGGAACCGAACCGGATATTGTCAACCGAATTGGCAAAGCAAAATCAGTGTTTAGAATGATATCCATGATATGGCGAAGCAATGCTATCAGCTTAAACACCAAGCTGCGACTGTTCCGTTGTATGGGTGCAGAACTTGGAAGGTGACCGCTACTATCACAATAAGATTACAAACGTTCGTAAGTAGGTGCCTATGGAACATCTTAAGGGTTTTCTGGCCTAAACGTATCTCTTACGACCATCTTTACCAGAGAATGGGTCAAGAACTAATAGAACCATCCAACGACAGAAGTGGCAGTGGATTGGTTATACACTCCGAAAAGGTGACAGTTCCATAGCAAGCTATGCAATGCAATGGAATCCGTTATCTCAGGATGGTCGTCCGAGAAATACATGGCACAGAACAGTTGAGAAGGAGTCACAACAATTGGCGAATAGATAAAGAGAGCTGAAGCTCATTGCCAGGAAACGCACGCGATGGCGCGTAGGCGTAGTAGAGGCGCTAGGACCCACAAGGAAGATATAAGACATAAGTAAGTAAGTAAGTATGAAAAAGACCCGTTGAACTTGATGACGTCACTCTAGTCCAGTTTGTTTCTTTATAAAATGTCGTTGCTAAAGAGGTGAACGGAAAATTCCGAAAAATTTAAGATACAGAAATTATGATCTGGGAAAAGAGTTTTCACACGACCATAGACGAAAGTGACTGTTTACTACGCTATAGCCTACCCTCGAAAGTAGGCATTATGCACACTAGTGTCTTAATATAGAAAATACTTTTGTTATTTACTGCAGTCTTAGCGAACACATTCCCACAGTAATTTTGCATTGCGCATGTCCAGTTTAGCAGAGAAATTGTTTTGGTGATGTGAAAAATAGTGTACATTACTCGCTAAAAAGTGCTTGTCGTGCACGTTAGATTGCTGCTTCAAGCTTCTACTCGCATGATAATGGTCACTTTCCTTGTAAAGAAAGAAGTGATCGGACCCTAGGAACCTTTATTATAATTTTTTTTTGTATAAACCTGCTTTTATTCAAACTATGCACAATGTCTCCGATTAGAGAAGGGACATGAAAAATTGTATTTACTTCTTCCATTTTTTGGAAAAACCTCGTGTTTTCGTAAAAGGGGCCAGAATATGTTCCTTTCGGTCGTAGACATTGTGCGCCTAATTTTTAAGAAACAGCCAACAAACAAAAATAGTATTTACCATTCATCAATGACAATTGATGATTACAGTTTAGCTGTGGATGACAAATATGACATCCAAAAAACATTCTCTTGTAAACAATGTAGAATTGTAAATCACTCCTTGTTCATCTTTTATATAAACTAAATAAATTTTCAGATAATATTTAAAATTTTACATTACTACGAAGCCCTACCCACCTCTAATACAATTGATAATAATAATAATATATTTAATTATAAAAAAATAGCAAGCTAATACTTAAAAGCGATGTATAGATATAAATAATGTGTGCGTGTGTAAAAATAAGGGATGTAACGAAAAAGAAAAGTTAAAAAATTTAATTAAGGTTGACTAATATTAAAAGAGGATGTAAAGTTCTTCTTTTTTGTTAAGTTGCGAGTATCTATGGTGGTTTACAATACTCTTGTGTGTGTGAGACATATAAAGGGAAGAAAAAAAAACTAAACCATTTTACACTAATGAACTTACCGCCGACTACTTTGAATAATTGGTGTTAGTATTATCTCTAAACTGGAGGATCTATTTGCGTTTGTGGTGTTGGAATTTGCATTACAATTATCATTAACGCTACCTACAGCGGATGGATGGATGTGTTGGTTGGTAGAGTAGTGCTGCTGGTGGTACATCAGATTCGATGAGGCTGAAATGACATCCGCCAATCTGCCCTCACTACATGGGGGGGAAATGCTCATGGTGGTAGTTGTATTGGTGGTGGTGGTGATGGCGGTAGTGTTGGTGTTGGTGCTCTATCACAAAACATACGCAGACATTATAAGGTGAGGAAGGTTTCATTTATTGTCAGTTGTGTGAAATTGACAGGTAAACCATTTTTACGACGAGAACAAAATTCGTGCATCATGCTCGACATGCGGTTTACATACACATAAATACCGAAGGGAACATTTTTTACACAGTTACAGTCAAATAAAAATAATTCAATAATTTTTTCTTCGTGCTGCTAAATATTCTCTCAACAAAGGATACAACAAAATTAAAATAATTCATATTTGTGTACATTGACAGAGGTTTTTTTGTTACACAAACATGCGTTGCGTGTATTGATATTTGTTTAATTTCATGCATCCGTATGCAGGATAAAAACATTTATTGTCGATAAAAAAAAAATTAAACTCAACACAATGAACATTCATTTAAAATAAAATCTTAGGGTTTGGGTACAATCAGATTCACATGCATCACTATATTGTATACCATTCAGGAATTTTAGTTACAGACATTTATTATTATTTGTACACAAAAATTACAATTCAAGATGAATGCATAAATATTAATTCAATATATACCTCGTATTTGTTATTTTTAATCGATAGCATCCCATCATATTTGTTAGTTTTTAATTGAGAAGTTGGTTTTTCAATTATTTACTCTTTATTATTAATACTATCTATCGTGCATATTCAATTGCCAATGTTTGTCTGGGAAGCAACTGTGATGTTGTTGACATTGTAACTTAAACGATATTACAATAAATACAAAATACTCCAATCCAATCGAGCATATATATTTCTATCATCATCAAATCAGAGCTTGTGATATGAAGCTTTCGGGGGAATCGTATCTGAAAGATATTCCCGATTCTAGGAAGAATGCTCAGATATTCTGAGTTATTGATTTTCATTCATTCACTCCTCAAACTTATTGCAATATTTGTTTTAATGGAATCAGGAGATTACTTTATGTTAAGACGATCATTTTACGTCCGACGAGTATTTCGTTTGAATTAATTGATAAAAAGTGAAATGCAACTGGTTATTATCATCATATATACATATGCCAAGTCACTCACTCACACACCATTATAAAAATCGAACAAAATCGTACAGAAATTTAATATAATATTAGTGTCAAATCCATACTCCTCGTGTCACTGAGATGAATAATTTAAGTAAGATGGTGGTGTCGTGTTTTCCATTTTCTACTTTTCGTTTCCCGGAAAATAAAATTGAAATTATCGGGATTTTCTGGATTTTTTGCTAATATTTCGGAACTATAGATTGTGAAATGTCGCCACTAATTGTTGCGAAATATGAAATCTCATATTGACACCAGTTCATGCCGAAAATTTAGCCTCATATTAGATGAAAGGACAAGCTTACAAAATTGGCGATACATTAACATAAATATTCCTATTAATAAACAATACCTAAATTTAGAACTGGTTAGAATTAAGGGAAGTTGCTCTGATGATAGAATAGTAGAACTTGTTAAGTCAAACCTATCTGATTTTGGTAGGTATACTATATCTGTAACATCAACATATATAACACTGATAATATTAATGGTGCGTTGGCAATGGTAAGAAAATTGTTAAATTCTTTGAAATTTTCATCAAAGAGAAACTCCATTTTATAAGAATATGTCAGACAAAAGCACGGAGTTTAACTAAGTTTGCTACTAGATTGCAGACTAGGTGGAATATTATATAGAAATGATGATTGAAATTTTTTTATATAATTTATGACTCAATTAAAAAGGCATTGGATAATGTGGGTTCCCTTACATTACTCGATGACATTTATTTTCAAATATTATAAAATATTTTAAGCGCACTGAAGAATGAACACTGAAGAATAAGCGTTGGAAAGACGTGATGCAAACTTGGTTATAGCTGGTGCATTTTTAATTCCTTTCGCAAAAATAATAATAATATTTCCAGAGAGTTTTAGAAACTTTTGTCGTAAGCAAAATATCTTCAAACACTTGATTTACAATCTACTGCTACAGCTAGTAATTTGATGCATCACCAGGTCGAAAAGTTACTTAGATCTTGTTGAAGGAGACAAGAGTCTTGTGGAGAAGAAATTGATTTGAAAAATTTGGTATCGTCAGCGTAGAGAGGGAGCGCGGAGTGTTTGATGATGATCAAGATCATTTATAGTTAGGATCAAGAGAAGGCGGCCCAAATGGCTACCTTGTGGGACACCAGAAGTTGACAAAAATGTGGCCGCGAGGACGGACCAGAAGCGAACGCTATAAAGACTGTTTTCCAGATAAAAAAGACAATTTAAAACGGACTAATTGATGAGATGTGGGCGCCGTAGCTCGGTGGAAAGCCCATGGCTACTGAGCAGGAGGTTCGTGGTTCGAATCACAGTAACACCAAAAGTTTTTTTTTCACGGTGTCCCATCTCTTGCAAATGGGTGACAAACGTTCCTAGAGTAAAAACTTATCGCGGAAAGCTTCTCAATTCGCCATTCGGAGCCGGCCTTAAATTGTAAGTCCCTTTCATTTGTGTCCAAAAATATCATGCACAACGCAAATGTTCGCGAGAAGCTAAGCCTTGGACCGCAATGGTCTGTCGCGCCGAATATTATTAATATAATTTGGTGAGATATATCTTATCAAAAGCCTTACTGATATCAGTTGCAACCATGTCGACTTCATTGCCATTCTCTAAGGCTAAAAGGGCAAAGGCCACGCACTCAACGAAGTTAATGGTGGTTGATCTACCTTCAGAAAGCCATGTTGGCTGGTGGAAATAAGATACTTGCAACGGAATGTTAAAGCCTTTCGAAGAGTTGGGTATATGAGAAAGTTTAGCAATGGGGCGATAACTAGTTACATCATTCTTTGATACTTTTTTGTGTATCAGGGTTATGAAAGAGTCTTCGAAATCTGAGCAAATGCTCCTTTTGAAAGGTATATGCGCAAGAGGCAAGAAAGGGATGATGGCAAGACCATCTGTCAGTTATTTTCGACAACAGTAGGGTCAACAGTTTGAAAGAGCAAGGGGACATTGTAAGTTAAGTAGGTAATTGAAGTAAGAAGGGTCCGGTACGAAGGAGTTGTCGGCAAAAGATTGTTTAAAAAAGGTAGCAAAAACTTGGCAATGTCATGTGGATCGGTTGCCGATGTGTTTTTATAAAAGAGTGGTGAAGGGTAGCCGTCGGACTTCCCTTTATAGTTAAAGAATTTAAAAAAGACTTAAGGTCGTTTATGAGATTGTCTTCCGCGCTGCTAGAGAGTGTTAAAAATCTGGGTAAATTGATAATTCTTTGAGAAATCTAGCGTAACCATCTGGTTTTATCGTCCGCGCCATATTTCCCCTTACCTCCTGATTTACCCCCTACCGACGTCAGAGTCTTTTAATTTCCTCATCATGCCCTAATACTCACCAACATTAAGGATGTGAGTTTCTCCTTACCTGCCTCTCTAATACTACACCTGGGTTTTCTCTAAGATAATCATTACATCTATTGCACATCTCGACTATGCACCTATCCCCGCCCCAACCTCCCCCCTGGCCCACGCACAAACTACTTGGAAACTTGGAACTTCTGAGAATTCATCATGCCCTATAGGTATACATCCCATGCATCTTTTCCTATATCCTTTGCTGATCAGCATTTAGGTTGCCATATACTCGTCTAAGCCGAATTCCTTAGGTTTATCCAATAATGGGCCATAGCTTAAGTATTCCTCTAGGAAATTTGTTACCCGGAAATATTTGCTACCTGAGATTAAGTACATATCTTCGAAAAACAAAGCCATAAAGTTAAAGAGGAAATTAAGAAAATGCATGGGAATTTCCCAAACTCTCCTATGGTATAAATAGTGTTGTGTCACTTGATTGAAGCCGTTGCGAATATTGCTTTGCAAGAGGATTTTTTATCAATGCCATACTATATTATTATAATTCTGTTATAGTATTTAATTTGAAGTAATTTTCTGACGCAAATAATATCTTTAAATGTTTCGGTTTTTAAGAAAGAGTTATTTTAAGAAAGTGGTTAGTACGATTCACAAAATTGCACAAACAATAAAAATATAAATTCCTTTATCTTTTTCCCCCAACTCCTATATATGGGGAACCCTTTCTGAATAATTCCATCGAACTATTAAATACAATATATTCTATAAGTATCATTTCTATGTCGATTAGTTAGAACTTTAAATGTTGCTATGTTATTCTTGCCTCTACTAATAACAATAATTAGTGCTTATTTAAAAAAAAATTACAAAAGTTTAAAAAATTCGGTTTTTCTAGGTGGAATAGGCAGTTATTAGCTTTACCGTTGTAAATATTTTCGCTTTTTAAATACACATCGGCAAGTGGTATTATTTTTATAAACAAAAAGTGCCAATTAGTTTAACTCCAAACAGTTGGATATTTGTAAAATACACTTTTGTCCCTTCATTAGCACTAATTGCTACTAAAAGTCCTGTTTCTGTCATGTGAGTTTTTCCCATTCAAATAAAAACAAATCTCACAAAGGACGACTATCCTCGGCACAACACACACTTCAAGTTTCTATTACATGCATTACTCCAACTATGATTACCATTACACTTGTGTGTATGATGAAGGCACGCTCTCATAAAGGCAAATTAATTCATAAATCAATCCATCTTCATCAGACAAACCGCATCGCTAGCATTCTTAGAGACGTGTGTTGACTTTGCAAATTATCTGCCTTACTTACCAAGACATAATCCTTATAATAAAGTCAAAACTCATCATGCACTTGGCTGATGCTGAGCAGGAGTCTACAAGATCTAAACTTTATTGCTTTTATGTTTGAACGACAAGGATGTTTCTTATCTTATCATGTGCATCCTTGTATGAGTATAATGGTTCATTTGACCAGCAGCAAGCAAACTACTTATAATGAAAGGAAATTTTCTATTTACTACAAGGACTTTGCTTTACAAGCTGCGAAGTTGCTTAACAAACTGTACCCACCCACACCCACACCTATTTCAAATTAATTCGGCAAAAGCAAAATGGAAATCCTTTTCAACACATCGCATATTAGTTGTTCATATGGTGCTGCATGCGAGAAATGATAATAATCCTTGAAAATTGCCTCGTCGTCATCTAGCGCGAGTCTAGACATGACTAAAAGTTACTTTGGCAAAATTTCAATTAAGTTATTACCTGATATTTTTAAGGATAAATTAGATTTATATTCGTCATGCAAGGAAGCATAGGACTTTTTGCCCATAAATGCGAAACTTCAACAAGCACTTGACGTCATTTGTGTGTGTGGTCGCTTTTAAGGGGATTTTCATACATCGACTAATTCATTAATTGAATTAAATATGTATTTGCCAGTACTGCACAGCGTGTGAATTTAATTACATATTACTATTGCAGCAGGATAACAAGTTTATTAATTGCCGCCGCCATGTGACCAAAAGTAGAAAAGCAACTACAATTCAAAAGAATAACTTTGTAATATGCAAATCGAAATTTCATTGTCTGTAGGTATGCGAGAGGTGGTGTTTGGAAGGACATCGAGGGATCGCGAAATTATTTCAAACCATTTAAAATTTTTAATTACAAAGTGAAAGAAGGCGTATGCGTGAAATACAAGACCGCACACACATACTCTGACCTCAACGGCCACATAATTGGAAAAACATTAAAAGCTGCGTTCGATGTTAGATTCTGCATCCACTATCCGCTCATCGTGTGCAATTTTCAATTTTTAACGTCGAGTCCGTTGAGCCGGAAACACGATCGGTTATCCTGGTGGTTGTGCGTGGCGGTTGGAAAAATTAAATGTCCAGTCTGCTGCAATCATATGCTTAACAAATAATAAATTTTCCATCAGATTCATTTTGTCGGACCGGACCGTTTAGGTTCTAATTATAATATTCGTTTGGATGCTGAAAGACAAACGCATTCGCTGTTTTAGTATGACGCGAATATAAATTAAATATTATTAGCAAAAGCCCTATTATCCGGCGACAAATTGGCAATTGCAATTTGAATATTTTTGCCAATTAAGCAATTATTATGTTTAACACACCCACTAAGGGTGTGTGATTGAATTGTCAACTGTGATTATTTTTGTAAATTTTCAATTAATGACAGAGAATCGAAAAATCAAAGTTAATTATAGGGTGGAGTGAGCGAGCAGCAGCTTTGTATTTGATTATTAATAGGCATTTAAGTGAATAGGATGTTTAGGTTGAAAAATGACAGAACAAAAGAACTATTTAGTGGGTCTTTTATTATGTATCTATTAGGTAATCATATTGGAAAGCCATCAGTAGAATAGGGAAACGATACGATATTGAAGTAAGGTTTGTGCAAGCAACTATACTATACTAGCCCTATACTATGCCTATACTACATTTTTTCCACTTCAGATAATTCAGATAGCGTCAATTGAAATTCAGAGCTAGACTTTTAAACAATCTCAACACTCACAAATCCGCTGGGCCAGATGGTATTTCCCCAATAGTTCTGAAGAGGTGTTTTTCCAAGCTGGCATTACCATTGCGTAAGCTTTTTCATCTCCCCTATTCTTATGGACTCTTCCCTAGAAGTTGTAAATCAGACTTTGTCCAGCCCATACCCAAAAAAGGCGAGCCGTTGTCTCCTTCTTCGTACCAACCCATAGCACTTACATTCATTCTTTCCAAGGTCATGGAAGCGCTGATCAATTTTTAGCTCAAGAAATATCTTGAAACCAACGAAATCCTTAGTGACCGGCAGTATGGATTTCATGGGCAACGTTCGCCCGGTGATTTGATGGTATATCTCAGTGAACAGTGGAACCGTTTTTTCAATTTGGATCAATCTGGAGAAAGCATTCGATATTTCTAAGGCATTTGACAGAGTTTACCATCAACTTTTTTTGTCCAAAATGTGTGCTTATGGAGTCGATGATAAACTGGTTCACTAAACTGGACTACCTAAATACTGGTGTTCCACAGGGCTCTGTTTTGTCCCCGACACTCTTACTCATTTTTATTAATGATCTCTTATCTGTGACTATTAATCCAATTCTCTCTTTTTCTGACGATAGCGCTCTCAGTTTCTCATATAAGTTTGAGGAACTTCCCTCCAATTCTCATGTGGAACTCAAACAACTTCGTATGTAAGCTCGTTACGTTAAATTCCGCAATACTCGTGGCGCTCTAAATGCTCATCAGTTTACCCTCAAGCCCATCTTCGAACATACAGTTAAGTTCAGGGATTCGTTCTTCAGCCGCACAATACGTATGTAGAATGCTCTGTCAAGCTCTGTCTTCCCACATCACTATGATCCACAGGCATTCAAAACACAAGCTCTCTTTTTTCCTCCTTTTCCTTAACGCCTTTAAGGCAGGATAGAGCTATAAGCTGAAACCCATACCAGTGTGGCTTCATCCCATGCATATCAACAACTGATCAGGTTTTCACCCTTAGTCAGTCGATGGTGAGATTTTTTGCGGGAGGTTAAGACCGAACACTGGGTGTAGAACTAAATATGATGATGATGATGATGAACTCAATTTAAGAACTTGATCTTGGACTAATGAGCAATATCAGAATTTGTCTTTAATTTATGGGGGAACCTCATTTTGGTCAGAACATTACATTTTCACAATTTTGTAATTTTTTACAATATGCTCTATATGTACTTTGAAAAATTCTATAAAAATGAAAAACCAATTTATAAGCTTCGCATTCTGTTCGCAAGCTAAAAGTGGTTGTATTAATCGACAAATTTTTTGTACCAAATTATGAAAGGTAAGTCTGAGCATAAAAGCCAGAAATGACGAAAGACCATCATCTGACCATCTTTTCTGCAATAAATTTATATTACTGCCTGAGTGTAACCAATCAAGCGACTCATTTTCTGGTATGTAATTGATTCAGTCGATATTCGCTGACAGAGCCATAACTGATGACTTATTGCACGATGTTATTTTATCAAAATGGCAACAATAAATCAACGAAATTATTCCCGAAATAGGTTATTATACAACAGCAAAACGGTCATAAAAATCTCTTCTTACTCGGATCACTTTTTGTATTGAGTTGTCGCAACGCCAGAACTCACACAACGACGAATGATGTCTTTGTTTTTCCTCGTTTGCCTCGTTTAGCAGCAATGGATTGCCATTTTTATAAAAATAAAGAATTGACTTGTGATGGGGTTCAACAAGATGCCAGGACAACGACTTGCCGAATGAAATGGCGGATGTCAAAATGAGGAAAAATGATTTTCCGCTTTTATTGTTCATAGTCCTTGTAATTTTCTTGTTTTTTTTGCATCATTTACATATTCTAAGGAATATCCATTTTTATGATGGTCAATTGGAATGTTTACGACCATCACAACGATGGTTATTAGTATTTCTGGGATCGAAGAATGTCGGAATAAATTTTTTGGAAATTTAAGGAAGGAAAGACAATCAATTCAATTGATTAAGGAACAAATTTAATAGAATTTTCGTTGTTTTTTTTTCCGATAAAGTTTCAATTGGAGATTTTTTATAGTCAAGCCTAGTCGAACGATGAAAAATCAATTGGGATAGTGTGTCCTTTAAGTTCATTCAATTCAAAATGGGAATTAAAGACATGAATTCATTGAAATGTTAATTGAGGGGAATGGAATGGAATTTTAACTTTTATTTCTCTTTGACGATTCCGAAAGGGCCATTGATATGATGCCATTTGGACCGCATAGGAGAATCTTGGTATTTTTTTCATATTATCAACCTTGAGCTGTATAGATATTCCGCCAGTCCGCATTCACCATCAGTTAAGGTGTCATTCAAGTTTACTTAGCAAAGATCTGGATGGATCATAAGAATGCTTTGGTCGGATTGGATCGCCAACGTCAATTTGACTGAGATAACACTCACACGACAGCAGCCTATCTCAACAGCGATGTTCGCCGTAGGAAATGGCAATGGATAAGCCATATACCCCGCAAATGGAGGACAATGATTTTGCAAGGATGTCGTTTAAGGGGAATCCACACAAACTCTAAATCGTGGCATTTGCCCAAGAACCACGTCATGGCGAAGATCCGCGAACATCGATCGACGGCAACGGGTAGATTGTGGCCCCAGATCAGCTGACTTGCACAGGAGCGACAGAATTTAATTTATGAAGATTAAAAAAGTACCTGTTTTTTACCCAGGCTGACACTTCAAGAATTATCTTTGGGAATCATTTTTGGCTCTACAACAAGGTTCCGGTCTTTGTCTCCTGAAATATGGAAATTCAGACACCACTACCGATTTTGAGCCGATATCATCCATTAGTCTCACACGGTCAAGATGCAGTTTAGGAACAGGTCAACTGAACTATTTGAAACATGAACCGGATTTCGGCAATGAGATGCAGTATCATGTGAGTCTTGTTTTGGAGCAGATATTTGCTACCAATCCATCCAGCTTTTGGGTTATGTATGATATCGACATCATCGTGACTAAGGCTTTCAAGGCGATTGAAGATCAAGCGTGAAGATCAAGATCAAATGAGGACAAGAATAACAAACAACAAACAAACAAACAAACAAAAAAATATCTGTCCATCGTCAATGACAAAACGTCACTATTAACAACTTCTAGTTCGTTAGAGTGCTAATCATCTTACCATATGAAACCGCTCCTATTTCGGTTTTACAAAACAGATGGGTTCAAAACTTCTCACTCGAAGAACGAAATACTTGCTTACAGAAACCTTATCCTGAAAGTTCTGGTTTATGGCGCTGAGAGCTGAACGAAAAGCTGGAATGAAGAGTAAATACTGTATCCTTTATTACAGAAATGCTTTGACGATGTCACAAACTCTATAAGCTGTACCAAGATATGGATGTAATTTAACAAAAAGCCAAAACACGTCGACTACAATGGCTCATCCACTTCGAGCATATAGACAATAAAGCTCTATCGATCTTCGAATCATAGTCCTCTCTCCTATTATTCGAGAGGACAAAATTCACTGAACCTCTGCTTTGAAGGCAAAGCCAACGCGGATGCCAGAGCACTTCGATTGGATATTTGAAAGCAGCGTGCCCCGAATCACAGATGATGGAAGACCGTCGTGTCTCAGGCAGGGGCTCTTCATAGGGTGTTGGGAAGCCGATAACTACTAAGTAAATCTCGCATCAATTTAATTTTTAGCTCAAAACACAAATTCAGAGTTTTAATCTTTATAAGTTTTCAGTCTTGCTATACAAAATAATTAAACCAACAATTAAAATTACAGAAAATATATAATTCTCAAGGTTAAAAATGGTCGAATCGAGCCAAAAATGACTAGGTGCTTGAAATATTACTTCAGTTCAAGTTTGGTCAGTTAATTGAATACAAATTTTTAATTTCTTTTATATAACAATACAGTCTCATAAAGTCCTAATAATGAAAATGTTTCCAATTAAATCCTATATAACCTTGGCAACATACTGGAATAATTTTGTGCATTTTTTAGGTAAGTTTGTGATGTTCTACTAGAAGTTAAAGCATCAGCCCAACAACACGTCTATAACGGATGGGTCAAAAGTTTCCTTACCGACATTTTAAAAGTTTTAAGCTTTAACTAACCATTAACTATTATGCATAACTACAACTTAAATGTTCATTATTTGTTCACCATTCGCCTATTTTCCGGTCTAAAGTATTTCCACTGCACGACGATCCTCTTGAAACTAACAACAACACATCTTCATGTGAAATATTTGTGAGACAACAAAAGTTCTCCCTGGCAAGGGATCGGAACATAAATTAAAGTTAATTAAATTCGTGTCTGTGTTGTTGGCTGAAGAGTTATATGCTGTGCATTCTGGATACGATGTGCGTATGAATAGTATGTGTTTGTTTTTTTTTGTTAGTTGCGGATGCTGAACTAATTATATTTGTACAGCGATTGAAGTGAACTTTTCGGGAACAGAATCAGCTGAAACAACATGGAGCCATGATGTTCCAAGAAGTAACTGTTACTACAAAGCTGTGAATTTAATTTGTTTTTCATTTGGAATTTATTTAACACAAAAGGGAAAGTGAAAAGCAAAAATAAATGAGAACAAATATCTAGTTGAGCTTTGGCCAAGCGCTCCACACAAAGTCACAAAGGATGCCAGTCAAGAGATGGTCCAGAGGTAGCGAGAAATCACTGATTCGGAAAATGTTTTTTTTTTTTTATATACGAGTATGAAAAATGTCTGCGTCTATTCATACAGCTGGGTTTGGCCGGGTAGTTCCGCCAACAGACGATAGAAATCATCAATCATATGCGCACCACTTCAAGGCGACGCGACGCTCTGAAAATTGTCCAACGTCCAGGTACAGAGTACGCATATATAGCGTACCCGTCAACCTGAATGTAATTACTTTGGCAACTCTATGAAAGAAAAAAAAAGATTTCAATCAACGCATGGCTGGATAAATGGAAAAGAATGAGCTTCCTTTTAATATCCGGTGCTGAGAGAAATTTCAAAAAAAAAAGAATGAAGCTTCAAATAATATCAAATAGAAGTCTTTTTTATATGAGCGGGGTTGGCTGTGCGTACATGAATGGTGGAGACATCTGCGTCATGACAACGTCACTCCGTGGACGAGCAGGACATCTCGTACACATGGGCGAACCTCTGCCATGTGATGGCCAAACTGGTACTCGAAGCAATCAATTTGACTTTTGCCACCCATGGCTGGACTCATTTATTTGAATTTTAATCCCCCCTCCCAACCCAACGCTTGTTGGAGACACACCAGCATGACAGTGTGACATACTGCTGTATGAGTTTTATGACACAGACGGACAACCCATAGTAGAAAAAACACAGACTCATCACGTCATTTATGCTTTCGCTGTTGGCTCCCCCATCAAAAATTGAGAACGTTCTATTTGAGCCCAAACTTTCTACTTCCTTTGTACGAAGAAAAAAAAACATTTTTATGAATTTCGTTATTTATCATCCGGCATTTATGTCCTCCTAACAAGACATTCATAGTTTGTTAAGTGAGTTAATCCGCCTTATATTGTACTTAGATGGGAAGAGATTGCGCGCTTTGCAACTTTGGGCAGCAGCAAGTTTATCTTTAGAGCTTCATTGTTGTCATAATTTCTGCTTTCTAGATGGGTCAGATGAGTAGATCCTCCTCCACCACCAATACGTGATTTCATGTCTTCGCGCATCTTCCTTCTGGATAGCACATATTCCAAAGGACAATTCATTTTTATTATGTTGTTTTTGGACAGAGAATCGTTTTGTCTATCATCTCGGCTTTTGATTAACTTAATTTGCCGACGCAAAACTAAAGCGTAAACATACAATTACAGCAATTACTGCGAAAAGACAAAGGGGACAAAGACGGCTTAGCGAGTAATTTAATGTGGAAGGATATGTCTTTTTTTCTCTGTGTATACAGCAAAGATTATGTTGAGGATTCTTTTTAGACTTGGCCATGTTGTCGCCGGCATCGTTTTCGGATGGTAAGCCGATAGTAAAGCGGACAGTTATCCTTCTTTAAAATGTTATTTATTTCAATTTTCTATTATTCTGTTCTGTATGTTTGTTATTTGTTTTATTTATTAATTTTCGGAATATTTAAATCACTTCTAGTTTTTTGTATTTTAGTGGTTTTGGAGAACTAATAAAAAAATGGGAAAAGCATATTTGTGTATTAATAGAAAAATGTCAGGTTGTTCAATGTGTAAGCATTGAATTATGTATAGGATTAGTTCGGAAGCCTTAGCGTTCTGTCTAACCGAGCACTTAGTTCGTCCAATCTTTGCAAAAGCACAGCAGGGGTAAGTGCACTCAAGAAAAAAGTTGGTTAGATATAAAAGAAAAACTAACCACGAGTATAGCTTCCTTTGATTTAAAACTTTTAGCGTAAAGGTGTAATGCATCTGTTGGTAAAAATTAGAGAAACGCAAGCACAGTCGAAAAATATTAACTAATGGCATGTTCTGTCAAAAATTCAGGGACCGTCTTACCTTAGAAATAGAAATAGTCTGCAGCATAATGCAGGAGCGTGGATGAACACTGGAATGCTGTAATTTATAATGCACCTACGTCGGTTAAAGGCAGAAAAATCTCTATGATCAATGAGCGTTAAACAATCAAGGCTGGGATTGCAGCGGCCTCAACAGTTTAGAGTACCGAACTAGAAACCCAATATATCTTGAAAAAGAAGGAAGTGCTGAGTGGTATATCACGGGGAAACCGGTAGTACATCGGCTCACTCAATGGCTGAAGCAGGGGTGACAGTCGCTCTAAGTAGAAATGTCTATAAAAACACCAAAGTGGTTAGAACTCCAAACAACATCCAATGAAGAGTTTAGATGGTAACCTTGTGATGTCTGATGAGGCTCAGCTAATGAGACTTCCGAAGCAATTAATTCATGAATTCGCACTGGTTCTCCCAGTAAAACTGAAATAACTGTAGCAATCAAGTCGCACAAGAAAAATAAAGCGATGGGTATTGTTGGCATCCCTGCCGAAATATTCCAAGGGGTGTCAACCACATCGGCTGAACTGCTGTATCCGCTCATGCGGAGAGTGTGAGAAAATGAGCAATTTCCCAAGGAGTGAAAAAGAGGAGAGAGAGGAAGATCGTCAAGCTTCCAAAAAATGTAAATCTGATGGATTTTGGAAACTAGCCATAGTCAAGATAAAGCTAAAATCATATTAGAACGCGTTAAGGAACATTTAGATTCAACTTTCGATGCCGAGCAGACACGCTTTTGTGCTGGATCCTCCCCCTGGCGGGGTCTAGCTACATCTTACCCTATATATGAGTATGGTGCGGGGCTTGTCCGGAGATAAATAGCGGGCCGCGGGTAGTTAGAGTATGCTCAAGGATGGGCAATAACTTCGTACTTTAGCGACCCAGAAAGGGCTACTAGTACTTAGAGAATCTTCCATTTGGGCTGTCTCGTTGTATTTAGTAGTTCATTTTAACACATGTAGATTTGGATGGCTTGCTGTCCTAATAGCGAATTATGGGGTTTGAAGTTCCGGAAGGATGTGCTGCCAGGGCAGCCATTGAGTGTTTGCAGTATTAACCTTGAAAATCCATGCTTCTCGCGTGCTCAATTGTATGTCTCCTGCTACAGTATCGAAAAATTATAAGCTTTGTTTGTTTACGCGCCAGGCAACAAAACAAATATAAAACAATACGCGTACGAGAAGACGCAAAAATACCCCAAAAAGAGACTCAAAAGACAACCAGAAGTCACCTTAAAGACCCCCAAAAGACCTAAAAAAAGATCCCCAAAAGACCCCAAAAAGACTCCCAAAAGACCCCCAAAAGAACCCAAGAAGACCCTCAAAAGACCCTTAAAAGACTCATAAAAAGACTCATAAAAAGACTCACAAAAGACGCTTAAAAATCGTGAATAAAAACTCCAAAAAGGCCACCAAAAGAGAAAAGAATCATAAAAGACCTTCGAAAAAATCATTAAAGACCCCCAAAAGATCCTCAAAAGACCCTAAAAGGACCCCTAGAAAACCTTCAAAGGGCCTTCCAATAGACCCCCAAAAGACCCTTAAGACCCTTAAAAGACCCCGCCCCCAAAAACCCTTATAAAAGAATTGAAAGATATCTTAGAATTATCTGGTGACGAAGTCGCACATGATAATAATTTTGTTCAATGAGGCTGCTCCGAACAGTTCAGAGCAGAAAAATATCGTGTTCAATGAGAAAAATTTCTGTCTGAGACTGTTCTACTTTGTGTTCAATGACTCTGCTCTGGACAGCTTTTCTGCACCTACTCTTGAGGTAGAACAGATTTGTGAGAAATGTCAAAATCAGCTGATATTGCAAATTGCATGCTTTCTACTTGGCGTTGCTGGAACTTGTATCACTTGACATTCTATCGTTGACATATGGCTGTAATTTTCTGTTCTAACTTGATCTGACATTATTCACAAATTTGTGCTGTTCTGTTCTGCCTTTTTTCTCATTGAACAAAATTAATATAGATGGAGATTGATCAGACTTTGATGACGAAAACGCCGAAGAAGTGCCGACAAAATCATTAAAGACCTCCAAAATATCCTCGAAAGACCCTTAAAGTACCCCTAGAAAACCTTTAAAAGATCCTCTAAGGGATTTCCAAAAGACCCCCAAACAACCACATACGGACTTTTAAGACCCTAAAAAGACCCTCCAAAAAACTAAAAAACCCCAAAATACCCCTAAAAGACCATCAAAGACCCCCCAAAAGACACTCGAAAAACTCCTAAAATGCACCCAAAAGGCGCCCAAAAGACCACGAAAATACCCCCCTACCCCAATACGCGTCACATGCGTCTCTCGTGACTCACGACAAACGGGATATCAAAATTGCCCCCTGACATTGATCCGCTCACAAAATTTTATGGTCGTACGATAGGTGACTAAAAAAGACCTTAAAGAACGACAAAATGGTACAATTTCAACCCATCACATGCGCCACATGTGACACGCGTCATACGTGGAATATAAAAAAAGCTATTTTGGACTTACACACTCAGCTCTATATGTCGTGTGGAAGGTGGTTAAAAAGGACTTCAAATTAGTCGAAAAAAAGACAGCTTGACCCATTTTTGTCTGTTTTTTTGACTAATTTGAGGTCCTTTTAAACTAACTTCCACAAGACATTTCATTTCTTTTACATTTCAAATAGCTTTTCACAAACACACAAAACGATCACAAACAAATTTGAAAGTGGGACAGGACAACGTCTGTCGGGTCAGCTAGTAATTTAATAAAAATTAATTGGAATTAACATTAAAACTACGTCTTAAAGACGTGCCCCTCCGGTGTTGATTTTCTATTTAACAGAATTTAACTTAAAAAGTTTAGCTACTTAACTTACTTATGTGATAACTTATCGATATCATTGCGATATAATTGCGATCTTCTATGAATAGATCGGACGATCGAATATGCAATCATCATTTGATTGGATTCTAATTCGAGCTCAACTCGGACGTACTCGGCATGCCATTAGGAACACGGTATATACTCTTCATGCAAATCTAAAAAAAAAAAAAATCCCAATGTGGTGTGATAATATCGTCCGTGCGATCGTGCAACATTCAAAAGAAAAACTCTCATATTGTCCATGCAACACACACATGAAAACATAAAAAGTAAAACAACTATATCTTCGCTGTTTGGACGCTAAGGTTACGACACTTGGAATGTACATTTAGAAAGTACTCACTGATTGCTGTGCTGCCGCTGGAGGCGCTGCTGTTGCCCCACTTTGCCTATAGGCTCCAGCTAATTGTTGTCCTGGATTTTCCAAATAAATCAACGGTCCAATGTTGGATACCGTCGTCTGACTTTTTGGATCACTACTTGTCGGTTTTTGATGATGCATTTTCGATGGCTTAGTGTCGAACGGATAGAATAGGATATCGCCAGATGTTCTGGTATTGCGACGACCAGGATTGATCTGCTCTGACGATGAATTCCCAATGAGTTCATCGGCGCCTGGGTAAAGCATACTTGGCGAAGCTGCCGCCTTGTACATTGGCGGGAAGTCCGCTGTTTGAATACCGGAAATATGGTAGGCGGCACTTGTCTGTTGTTGCTGCTGGCTGCTGGCACTATAACCACCAGCACCAGCAAGACCAGCAGAAGCTGAAGTAGAAGAAGAAGCTGCTGCGGTCACCGTACCGCTCGTCAATGGCGGTGGCATGGGCATCTGATAGTTGTAAATATGCGGACGTTCGTATTCTCTTGCGCTAGCGCCTGAGTGAATATACGAGAGAAACAGGTCAGACTTTGCAGAGGGAAGATTGCATCGCATTGACATCCCTGGTATACCAGCAGATGGCGATGACATTTGATGGTAGAAGCTGCCAATGCCACCACCAATCAGCTGTTGCTTAGCCGACTTGGCCGCCGACGGACGTCGAATGGGCACACCAATATCTGACTTGGTTGTGCCACGTGTTGGCATTCGGACGCTAGACGGCCCACCGTAGTAGTACGGAGATGCGGCCGAAGATTGTGGACGATCGAAATAACCATCACTGCTAACAAAACCGTTAAGCGATACACCACCACCAGTTGTTGTTGTTGCTGTTGTCGCAGTTGTTGTTGCTGGATTGTTTAGGCAAAACTTGTAATGGTTATTTTCGAATGTCGTGTAATTAACAAGGAGGCGATTATTATTCGCTGTGACACCTCCTCCTGAGGAAGCTGCTGCCGGTTCTGACGATACCTTTAAACCATTACCATTGCTATTGTTATTGTTATGGCTGTTAGTGCTGTTGTTGTTGTTATTGTTGTTATTGGTGTTATTGTTAGTTTGGTTAGTCGAAGATTGGGGGGCGTTATTGTGTATGGGAGCCGGGGATGTGGTGTATTTATAGTTTGGCTGTTGTTGTGGTTGCGATTGCGATTGCGATTGGTGCTGTTGATGGCGATTATTTGTATTTTGATAAATAGAACCACCAGCCTGACGCTGTTGTTGCTGTTGCTGTTGTTGTTGTTGATGATGGTTATTACTCACAGATTGATGCACCATGTTGTTAAATGTCCCCCCATTGCTGCCGCCACCGGATTTCCGATGACTTCCAGATGAGGCGCCTGATGATTTGTTGGTGCCATAGCGTGTACTGTCACTGGACCTGTGTAGGCAGCAGATGAAAAGTAATTTTAATAATCATAATAATAGGAAGAATGACTGATCAAATTATATTTCGCAAGAAATGATTTTTGTACATACCTCTCTGACGAGTATGCGTAATCCTGGTCAGCTCCCAAGCCAGAATCCGTGTGCTCGTGAGAAACTCGCAGGGCCGAATTATCCAGTGGACTTAAGCTGGAACCGGTTGGTGAAATGAAATCGCCCATGCTCATGCTAGACATCATTCTGTGGATGGGAATGTAAATTTATTCTAACAACTGTTGTGAAATGTCTTTTTTGTGATAGGTATCAGTTCTTCTTTTGACAAATAATTAATCGTAGTTTTGATGCTAAATGGAAATTTTTTCCCCAAAAAATTATTTTTTTAAATTAAATACAAGGTCTTCTTTAAAAGTTTTGCTGTTAGTCGAAGCTGGTGGAAGTTATTTTCGTGAAATGTTACGATCTTTAGAACGTCAACAAAAATGCACGGAAGAAAAAAATCATTTTCATAAAACTACAAGGATGACCACAAGGATTGGTACTATGTTTGATTTTGTGGAGCAAAGTAGTAGATGAACTCCCTTAGCTACTTGCAGAAACGAGGAACCATATCAATGCCTACTCGGACGATGTAGCAAGAAGGAATCCACTATATACCAATTGGCTATGTCTCTGAAACACAAAGTGGATCTAAAACTGCGATGATATATCATCAGCATACTAACTCAGTGGTTCCCAAACGTCATTTAAACGAATTTTTTATGTCAATTCACGACGGAGAAAAAAATGAATGAAAGCCTTTATTAAAAAACATTTCAGCTTCATTTTTATTCGTATTAAAAATTACTTATAAGATTTCGTATAAAATATTACACTTTTTACAACTTCGAGCAAAAATGGCCGGCCACTTTGTGAGTGAACCGACTGCAATGTTGCCCACAAGTGTTGTTCCTGTCGCAGCTCAATAGAAAAGTAACTAAATGACTGGCGAAACCATTGATGCCATACACAAACAAATTGCTATGTGATATAATCCTAAAAGGGGTGTAACATAACAAGCAGATAGTGCCAGAAATGAGAATTAGGTTTAACAGTGATCCCCTTCATTTTTTAGCCGCTTAATAATTCTGTGGAATGAATTACCCGACTCTGTGTTTCCGCATGTGTATGATCTTCAGCAATTTAAAATACATGTGCATAGACAGCTCATCTTGGTCCTTTCCTTAATTTCTTAGCCCAAGTTCTGCTAAGCATTATAAGGGTGTAAATCACTTGAGCGTATGTACATAACAAAAAAAAAAAATGAACAATGACATTCCAACTGTCACCTCTATAGACAAGGCCAATCGACTTGCTTTACATTTCGCAGCTAGCTCCATGCTATCAGTAAGCGCGTTGTCGCCGCTTGTATTTTCAGAATCTTCTATGGGACTGAGCTACTTTTGTACTCGTCAAGTAGCTAGAGTATTAAATGATCTCAACATTGATATATCTACTGGGCCTGATTGTATTCCTGTTTTACTTTTAAAGAGGTGTTCTTCAACGTTGGCAATTTGCTATTTTTCTTATTCTTCTAGAGTCTTCCAAAGGAATTGGAAAATAGCCTTTGTCCACACTGTTTCTAAAAATGGCGAACCATCATCTCTTTTCTCGTAACGACCCATTGCGGTTATATCCATACTTTCTAAAGTCATAGAAACGCTGATTAAGCGTAATCTTGAATCACGAAAAACACTTAGCGACCAGCAGTACGGTTTTCAAAGGAAAAGTCCTACAAATGATCTGATGGCATATCTTACGGAAAAGTGGAACCAGTCTATTCACAAATTTGATGAAAGCAGAGTTATTGCACTTGATATTTCCAAGGCATTTGACAGCGTCAGGCATCAAGCTCTTTAGTCGAAAATGAATGCCTATGAAATTGATAAGGATCTGATTGATTGGACTAGTAACTACCTATCCGACCGTTTAATCAACGTTGTATTGGACGATTGTAAATCCAATGCTCACCGCATAAACGCTGGTGTTCCCCAAGGCTCTGTTTTGTCTCCGACACCGTTTTCTCATTTCAATTAATGACCTTCTATCCGCTACTTATAATCTGATTCATTCTTTCGCTGATGACAGCACTATTAGCTTTTTATACGAGTTCGCACTTTCTGCACGCCCCTCTTCATTGCAAGTGGAACTTGAACAAAAACATATGTTAAGCACATAAATTCTGACCCTGACAGCATAACAAGGTGGGGACTACACAATAGAGTAGAACGTTTCGAAAACGCAATACTGACTTCTGTCATCTAAGCGTAATTTAAATCCCCAAGCTTTGTTCGCTAATTGATTCTGCATCAAAGAAATTATAAAAACTCGCAATACTCGGTATGTGTGTGAGCAACAAGCTTCGTTGGACTGACCACATATTCGCCATCTTTAAGAATACTGCAAAACGGTTATGTTTCCTTAAACGGTGCCCTCCCTCATACCTACTGGCTACTATTTGCAAGGCATATATTCGCCATAAACTTTATTAAAACTGTATTGTCTGCGCAGGTGCTCCCCAGACCACATTGCATCTACTAGACAGAATTTAGAACCACGCGATAAAATTAATTGGTGAAAAGCTCATCAGTTTACCCTCGAGCCGATATTCTGTACGTCTGAAGTTAGGTTCAGGAATTCGTTCTTCAGCCGTACAACACGTATGTGTAATGCTCTGCCAAGCTATAATATATATAATAAGTATTCAATTCAAATTACAGTCACTTTTTCGTCCTTGTTTCGTGTTAATTACTTCCGATGTGTGTATGATGACTATAACTTTTTTTCTGATATCTTTTCGTCACCTCAAAATTTAATTCACTTAAAATAGCGTCCATTTGTAAAAAAAATAACTTTTATTTTCTCGTCTCAATGTCATCTTAAACTTTTAACTTTAAACTTTTATAAGAAACTACTCTCTTAACTACAGTTTCCTTACACTCACCTCACCAGGCCGGAATTCCTATCGCATTCCCTCGATGATATGGTGCTGGCCGATCGTATCGATCCATTTTTGGCACCAGAACTATCATTAGGATTGGAACTTTGGAAATATAAACTGAATATACGCACAACGTGATCGTCGGTTACTTGACTATTGAGCGGGACGACAGCCAAAACTTACCCTCGTATCCGATCGACTCGATTTTTGCCCTGGCCATTGCCTGAAGCAGAGCCAACTCCATTTGAAATTGAATTACCGCCAAGACCAACTGAGCCGCCTACTATTCCCCCACCGCCTCCGTTGCCTGTGCTGCTATTCTTGTGAATTTTCAAATTATTCGTTCCGGAACGTTTCGAATTCGTCTCGACCACTGTGTACGGGATCTCCCTCAATTGATCCTCGGTCATACCATCTGTGTCGACCAAACCGAATTGCAAATGTTTCGCCAATTCGCTTGACCAAATTCGGTTTCGTGAATCTGATGGCGATCTGTAAGGAGACAAAAATGTGAACTTGTTGCGTTACCCATCAACTGATACGTGATCAGAGGAGCAGCTGTTGCGGCTTCAACTCACTTGTTCTTTTTATGACGTCGTGACTTATGATGCGAATGTGTATCTGAATGACTTTCGTTGCTGTGATGACTACGCGCTACCATGCTGCTCTTCGAAACGGACGCCTGCTGGACGGAACTTTGACCCGTACCCGTTTCGGCCTGACGCCGCTGCACCTCACGCCACTGCGATGTTGAATCGATCAGCTCCGCTGCTGAACCACCTCCACCAGACGATATCCTATGACCAGAATAGCTGCGTCCACGTGTGCTGTCGTTCTCCGAACCGCCCGAGTCACGCCTGTGCCGCGACCTGCGATGCTTGCGATGCGAGTGATGCGATCTTCCGGAGCGACCAGATCCACGCGATAATTCACTCTCATTATCCGATGTGCGACGATGGCGGTGTTTGTGCCTAATAATTTGGAATTTGTATAATATGAAAACTGGGCGGTAATACAACAACAACAACAACAACAACAACAAGCAACGGGAAATATTTACCTTCGCGTCGATCGTGAGTCATTCGACGAGTGACTTTCCACCGAGCTCGATCGGTATCGCTGATTGGTATGGTGTGTAGGAACAAGGTGCGACGATGCATGCGCATGCGTACTGTAGCCATGTCGTGCCATTGCTGTGCCAGCCGAACGCACCGAACGCGGACTTGATGGATTGTTGCCGAACAACGAGCGTTGCTGTGTCCTGGTCCATGGGGCACTGCGAGTACTGCGTGGTGAGTCAGGTGTTATGATGGAAGCATCACCTCCATTGTTCGTGTTATTGTTATTGAAATGATTGTTATTATTATTGTTATTGGCACTGTATGGACGGATACCCAGCGACGTTGGTATGCTGTATGTGGACCGGTAAGGACTGTCGAAGTTTCTGCACACAAGAGAAACAGAGTGAACGATACAAGATATTTTATTAAAACTGTTGCGAATGGAACAGAACGTACAATGTAAAGAAGGTCAAGATATCAAGTGCTGATTACGCCAATAATTGAGTTGTATCGCTGGTACTTAAGCAACTCTAATTTAAGGGTAAGGTTAGGCAAAAGTCACATGTTAATTAGCCCTAATGATATAGAAGAGATCGATCACCTTGAATGCGAACGATAACATCTGTACTTACAGACTATACAGGGTGTACCTGTTTACGTGGTAAATTACGAGAACAAAATTGGATGGTATGTTTTCACCCCCTGCGATGTACGTAGCGTTTTAATGCGAAGGAGCTTCTTTTGACAATATATCACTTAAAACCCTGTAATTCTTGAATGCTTCCATCTACATGGCCACTGTTGGTGTTTTTTTGAAAGAAAATTAAGTCTTTATGATCAAATGTACATTTTTTGAATTCTTAAAACTATTACAGACATGTAGGTCGTCAAATTAAAAAAAAAAGTTTTTTTAAAAAATTGTATTTTCAAACGCCATTATCTCGAAAAATGCCATTCTATACTTTTTTGGCAGCAGTTATTATCAGAATAGAGGGAATAATACGCAAGCTTCATCAGAATTGCATGTGGCTCTAACTATCTTTGACATGGTGAATGTGCGATCAAACATCCACGTGGTGGCCTTCGGTAATTTTCCTCCAATAGAGGAAAAGCTGAATAATCGGGCTAGTCCCCTTCAAAGTAAGGTTGGCGTGAGGCCAATAACCTCGCCCGTATAAAAACGTTATTACGGCACCTCAGATCAGCCTCGGATACACTGATGAACGACGACGACTACGGCTACTAAGACGACTAAACGATTGAAGAATTTTCTAATGGAACGTACGCTCACAGTATAGAGCTCGAACTGTGTCAGAAGCTAGCCGATACCCTCTCCAAATATAATGCTGACACAACTTTCATTCAGGAGATGCGGTGACGGGGAATGGTGTTCTACAACAATCAGAGTAAGAAATATATTACAGCTGTCATGCAAAACATCATATGCTCAGTTTAGGGTTTCTAATCAGCAAACGAATGAACCCCACCGTTATCGGCTTTAAAGCAGTAATTGAATCGCTATGAGCCTTTCGCGCGCGGTGCAGACTTAAGAACGTAGGCCGTTCACGTTCACACATCTACAGAGGAGATGATGAAAAAAGGTAGCGATCCATTATTCAGGCAGTACATTGGCACTCATAACTTGCACGAGAACACTAATGACAATGGATGGCAGCAAGCAATAATATGGTCGTTGCCAGTACAAGGTTTGCGCGTAAAAATATCATGAAGGTAATCTGATCGCCGATCTCAAAGGCATCTTTGAGCGATGCGAAGAGCACATTCACGAGCTGTTAAATGGCCAGCTTATTGAGGAATTTCAGGATCTACCAATGTCCCACGGCCACACTATACTGCCGCCACAAAGCCACAGACGAAGTTAGTAGAGCGATAAAATGTCTAAAAAACAATAAGGCCTCGGGATCAGATGGTTCCCAGCGGAGCTGATTAAATCAGGAGGCCCCGCACTACACCAAGCAATTCATGAACTAATAGTGCATGTACGGTAGGGAGAAGCGGTGCCAGAAGACTGGCGAAGAGGCATCCTGTGCCTCATACATAAGAAGGGAGATATCACAACGTTGAGCAATCATCTTGGTATAATGTTGTTAAGTACCGCGTATAAGATTTTCTTGTCTATCCTTCAAGACAGGATAGCCCCTTTCACTAAACTGTGTGGCTTCATCCCAGGCAAAGCAAATCTTTTTATAGACTTTAAAGCCGCCTATGATAGTATAGCTAGAGTAGAACTTTATAAAGCTATGAGAGAATTCGGCATTCCAAAGAAACTGACACGACTATTTAGGTTGAGCTGTCATAAGCCAAGTAAAATATGCAGATCGAGTCACATACTATATAATGAGCTCCGACGAGAGGATGGATTGGTCTGCGAATTATTTAACCTGACGTCGGAGAAAGTGACCTAAGACTCCGATGTAACGGCGACTGGAACAATCCTCGTTAAGTCCATTCAGATACTGGCTTACGCAGACGATATTGACATTGTTGGTTAAAGTCCAAGAGCTGTAAAGGAAGCTTTGATTCAGATCGTTCCAGCGGCGGTACAAAATCTGGGGCTGCACATAAATGAGAGCAAAGCAAAGACCATGGGGGCCACGGCTGCGAGTAGAAGATCCGACATTGGTCTCTATTGAAATGGTGGAGCGCGTATTTGAAGTAGTGCGATCCTATAACTATCTTGGGTGCTGAACGTTAGCAGCCGATAATAGCATGGAATCAGAAATACGCGCACGGTTCCTTAAAACCAACAAAGCCTGTCTCAAGAAATTTTATATCAAGGAATCTAACCATAACATCCAATCTGCTGGTTTATAAGACAATAGTCCCGTTTCTACCAACCCATCGGTTTTGATAATGTTCACTTAAAGATGCAGTAAGATTACGTCCACCGTGGCAAGGAACATCACTCAGCTGAAAGGACATGTTGATTTGAGTCAGTAATAGGACGTCTTCAATCAATTCTGGCAAGTGATTCGTCAAAAGTTGCAGGTTCCCGTTTGAATTATGCGTTCGGCGGGTGATGAAATGATTATTCGGGCCCATAAATTTATACTAAAACAAGTTTGCGAAGATGTTACTTTGACAACATGTGAATTGAATCCAGCCCAATGATGAAGGTTTTGTAAGTTTGTCACTACGTCCTTTGTAAAAGTTGCTTCATCTGTCTAAAGGATTCTTCCGATGAAGGAACGATCATGATTATGGTTTTCTAGTATCCAATCAAAAAATTAGGTCCTTCTGTGTAAGTTTGTTTGAAGTAGATCCTGCACTGGATTGAAGTAGTGAGAGTGCCTCCGTTCCTTTTATTATCCAGAAGTTTTTGTTTTTGTTTTGAATTTGCGACTACTTTACATTAATTTTTTGTTTTTTTCTTAAAATTCATTTTAACAACTTTTAATTTTAGACCTGCTCATGGTAACTGAGTGCATAAACAATGTGTTATGGATTTGTAGGAAATTGAACAGGCTGTAAAAACTGTATTACTTAAAAAAAGGTATCAAAGAACATTTTTCGAGATAATCGCGTTTGAAAATACAATAAAAATTGAATTATTTTTAATCTGATAACGTAATATCGAGAAAAGTTTAAAGAATTTAAAAAATGTATATATCCTAAAGATATAATTTCCTTTAAAAAAAATAAACATTGGCCTTGCAGCTGGAAGCATTCAAGAGTTGCAGCGTTTAAAGTGGTATATGTAGGTTCAAAAGTAGTTCCTTCCCATTAGGACGCTACATACATCGCAGAGGGTGAAAATCGACCAGAAATTTTTTATTGACCAAGGAATCACCCAGTTAAGTATTTGGCACATATACAGATACACCCTGTATATGGCATGCAGCCAATTCATTCGTTACAAAGAAGCGTTCATAAACTATAGATATAAACTCAAGAAAATAGATTATTTGAGAGTCATTAAGAAGTGATGTGCTTACGCCCAACACATATAGTCATTAGTGTAGATGGATGATTGATGAGAGAGTATTTGCCGCATGAATTGCTCAGCAATTAGAATTATATTGCTTACTTGGGCGCAGATGTGGCCACAATGTAATTGAACCGTTTCCCCTTGTCATTAGGGACGTGCAGCCAAACTTACTACAATGACACTTGACCAAATCGCCCTATAGATATAGGCGCCCACTTAATTGATTGCAATTTTCAATCCTGACAGTGCGAAAATAGAAATCATTTCGGCCAACACAAACCGCTCTTAATGCCACATTTATCACCGCACTGATGCAAACGGGCAACTCCAAAGTGCGGAAGCATTCCACACGGACACAAAACTTCTTGAGTCCTGTTGTGTCTTCTGTTATTCTGTCAGAGTTAGAGTCAGGAGGCTGCCCGCTGACTGATGAGCGCAATGCAATTTCATTGTAAAAACTTTACAATTCATTCGAAACATTCCCCGCAATGGCAAGGCAAGCGGTCTCCTCCTTCGTCGTCAACGGACTGCCGCGTAGAAAAACACAAAATAAATTGCTGCAATTACTTACGTCTGTACGAGATGTTGTTGTTGTTGTTGTTGATGTTGCTGCTGTTGCTGCAATATGGAAATGTTTTTAATTTCCTGAGTTTTCCCCAAGCCAAGGAATCCGCCAACAATCCCTGCGATTCCGCCTGCTCCGCCAGTATCGCCACCGCCGAAACTTTCGACATTTTTACTGCCACTCAAAAAGTCATCAATCACACGCCTCGGTTGCCGCTTCGATGGTACGCGAGTGAAAGCAGGCGGCGCCCTTCCGATCGACATTGCATCCTTTGCAGCCTGCTTTTCCGTTCGTCCACTGGAAGATGATGATGATGATGATGCGATAGGATGGCAGTCGTGACGAGTTCGGTATCATGGCACGTGGTTGTTGAAACAATAAAATGCCACAGCAATGGTCATGCGGGTAGAGATGGATGTGATGTTGCGAAGGACATGTATGTTGAGGTCATGTTTTACATGCGGATGAAATGATGAAACGAAATGTAAAGGAAGGAGAAGAAAGAAAAACCCATGAAAGAAGTTAGAAAATGTTAAAAAGTCGTAAAAAATTGCACCAACACTAAAAAATCCATAAAAATCGTTCTGCCAAATAAAAGTCGACTGCCGTTCGTGCTGACTGCGCACAGTAAGTGTAATAGATGGATAGTTACTCGTAGATAGATACGAGTAAAGACAGGCATTCGTCAGCGGGTGATTGCGGTGTGTCCATAAAACCGACGGAAACCGCCTTAGAATAATAGGTGCGGTCGTATAAATTCCGAAATTAGCCACAGGATAACATCGCACAGTCAACTAGAGTCGAGTCGAGTTGTATCGTTGTTGTTCGTCTGACCGACCGTCATGCTGAAGTCATTAGTTACAAAGCAACACAAGGAGTATCACAACTGTATGTGTGTGAGAGAAAGGGTGAGTAACTGACTTTACGACGCCCATCAAATGACCTCTCTGCTCGTTTGTCATTGTGGTCATTACCGTCATTCAAGAAATGATTTCGTTTACACGACCACAAAAAAGCAACACTCATTTAATGTCTTCTCGGACGAGCACTGTGCTAAGGAAGTAGCCATAGACAAACACTGATTACAATAGAGCTAGGTGGGAATTTTTAAAAGTGTTAGTGCAAACACACTACCTGTCACTGTCAGGAGCGTTTGCGGCGATATTTAGAGCCTAGAGTTATTATACGAGTAGCGCAGGAGGCATTTACTCAACTCATATAGCAACAGAAGCTTGAATTCAATTCAACTGGGAATCTGCACAGTATTTTGTTCGGAAAATGTGAGTGGAGAGTAGAGACTTTCGTCGTGCATAATCAGTGCTGTCAATGTAAGAACGATCGGAGTATTGTACTACTTCGACTACTCTGTAATCCTATACTCCTCTAATTAATTTTGTACTGCTCCGGGATATTTTCCTAATTAACATTCAAAATTTTAATTATTTAATCATTCGCACTAAAAGTTATAAACATTTGGTTATATTTTACGAGTATTATTCAAAGTGGTAGGTGGCTGTCAGTGAAACCGACACACTTGGTAGACCATAAATGGTCCATTGTGATACTACACGGATCAGGAAAATTCCCTCCACTCGATAAATCAATTAGAGCTTCGTATGAAGCGTAGGAGACTACCAATGTCAATTCTGATGAGATCATTAGTGTCGTTGTAGAAGAAAGCTCCCATATGGAGTTTACGCTTCTGGGAGAGGGCTGGACAAGTACAGAGAAGATGGACGATGGTCTCCTCCTCCTCCATGCAGCTTCTGCCGAAGTCATTCGAGAAGACTCCGAATCTTGCTGCATGTCTGCCTATGAGACGGTGTCCAGTGATGATACCTACAATAGCACCAATGTGCGATCTTTTTTCTTTTCTTTTTAAATTTTACATTCTCGCGTGTGACTAGCAAAAGTTTACTAAGTATATTAATAATAGTATTTGGCGCAACAGACAGTTATGTGGTCCTGGGACCAACTAATCGTGCTGTTCGTGTTATATTTTTCACTTAAATGGAAATGAAAGTAATTTTATTAAATTTGTGAAAAAATCTCAATCATTCATCTTGCGATAAATTTTAAACCCACTTCCCAAAGTCCGATTTCATTGAAACTTTGCACACATGCATATCACCGATGACAAAACTTTCTGTTGGAATTGGGGGTACCTCAAGTTCGCATACAAATTTTTTACAAAATTTACCCGATTTTCTTCAAATTGTATATACATGTGTACCTCCGATGAACAACACTTTTTGTAAAAATTTTGGAGACCCCGGGTGTGAGGCCTCATACAATTTTTTAAAATTGAACAATTTGGTTCTTCAGGAACTAGTTGACGTCTTTCTTGCAGGATTCTTGATAGATTCGTCTGTAGTACCAGACCTTACAAACGTAAAAGGCATGCCCAACTATCGAGCCGATAGGCCTATCAAAATCCTGTTGATGCGGAGTCTCCGATCAACGGCTCATTGGGACTTCTTGCAATACGACAATCATTACGACGCGCTGACAAGAATTTATTTTCGCTTTGCCACTTATCCGATGCTCCATATAACGCAAGGGCAACGCATAGATCATCATATGTGGAAGGCACCGCTAGCGTGTCCATACCCCATTCAGTCAACAGAACATAGTGCATTTGTAATTTGCTCAACAAGATGCACAAGGAAGATAATGCGATCGACCGCTATAATTGTCCTGAGGTAGTTACAGGAGTACTTTACTTCAAATTGATCCTTCACTACCAATACTATTGGATCTTCCGTTTAAGACGCACCTGGCATATACTTTGTGTTGATCTCATCGCTGGCAAGTTTTTAAAGTTGTACCATTGTTATCAATACATGGAGTGTTAGCCAGTATCGTTTGTCATCCTTTAATAAAAGAATCTCGGAAAAATTTCTCCAATGTCCGAATAAAGAAAAGGCAAAGCAGTTTTCCCCATTTCATGTTATCATGAAATGTTAATTGGAGTTGAGAATGCTTTCTTTAAACCCATTCATATGAGAAGGTCTTAAGGCTTAACACATTGAGTTAACTTCTCAATCTTAATATATTGATACCAATATACAATTGAATACAATAAACAATTCCACTAAGACGTGTCAATCACATCGGTATGTCGTACGTCTGATATAACCCCGAAACATCGATAAGGTTTAATGGTTTGTACTTTGTTTGAGTCGCTATATGCACAATTTCCAGTAACATTAAAAAACCTAAGGCTGACTGGCAAACTGGTATGGAAATGTTATCGCAAAATAAAATCAAGTGGCCAACAGTAACACCAACGAACAGTCCACAGAGTCATCCAAAGGGTCGCGTTGATTTACAAAACTCATCAACAGATCATTCCTTATTTGCACCACGTTAACCATTTACTGCCGCAGCTCGTAGAAATTTTGTAGATGAGATAGAGATTTGTGTCTTTAAAGTGCGACCGATGAGCGTTCAGATGAGAAATTGAATTTAAATCTGTAGCTGGTTGGATGTCATTGGCAACTGTCCGTCCACTTCTGTCACAAAAGCATCTATCTATATCCAAACAACGCTAAAGAATTTATGAGGCGCGAAAAAATATTCAAACTTTTCTGTTTTCTGTTTATCACCATCCAGGGTGCGACCGTACTCTCATTTTTGCCCTCGTGAGACTCCTTTGTATTTTATTTAATGTAGGTGCCTAGTAATGCACGATGAACAGTGGATCAGCAAAACTCAAACGCCAAATTGCCAGTCATTAGGCGAAAATATCGCTCCAGTGACTATCGAGGTTTAATCTTCTGGCGCTCATTCATTGATTCGAATGATTCCCATAATTCGCTGGTGATTCGCTGTGGTGTCAAAAGGAAACGTAATGAAATTCACTGTTTATGCTGTTTTTTTTTATTGTAGTGTGTGTTGTAGGTACATGGTGCGTCTTTGCCATTAAATGCCTTTAATGCAAATAACGAGGCTAAAAGCCCACTGAGCAATTGGAGCAAATGTTTGGTCAAGTGATTTTCTTTTTCCCTTAATTTCACTGTACGCCCTGGTAAATTGCAAACGAACCCAACGGCTATGAATAATTCAGAATCCAATTTAAGTAAAGCATTAAACTTTTCTTCTTTATTTTTTGGAAAATAAATTCAATCCGCACAAAAGGAACAACTTTTGGTTAAGAAAATTCCTTCTTTGTTCGCGCCTTTGACTTTTGTGTCGGTCTCGATGCAAATTTTCACATTTCGCATTCGAAACGCTCGCTTACTAAGCAAATCAAATTCGCTTCGCTGAGTGTCATCATTTTTGCATCAGTTGTAAGACGCGAGCGTAAGACCGCAATAAAAACGCGTTGCCTCCTTTTGGTTGTTCCCTTTAGGAGGTATCAACACACATGCAAACCACACCACATCCGCAGATACCGCACTTATTGTAAATTCTTCAGAAGTTCTTGGTTCAGTAGTATACTTGTCCCTAGAGTCTTCTTGCTTTGTAGCGGAATCTTGACGCGCTTTGATGCTATTGCTGTGTCGTCACATCGTCATCGCGAGTTGATGTTTGTTGCGATGGATAAGTTTTCGCGGTTGACATCTTGGTGAGCGCGCTCGCATCTGACAATACGCATCCTTCCTCGGATGGTGTCACACACAGGCATACATGCACCTTTTATTACAAATGAATTATTCATGGCATCCTTCACACCTACAGAAGGTAAGTCCTTATTCTGTAAATTTTGCGCAGAATAATTGTGGCTCTTGCTGCTTGCTGGGTGGAATGGAATCATAGTCGATGCGGTGTACCTTGGTATAGTTAGTGAGCTGGTAAATTGTCAGGGTCGTTTTCACTTTCCTTTTTGCATCAAAAAGTTCCATACATTAAAACAAACTAATCCACTGCTCACATTACAAGGACTGAATCGAACCTTTTGCCGTACTTTTTCAATGGGAATTCAGAAAATAAAAATGTGTAACTGACCTATTTTGCAAGTTGTTCGTTTAAATGAAACGGCGTAGGCTTAGGCGGCTTCATTGTTTTGTGCCATAAAGTTTTCCGCAAAAAGACTTTCCTATGAAGATCTTATTTGCTCATGCACCCTAGGTAACCTGCCCACCGGAGGCTATCGAGCTTTAATATCTTTACGATGTCAACATGGCGGTAACGCTCGTAGCTCTCATACTATGTCCTAATTGTACAGTCATCGCGCGATCGGGCGATGAGCGATGGTCGGTTGCATCACTCAATGTGTCTCCTCATTCCGATCGCTTGACATTGACATCGTCGTGGTCGCAAATACACCGTCGCGCGATTACCTGAGTACATATGAAGTAGTTGTAGCATGTTGCTATAGGTGTTGTTTTGGATCGTTTTTAATCGAAAATTCTGCTGCCAATCTTTAGGTTTTCTCAGAAGGTGCGAGAAATATTTCACTGCCCCCAATCTGGCTACAATCTACAAGGCGTTCATTCGCTCCAAACTTGAGTACAATTGTTGTATCTGGTCAGTTGCTCCTAAAACAACCTTGCATCTGCTAGATAGAATTCAGAACCAAGCGATGACACGAACATTGCGAAGTCAATAGCTTCGCTTGAATACTGCAGGAAGGTTTCCTGCTTGTCACTGCTTTATCGTTACTACCACCAGCGGTACAATTCTAAAGAGTTATCTTGATCGGGTCCACAGTCCAGTTTTATGGAGAGAATTGAATATAGTTTTCATATCCAAAGCCGGCAAATGCTCTCATGTTAGTCCAAAAGATCTCAGACCGATCAGTCTATCATCATTTCTCATGAAGACGCTAGAAAGACTAATTAATATCAATATACGCACTAGCATTGACAAAAAATTTCTGTCTACTGACCAACATGTGCATTGTAATGGCAAATCTATAGAAACAGCTCTACATACGCTAGTACATTCTATTGAGCACTACAAGGAGTACACAATGATTGCATTCCTAGACATTGAAGGCGCTATTAACAACGTCAACACAAGGATAGACGACTCACTTGGTGAATTGATATCAATTCAAAACTGGGTGTGACGTCTGCCAAGAGATCTATCTGCAAAAGAACCTAGCAAGTCGGAATCCTATCTACCATATTTTGGAACTTAGTAGTGAAGAAGGTGCTGATATGTCTGAAAAGGGAAGGCTGCGGAGAGGTCGCTTATGTGTATGACGTTGCTTAAAGGTACTACTACAAAATGCTGTCAACAAGCTAAAGAGATGGCCAGAACGTTGTGGCTTAGGAGTAAGCCCCCATAAAACTGAACTTGTCCTCTTCTCTAGGAAATATAAAATTCTACTAAAAGCCATCTATCAAGGGCATCAGCTAAACTTTCTCTGAATAAGCTAAGTATCTGTGTCTTAATCTGGATAGAAAGCTAAGCTGGAAACAAAACATACAAGAAATAGTTCGTAAAACTACAGTGCCACCTTCCTCATGTAAAGCTATTGGAAACATATGGGATATTCAACGTTCAACTCATTAGCTATAAGCAGCGGTTGTAAGAGATACACTTCTATAAGGTGTGGCTGTATGGTGGTCTGCCTTAGACAAAGCAGTAAATCGACATAAGCAAAGCCAAAAGATCACTTTGCTTAGGTATTAGCGGAGCACTTCGTTCTCATCCCTTGTGCTGCACTAGAAATTCTGTTCAACCTTACACCACTCGACCTTTTTCAATAAACAAGTAGGTGCTAGTGCGTCTATTCGCATAAATGCAATCTCCCAGTGGACTAAGAATTAAATCGGTCGCTCCTGTTCTAGATTCATTTATGATTCTACCAGGCAACACCGTACCATTCCACAACTTCAATTCAACAAAAACGTCCAAGTCTTCATTCTCTCCAGATCACTCTGGGAAGAAGAAGCTCACTTGGAAGATGAAGCAATACAGTACAGTAAGAAACTGATGACGGGATTGACGGAGGTGTCTTCTGAAAAAGGCTAAATCTTAGTCTCTCACTTCATTATCACTGCAGCGTTTTCCAGACTGTGATTATGGCGATCAATGCAGTGCTATCTTAGCTGAAGCAAAATGTTATATCCGCTAAGAATATGCTGCGCTTAAATTCCTGGAATCAGTCTACGAACTCCATTGCAGCCCTAAACTGCTGATCATACATCAAGGATATGGCAGAGTAGTTCATCATATACCTGTGTCGGGTGCCGGACAAACATGGAACTACACTGCCTATTTTACCTGAAAATGGTTTTTTAGGTATACCAAGGGTAACATGCAAACTCATCGAACCACTACCGAAGAAACTAACCGTAGATACAAAAACAAAGGGGACAATCTGATCACCGATCTCAGAGGCGATTTGGAAAGAAAGAAAAATTACTTTTATGAGTTGATAAACAGCTAGCTGAACAAGTAATTGCGCCTCATAATTATGATCAAAAACGGAATTAATAAGTCAGCCCAATGGGAACATTCGAATTTTATAGGTTTACAATTTTCCAGTTTCGACGGAATCTTCTATTGTCAGGTATGTCACTTCATGCAAAGTTGCCAGAAGAAACATTTATTGACCTTAAAAAGCCTCTTTTTTGACCAAAGAACCCAACAGTTTCTCCTCCAATTTCACACTCAAAGCAATAAAGTATAAAAGTAATATATTTGGACTTAAATACATAAAAATAACGCCATAGCCGAAAACCTCCCTCCCTATACAAACCTGTAACGCGATCTCGATCCCAGAGCAAATAAATCGGATGCCGCCGACTGTGACGTCTGAAGTGGCGCAACGCGTACCAACCGGAAGAATGCATGATGTTCGACACAACAGCGCCAAAGGTGTTTGCACGCCGATTTCCGTGGCGTCTCGAAACCGTACGTGCTGAGTTCGTTCTGTGAAAAATCAAAAAAAAAAGAAAATCAAGCAAATTCGTTAAAAGTGACACTTGAGGAGCATTCAAGACAGTAAAGCGGCAGATAGAAGGCAGCCAGAACATAAACAAAACTTTCGGAAAACTTTTCCACAAAGAAAAACACAGAAAATTCCCGAAATAATAATAAAAAGTCAAAGCGTGCTGTGAAAAAAGTCCTGGCTGTGAAAAGTTGCTCCTTCCGGTCGGTGGTGGGAAGTTTCCTATTTTGTGTACCGCTTCTTCACGCTACTGTTTGTTCTTGCTTCTGTTGCTGCTGCTGTAAAAACTTTGTAATTTGTCGCCGGCCAGAGGACGGACAACTGACTGATAACGACTTAGCGAGCGAGCGGTAACATTATCGCGATAAATTATTATAAAGCAAACAAAAGCTTGCAACTTGCAAGGGAAAACAGAGAGGGGGCACAGAAAGAGTCGAACATTTACATTTTTATCGCAGATCCTTAGCATAAAGTATCGTCCTTTGTAGTAAACTTTTGCTATACGCGGCCAATAATAATGAGCCACTGTCGTTTTATTTCTTAGCACAACTATTCCGCTCGGCGTTAGTCCAAGGAAATACTCGACGCTGTCCTCGCCCTGTAGGAGAATGCAGATAGATAGATAGAATAGATTAACATTAATTTTTTTTGTTGCATAATATTTGAGAAATATAGCGCCGATAGATGATGGAATAATCAACAAAAGGCAAGTATCAGAGGGGTGATAGATGAAAAAGTGCAATCGGATCCGAATAGACTGGAGTGTGAGTTGGCGGTGTAGTGTAAAGTTTTGCAATCACGACAAAAAGACATTAACCTTTTTGGTGTTAATTTATGACCTTTTGTCGTTGTCACGCTGTTAAAGTGTCCTTTTTGTGTGATGTGATAATGTGCAGAAGTTTGCTCTGACGAAAGTAATTAACAACTGAGAAGCACAACACGCGATGACTCAATGATGAGTTAATTATTTGAGGATTAAATAATATTTCGAGAGGTTTCAAGGATTGCTTATATGCGAATAAAGTTGAGCTTCGTGCAAAGGAGTTTTGATGGATGAATGAATCTGGGTGATGAAAGATTTATTGAGTACAATCTGGAGAACACTCAAGGGAAAGGGGAGAAATGCTGTTGCCTCTTCTTAGTTTGCTAGTTTGGTACTTAATTAGTTTATAACTTTGTTGGATAAAAGTGATTGGTGTGAAGAAAACTGGTACACTGGTTTATTGCTAGTTGGGGGCGGACTTTTCCTGAGTGACAAACTTTTCCTAATATCCAACTTTTATTTATCATCTTGGAAAGTAAGTCATAGTTGCGATATTTCAGTTTTTGTATGCACTTCTTCGCTGAACTGAACTTTAATCTAACATTAAATTCCACTTAAATGCATCATTGGTGATGTTGTTTTTGAACCTTCAATACAGTTCTAAACATATGTATCTATAAACATTCATTTCGACGTACACTCTTTATTTCAAAAAAGTTCAGCAATAGTGTCCAGGTAAATTGAAAGATATTGTTACCAAAATGTAAATAGAAATCTTTAATTGCACTGTACATACTTGTGTATAACAATGAGCATTGTAATGAATTTTATAAGAATTTACCAAACAAAATTGCATACCATTAGACCAAGTAATAACTCTGTATATAAATTGAGATTATATCAATATGTTCTGCTATTTTGTAAGTGGCTCTCCAAGAATAGAATCTTCTTGAAAAATGTTGATTAGCTATAAATACAATACTGGAAGTGAACCAGACTAATTAGACTAATTAAGTTAGAAAGTAGATAGAGCTACCGACTATGTGAATAATAATGTTATAAGTAATCACCAGTGTAAATTTGTGAAGTTTTGCTCTTTGTTACTGCAATTGTTATGAAATTTATTTTCGAAAAGGATAAACAAAACACAAGTTTACTAATTCACAAATTACAACTTTAATTAACAAAAAGCTAAAGTTCATAAATTTCACTAGTGATTAGTTATTATGCAAATAAAAACACTAATATCCACTTAGGCGGTAGCTCTATTTACTTTTTAGGTACTTATTAAGTCTGACTACTTTATTCCAAATCACTTCGAAATCTACTGCGACAAAACTTTGTGCTATTAATAGGAAATCATCAGTTCCGCAAAGGTTCTATTCTAGAGAACCATCTAGCAAATACCAGAACACGGTGGTATATTCCTATATAAAACTTACCATATGGCAAACACATATATGATACAAGTTCTAAAAATAACTTTTATATACAGTTAATTTATATACCCAATCAACCTTCCCATTCATCCGTATCTCACCGTTTATTGTTTACATAAAAATACGTTATACGAGGGCAGTTTGATAAGTCGGTAACCTTTTAAATTTCCCGCGCAGTAACTTTAAATTCAACAGTGCTCGGGCAGTTTGATAAGTCAGTGACTTTTTTAATTTCCCGCGCAATAAAATGCAACACTGCTTCCATCAATTGCCATCTATTAATAGAGTACTGTCAAATTTTAAGCAAGCTGCGTCATTTAGTCTCCCTGTCAACCCTTCTATGGGACTTAGCAGTGAATGAACTGCTGCTAAGCCTATGAGGTGAGGGCTGCAGAGTAATCGCTTATGCGGATGATGTTGGTATTGCCGTCTCAGTAAAATACCCGAATACCTTAAAGAAACAACGCTCTCAACAAGCTAACTGGGCAGATCGCTGTGGTTTAGGGGTAAATCCTCAAAAACTGAGCTCTGGCTCAAGCTGGATCCGAAACGTTCCAAGTGTTTGATCTCACAAAGAAGATCGCACATGTCTCATAGGCAGTGATGCAGCAAGACTTAGAATCTTCTCGAATGAATTCTGCAGAATCTGCATGGGTGATGAGGAGGAGGAGGAGGAGACTATCGTCCATTTTCTTTGTACTTGTCCAGCCCTCTCCCAAAAACGTAAACTCCATATGGGAGCTTTCTTCTACAACGACACTAATGATCTCATCAACATTGACATTGGTAGTCTCCTACGTGTCATACGAAGCTCTAACTGGTTCATCGAGTAGGTGGAAGGAATTTTTCCTGATCAGTGTGGTATCACAACCATTGCTGGTCTAAGTGTGTCGGTTTCACTCCGACTTCCAACACGCCGAAGAGAATGTAAGATCCAAATTTCTCGATTTGCGCAAAGATCTTGGCTTACACCCGTATAAGATCTAGCATCTAGGGTGCAGGAAGGAAAGCCACGAGACTGTTATATTCAAAAGGATGGCGCTAAGTGCCATACAACGACGGCAACCATCGACTTGTTGAAATCAAAATTTGGAGATAAGTTTATATGGACTTGTCAATTGGCCTTCTAGATCTTGCGATTTGTCACCTCTCGATTATTTCCTTCGGGGCCACGTGAAGTCACTGATTTATGCTGATAAACCAGCAACAATTGACAGAGTTGGTGGAATTTTGCGATCAACTTTTCCCAAAGCCCGATTTTATTAAAACCTTGCAATGTACCATGTAGTACATGCCATATACTGATCTTTCGAATGAATAAATAATTTTATAAAAATTAAATCAACTTTTCCCAAAGCCCGATTTTATTAAAACCTTGCAATGTACCATGTAGTACATGCCATATACTGATCTTTCGAATGAATAAATAATTTTATAAAAATTAAATTGTTTGTGTTATTTGTTATAATTTCATGTTCTATCGGGCTTAAAAAAAAACATATTATTAAACACAAACCAACGAGAAGCAGAATCAGAATAATAACGACGTTAAATATAGGGTCCGCCATCTAAAGTTTTCTTTTTCAACTAGTGCTTATTTCGTGAATGGTAACACTTAGCTCATGTCTGATTTGACAGATAATTAGTTGTATCCTTCCGCTGAACGAATATGGTTGTGTATACGGGTATTGTAAACAAGCAAAATTTTCGCATTTGGGGCACAGAAAACCCGCACGCATACATTGAAAAGCCGGTACACCCAAAACGAGTCACTGTTTGGTGCGGATTTTGGTCCAGAGGCATAATTGGGCCATTTTTCTTCGAAAATGAGCAAGGAGTGGCCGTTACAGTCAATGGCGATCGTTATCGGGCCATGTTGAACGAATTTTTGTTCACAAAAATTGAAGAGGAGGATATTGGCAACATTTGGTTTCAACAGGACGGCGCTACGTACCACACAGCCGAAGCTACACTCGATGTTTTGCGCCCTGTTTTTGAAGATCGCATTATCAGCCGCAGAGCTGATGTCGTTTGGCCACCTCGGAGCTGCGATTTGACACCGTTGAATTATTATTTGTGGGGTGCCCTAAAAGATAAGTGTTACGCCAACAAGCCAGAGACAATTGACGCTTTAAAGGACAATATTCGTGAAGCCATTGGTAAAATACAGATGCACACAATCGATAATGTGCTTAAAAATTGGACCGATCGTGTAGGCTACTGCATGGCCAGCCGAGGCAGCCATTTGAATGAAATTATTTTCCATTGTTAACCGGAAGGATTGTACTTTCAAATAAAAAAAGAAATTTGAGAAAATATTCAGTTCATTTCATTTCATTCATTTCAGTTCATTTTTTATAGCATTTTCAAAAAAAAAAAAGTTATTTGGCGGACCCTATAGTTAAGTTTGCAATAATTAGCTGAATGCTGTGTGTGTTCCATAGCGCAGCGGGAACTTCTAAGAAAGATAAGTTCCGGGTTCGTATCTTCTCTGAGGCCTCTCTTCAGTATTCCTTTTTTTATATTATTTTCCTTGGTTTTTTGCAATTGCACAAGGTCCCGTCTGCTGCTTACTGCTTAAGTCGCCCAATGATTGTGAGTCACCCCAAATTGTGACTGGTACATTTTGCTTTTATTAGACGTTCAGACACCTTCAGACTACCACTGGGAAACAAAAGATTATTTGCTCAACAGGCGACTGCTAGAAGACAATAAGCCAAAGCTGTTTTTGGAGATGTTGGTGGTATGAGCAGACGTAATTAATAAAAATTGTCAATACTTTATCAGTTGTTACTACAGCTGACTTTATTTCACTTTACAAAACGAACGAATTTATTTGTCGACCAATTGAAATAAACTTTCGTACGAACGGATAGTCAGATACTTGAAATCAGCTTAAAGTTTTCTTTTTTGGATTATATGTAAATGGAAAAATTTATATTGTTAAACTTTACCTCTAATGTTTGTCGAAACAACTCGTTTATACATTATTCTGAATAGTTGAAAGCGTTTCATGTGGTTTTAGCCTTTCCATTCGATATTCCAGATTTACACAGCTAGCGGTCAAACTTTCGCTAATCGATAGATGTGGCTTTTTGCTTGTATCGTTATTACTGTATTTAGGTTAAAAAATCCCTAAGTATTATTCAAAACTTTGATAAACTTTCATTTCCTTTTTAAGGGAAACTTTTCCCAATGAAATTTGTAACAAAGAGAACTGAAGAGGGCGATGGAATGATGCAGGATGTCGAGTTTTATAGGGTGAAGGATTTTATTATTCTTAAAGAAATATATGCTACTTATCAAGTAGGTACTCCAGATTTCAATAAAAAAAAAATTATTTATCAGACAAAGTGCAGGGAGAGACAGAGAGAGATTTACCATCAGATGGGACTTTTGTACCTTTTAATCAAAAGTGGAATGGAAATCTGTGGAATGAGATATGTATATGGGTCGAATTAACGAGAGTAATTTGTGGTGGCTGCTCTACTTTAATGTAAAAAAGTAAATGTTGTTACTGCTCAGGATTAATTAAGCCATCGGACTTTTTAATCGCATTTCATTGCAAATACTCTCATACATATAATGGTTTAACTTTGTCACACAGTCACAGTCAATAGTGAAAGGCTTTAGTTTCAGTTGGAGCTGAAATAATTGAAATATCTGTGTAATGCTAACTTTTTGCTGAAAAGAACTAGAGAAGGTTAGCGAGATGGGAAGCTTCTATGGATAGCTTTGCACAAAGTGCCACTCATATTACTTTACTTTACGTCTCAGGACATAAAAATAGTATAAAGTTAGTTAGTTAGCTGGTATAAAGAATGGATGGCTCAAAGAAAAATATATGAAAGTAAATGCACTAAATAATTGTTAAAATTAGTGTTAAGAGAGTTTAGTTGACTTATCTGATTCCAAAATGAAACAGACGTCAAGGTAAAGTACGAGTATAACAAAGTCTAAATTAATAAAGTTGCTTTAAACTTGTATTCGAGTAGAATGCTGATGCTATGTAGGCGTGTGAGACTTAATCGGAAGCTTCTGATAAAGTGGAGCTGAGAAGCCTAGTTTCAAAAATCCAAATTAAGAACTTGAAATGCTTTCTAAATAGAAAATGGAGAATGTAACATGAAAGCGGCTATAACTACCTATAATGGAGAATTTATGAGGTGGTTTCATGCAGAAATATGCACCGATTTCGAAGGAATTGATCACAATGATCTTAACCATAAATTTGTCTTGTCGCAAACATTGGCTCCATCTACTTTATATAACACCCCTCATCTAACTGGTGCACCACATACTATTAACTGGCCAAGTTGTTCTTTCACAGCATTGAACAACACTGATGTAGTAGAGAGTATAATGTCCATAAAATCAAATCTTTTTTAAAAATCATCTTACCTGTAGTGTTACTCTATATTACGTATATCTTTAATGCAGTGGTGACAACAAGTATTTTTCCTACAAACTGGAAAAATGCAAAAGTACTGCCTGTCCTCAAAAACCACCTAAAGGGGATGAGTTTAGACCAATCTCCATTCTTCCATTTATATTCAAAATGTTCGAAAAAACTATGGAAAAACAAATAAGTCAATTCCTCTCCACCCATAACATCTTAACACGCCTAAGCAATCTGGATTCCGGCAGAAACATAGCTGCATAACAGCCGTAATAGGCATATCAGATGACATACGCCATTATCTAGATGAGGGAAAAGTCTTATTCCTCGTACTACTAGATTTTTCTAAAGCGTTTGAAACTGTCGACCACTCCACTCTATGCCAAAAGCTATATTGACATTATAATTACGAATCTAGCGTTGTGAATTTTATATCTTCATATCTTCTGACAAGCAGATTTCAGGCAGTCAAAATTAATAAGGTCCTGTCAGACTTTCTCCTTAGAACCAGTGGAGCTCCTCAGGGATCCATTTTAGGACCATTATTATTTTTCATGTTTGTAAATGCGGTCCCATCAACTGTAAGGCACAGTTCACTTCATATGTACGCTGATGATACCCAGCTCGTTCTAAGTTGTCCGCTGGGCTTAATCGAGCATTCTGTGAGTTGTATAAATGAGGATCTATCAAATATAGCGCTATGGTCGAATCGTAATGGTCTAATGCTAAATGATAAATAATCTAAATGCATAGTCTGTCAAGACTCTTCAAATCCAGGAATTTAACCATAACATCCAAGACAATGGTCATACCAGTACTTCCATATGGATCCGAGACTTGGGTGCTTAGCAAAAAGCATTCTGACCTCTTAGCCGCGTTCGAGAGAAAAGTCTTACGGAGAATTGTATGCGAGGAAGGATGATTCCGGAGACTTCATAATGATGAGGTCTACGAGCGTTACCGCGATATGGATATGATGAAGAAAATTAAGCTCGGTAGTCTCCGGTGGGCAAAAATGGGCTACACCTTCTTTCACTCCTTTCAAAACTAGAATTTTACTGGCAAAAACATTAGCTGTACCAGTCCTGACATATGGTTGCGAAATTTACTGCAATTGTTTATGCGTATCCTATGCTAGTGCCATAGGAAGATATGTCTTTGGTTTATGGCGATTTGATCATTTATCCAATTATACCTCTCGTATTTACGGCATGACTCTTGATAATCTTCTAATATATCGTACGCTTAGTCTTTTTACGGATATCCTGTTTACTCACCAACCCTTATATCTTTGTAAAAAAATTATATTGGCTTCTTCAAACAGTTCAAATCAACTAGTTCTTCCACGTTTCTCATCTACGACATCTGAACGTCAATATTTTTATAAATTCAGCTCGCTTGTGGAACACCTTGCCTCGCCACTTTTTATAATATGATTATTGCACTTTTCACTGGATATTTCCAAGCCAGTGCTTTGTTGTTACAAAGGCAATTATGCTAAGCCTTACTCGTATTCGTGCGTAAATAAATCGTCTACGCAATACGACTGATGCTGTCTTTTGGAAATTCCTCAGAGTAATAGCAAGAAACAAATTAATTCCCCTTAGAAAAAATATCCTTAATATTCCCAACAAAAATGGAAATAAGTTATTACTGATTGCATTGCATATCAACAGAATTTCCGTCCACGCCCGAGTTGCCAAAATGATCATAAAAAATAAAAAAATAAATCGAGAAGACAATCGAGTGTCGTCAGAAGCAATGGGACACCATGCTTCGAGGTAATAAAACCAAACTCAAAAACTTTTCTAGGCTAACACCTATCCTGTCCCGCCTGTGCTGGATGGGCATAGTTTCTTTTTATTTACCAGCCAAGTGTTACCATCCAGGAAAGTAATAAAGCCTAACAAGAACATGGGACATGAGTTATTACTTTTTTGGCACAGTTCATCCAGCTCCAGGATATTCAGATGTTGATGCACTGAAATAGCTCACGCCATGCATTCATTCATTCATTAAAAGCAAATGGATGACTGTGGTGGGGGGGGATGTGAAACTCTGACATAAAAGGAAAACGAAAAACTTATATACCAAGTGTACTTACCAGGACAGGATGTAAATCAACGCCGTACATGTCGTGCCATTTCACTTTATCGAGGTAGTTGAGTTCAGCTGTTGCTGGTGTCATTCCCTTCAATTGTTGATGCAGTTCGCCAACACGTACTTCCAGTTCGCTGCTCTGATTTGGCAACAAACGAAACTCGGAGACATATCCTTTGGAATGGCGTCGTTGATCGTAGTCGCCCAGTTCGGCTGGAGAAAAGTCAGACATTGAGCGATGATAATAGATTATAATTAATTGCAATCGACTGGCATATGGAATGTGGAAAGGGGAGCGACTCTAAAATACAGTTATTAAACATCACAACAGAGTAATCAGGCGTATCGTTCGGCCGTTCGGCAAATCCGCTCGAATAAATGCTCGAGTAGTTAGTTAATGAACTTTGAAATTATTCATCCCGATGTATGACGAGACGACATTGGATGGGTCGGCTCATAGGCGTGCATCACAACAACAATTACTATTATTATTTTAATCTCCCTTTTAATATTTAGTAATTAATTTTGTAGTTCAAGCATGAAATTGAAATTTTTTTTGAATAAAATTAATAATGTTTTTCGACTTTGTATCTGTTATTTGACCGTGACAGCGGCGGAAATACACAGAGTGTTCTACTACGGGAAGGTGGTATAATAAGTCGATAGTGACATATTAGCATTTGTAAATAGCTTAGATGATCTGACAAATTGAACATTAAATGACTTTTGTTAATGAACGTATTTTATAGTTTACTTGCCATCAGCACACATGAATCTCCGCCTTACCCTTACTAATACGAGAGGGTTGTACTATTGCCTAAAACTTTTCCATCTGTCAATAATTTGCTTTGAAAAATTCTTAAAAATCGGTTTGCTAATGTGGCCGATATTAACTTTGTACAATTCTACACCCCTAAGAAGAAGAAGGGTGATGATGGTTTACTATACTCTATAACCTTCCTCCATCTGCCAATAATATACATTGAAAATTTCACAAAAATCCGTTGGTAAATGGGAGTCCCTTTAAATAGCAACGACACATTCATTTTAGCTTTGCCCCGGCGCGCTCCGCTAAGCCGTGATGTTCTTACACACATATGCACTAATATCTCCACTCAAGCGCCACCTACCGGGCTAAATATAAACTTATCGGGGCACTTGTTATTTTCAAAAAAAAAATCGAATAAAGCGCCATCTACCGCACTCAAAAAGAGATAAACCTAAAGGAGAACATATGTTGTGAGTATGGCTACACTACGTCCAGTGGTTTAGTCGTGACGAGGTAACAAAAATATACACTAACGGACCAAATGCCAAACCACATTTTCATAAATATCTACACTCCAGCGTCATCTACCGGATCAAAAAAACATAAACTTAACGAATCACCAAACGAACATATGGTGTAATTATCGCTTTGAGTCGAGTTTTTATTGGCATGATGACATATCAACTCCAGATCAACCTACCGGGCTCAAAAAAGAGACAAACTTATCGGAGCACCAAACGAACATAATGGTGTAAATATAGCTTTGATACGTCCAGTGGTTAGATGTTGCGTGATTATTCCTATTTTTCTTCTACGCCACCTATTGCATCGTATTCGCACTATGTAGTTTACCGAGATTTTAGTAAGACGCAAGTTCTGTGAAAGTTTCAGCTCAAACGGTAAAGGTGGCGTGCATAAAAATACCGAGAAGGAAATTGGTTGGACAAAGTGCGAGGAATGGGAAGTAATTCATTGTGTAGCCAACAATGAGCTGTACCGCCAAGGTAAGCGATTGAGTGACAGAAATTAGTCCACAAACATTTCACGGAGAATTCTTCAGAAAGCCAAGAGTCTATTTCCGTGGCAAGATTCAGTTGCCAGCACAACTTTTCTTCGTGTATTTGCCTGAAAGATGTTACATCTGAACCTAGATTTTGTTCTAAAAACGAGAGCGAGAGTCGAGAGTCGAGAGTTTCAAAACTTAACTTAAGTTAAGTGCCGGTAGCCATACGAATGTAATGGGCACACAATCGCACATGTGAAATTTGCCATATGAAGGTTTTGAATTACGAATTCTTTGGTGAAGGCATAAAATTCTCACACGGTTTTGTGTAAATTATTGTTTAGGTGTGGAAACTTTTGCATACAAATCTGTCGGATTCCTTATAAAAACGACCAAGTGGTCGAATTCTAAAAGAATAAGAACAGTACTGTGCCACCGAACGAGACCCATCATATTTTTGGCGTGCTGTAACAAGAAACAATAAATTCTAAGGACCCGGCGACAGTCTGAATCTTGCGCAAAGAAAACTTGGGTTTGTTTCCTCTTTTACTCTTTTTTTACCGACCGAACAAACGTCTTAAAACCAAGTCAGTCCTTCCTCCTCACTGTCGTATCTTGACCAAAGGCCTTCAGTATCCCTCTTAACTGTCATCTCTTGACCATAGGCACTGCTGTGTCTAGATCAAAGGCCGTCAGTCTCCCTCTCACTGTATTGTCGTGTCATGACCATAGACCTGTAATGTACTATACTTCCCCCGTAAAATCGTTTCATTAGCGTTTGTCGCTCAACCGTTGGTCTCAACCGGGAAAAAATACCGCTACACTATATGTCGTGCATACTTGACATTACAAATCGCCACACTCTTCAGTGATGTAGTAATTTTATAACCCGTAGTCGTCCGCCGACACATTTTGCGGGTCGGCATTTATTTCATTTTAAAAATTTAAAATTAAAAACCAGGAATTTAACCATGACATCCAAGCTGCTGGTGTATGGTACTTGCATATGGATCCGAGACTTGGATGCTTAGCAAAAAGCATTCTGCCATCTTAGCTTTAATTTGTAAAACACCGTCGAGGAGAACCCTGCGTGACCAACGAGCGTCGCCCGAGCAAGTATACGTTACACTGTGTCGCTACTTTACAAATTTCGCCATTTTTTTATTTGTGCTGAAATTGTTAATCGCTTCAAATAATCCTACATTTTCCTTTCAATTCAGTTCACATTTATTGTAGCATTATTTGCAGCCCGTATACGTAGCATGTGAGCGCCGCCATGGCTCAATGGAAATGCGCTTGGCTACTGAGCAGGAGGTTCGTGGTTCGAATTGCAGTAAAACCAAAAGTATTTTTCACAGTTTCCCACCTCTCGCGAATCGGTGAGAAACGTTCCGAGAGTAACAACTTGTCACGGAAAGCTACTCAAAACTGTAGGTCTCTTCCATTTGTTTCCAAAAATATACATGCGCAACACAAATGGTCGCTAGAAGCTAGGCCTTGGACCGCAATGGTCTGTCGCGCCGAATGTTATTATTTTTATACGTAGCATTATTGTAATTTGATGTGGAAACGGCGGGTAAAACTCTATTGATATTTTGTACTGGTAATTGGAGAGTATTAGTGTGATATGTTCTGTTAGTGAAGTAGGGATGATCACTAAGAAAGCTTAATCTCACCCTGAGCTATGAAAAATCCTAATCGTAAGCAAAGACCTTTCGTTTTTTTTATTATCCAATTTCTCTGAGCAATTTGTTTGTCCTTAACGTTAATTTTTATTTTTTATTTCAATTATGTAATTTATGGAATTTTCCGCATAACAGTTTGAAATTTTCAGTGAAACACGAAACACTTAACGAAACTTTATTAAATGCAATATCAAGGAAAGGGGACAACTGCTTCAAATTCCACTTTAAATTGTATATGCTTTTCCTTTGTTATATAGCTTATATTAAACTACAACTTGCGTACTATAAATGTGTACAACAATGGAGTGGAATATTTTATTGAAAACTTTCGCATAAAAAAGCTGAACAATTGCATTTATTTTTTACTGTATCTAGAGCGGAATGAAAGTTGTACTCATTTCATTGTAATCGAAATTAATTAAGCAAGGTATAAAAAACAGGCAGAAAATCCTAGCAGCAATCCAGAAATAAAATTTAAAAAAAAAATAAACGCTTATCGCAAATCGGCCAACCGAACAAAATCAAAGACGAATAAATGCACGGACGGCCGGGCAAGTCAGGGATATTATTTACACGTGCGTCCTGAAAAATAAGTAGAACACCTCATGTTATGCTGCAGAAGTCCAACGTCAGTCAGTCAGTCAGTCAGTCAGTGAATCGAGCTACTACAATGGAATGGAATGGAATGAGTATTGGAAGTCCATTCGTCGTCACCGTCATTGTCGTTCCTTGAGGCAGCGGCAAGCCAACTTAATTGCACAATAGAGTTGCATTCGTTTTGTTTCTTGATCATTCAAAGTTTATTTGTGGCACAGGTGACTTCTACAGTAATTAGGCTGCCATATTCGTTTGGATTTTACACGTGTGTTGCCAACGAGTCATTCTACAGGAATACAGTGTTTATAATTTTGTTTATCTCATACTCACATTGCACTACGAAGGCTCCCAACTCGGCGGCCAACTCAAAGGATACCGGCAATCTTCCTTGAAGTACATCCTGTTTGACTTGCAGAAATAGCTGATACCTGATGATGGGAGAAAGGGGAGAGATAGAGAGACATGAGAACTTGGTTAATTGAGCGAACAAATATGTGTCCTTCTTCAAACAACAGCTTTGCACTTGGCACACAATGTGAAGTACCATCGATGTCAAGCGGAACAAAAGGGCGAAATCGCGATTACTATGCACACCTCTTGTCATATCCGGCAGGTTCGTCCGGAAGTGTCAATAGATGAGATACTGTAGAATCGAGTAACTTTAATTGAAGTACATTGGATGAGAATATTTAACCTAATACTCGTCTGTCAATATTCATAAGCAATGCAACAAGGCACGAAAGAATACATTTCCTACACGAAAGGATAATTTCCCTCAGGTGATCTTTTCTGTGGACAATGTCACACATCTGTGCGGTGTGTATTTAACAATATTGCAATTTCAATTAAATTCTATTTGCATTCACTTAAGAGCGGAGGGCTAACATTTGCACACGCGGATACGCGTTGCACCGAACTCTATGACTAGGGGTCGAAAGGCGATCACCTACGGACGGACGGTTATAATAATAATTATTGCCATCCGCCACAAGGACGATAATGATGCAGTGATATTATAGTTTTTGTTTGTATGCGTATATATGTGTGTATGTGTGTATATCAGTACGACTAAATAATTCCGGTGGAATATTACGTTATTGTTGTTAAATATGATATGACCAGCGGGGCTTTTGGGGCTTATCATCATCATCATCATCAACAACATCACCATCAGAGGACATTGGATAGTTAGGCAAATATTTAGTTACGATTTTTGAATTTTGAGATGTGCTTTGTCGGTGCATGCGTGCGTGCGTTTCTATGTATGTGCGCCTCCATCCATTTTTGTTGTTCAAAGTCTGCGGCTGGTGGTCCGCGTTTGGTTGACTCAATTGAGACCGCTGTACGAGTATTAGCAAATTTGCGAAAGGAGACAAGTGTTTGCCAGGTATACTCGTACAGCATTGCGAGCATTTCCTACATTTGCCAGAGGAATTCTCAGAAAATTGATTGACAATTATAATAATTTGCCAATGGTTGTTAGGCGTTCAATTTGTTTTGCATAATTTCACCGCAAGCGCGCAATGTGTGTTTTTTTATATAAAGGGGAGTTTATATTTGCGCTTACCATAATTTAAAATTCTCAAAGAATTGATTAGCGTGTTCCTATTTTTTTAAATTCTTTATACAGGGATGCTCAAAAGAATGTTGCCACCCATAATGGTGTCCAAAAAGAGATAAATTGGCCAGTATGGTGAAAAGATTTCGCACATAACTTAAGAACCAAGGAGTACAGGTTGAAAGATTGCAAAAGCTTCAATTGGACAAACTTAATGAGTAGTGTTTGTTATTATGTTCTTAAAATCTATATAAACAACAAGTTAATGTAAAAAAAACTTCGTTTTTCGGGTACAAACTTTTATATATACATAGAAACACGCCACACAGTCGTTTTCTATTTGGTAATAATCGTCAAAAAATTTATTTTTGAGGTCGGGGCGCTATTTCAAAGAATTTTCTTTTTTTCACGCTTCACACACGACACACGTGACTCGCGACAAAAGCGATATATCAAAATAGGCCTCTCACAAAATTTTAACCCTCTAGGTCGTGCGAAAAGTGGTTAAAAAAGACCTCAAAAAACGAGAAAATGGTCCGATTTCAAACCATCACAGGTGCCTCTCGAAAAACGGGACACGCGTCACACGTGGAATATAAAAAATGCTATTTTGGACTTTTGTATTCACAAAATTTCAACTCTCTAGGATCTAGGTCATGTGGAAGGTTGTTAAAAGGGACCTCAAAAAGTCGAAAAAAAAGTTTGGTTAAACTCTAGAGTTCGAAAGTGGATCTGTCTACTAAGGGATGCAGGCGGCAATAATACACAATCTGGAAACATCGAGCTAGCTGCAGCAGGTTAGCCTTGTTCCCAGAGCTAACAGCTGGAATGTGATAATAAATGATCCTTGACTGTCCTTTGACGAATGACACAAATAGCACATTGTAGTATTTGTTTGCCTCAATTCCTGGTCAAAGGCGAATTCGAATGGGCATTTCTTTCTCGTCGAAATGGCGTTCCTCCGCAAAATTTGCTTTATACACTGAAAGCATACCTTTCGAATCGTTTATGCCTCTTTGAGCTTTTGCTTAGACCTATTTTAAAGAAGCGGTTGCAATTATAATTTATACGAATACAAACGAATATTGTATGAAGCAAATAACAAATTGTAAGGACTTTAATATGAATTGAAGAATTCATTCGAAATGTGCTTTGGCTTAAGTTATCCTATTTGTTTGCTTTGAATTTTCCTTACTATAATTGAGTTAGGCGAGTTGTGTGAACTGTATAAACAAAATAATCAACTAAATGATGGTGGCTTATACTAAATAAGTGGCACACGCCTATAGACTCGATACTTATATTGGCAAAACAAGTATACGGCGTGTTGGAATCGTGAGCTTTATTCATGAGTTCATACAAAAACCTATGGAAAAAAGCACTTTCAGTTTTTCCCGAATTTTCGAATTCTTCGCGCAACTTTTGCAATGTTTCTTTCCGAATAAACCTTACCCAGACTAGGATGAACGTTTTAAAATAAAAATGAGCCAAATCGGTCTAAGAGTTCTCAAGTGATGCAGTTACCAACGAGTAGCATTTCATTTTTATTTATATAGATTCCAAATTAAAATCAGAGAGTGACCTTCTGGTTGAAGTACCACAAACAGAAGTAGAGTACTGGTAACTTATTCGTTTGGACTTCTCAAGTGCCTTAAGTTTCAATAGTTTTTTAAATTATAATATTCAAAAAGAACAATTCTGTTTGCTTAGTTTGGAATAAAACGAATTTCACATTTTCATAAGAATTCATCTGGACAACATGGACTCAGTAACAAAGCAAACAGAGCAATAAATAAAAATTCGATTAAAAATGAACTCCATACATACCTGGTTATTTCCTCCAGTAATTTACACGGATCGGCTGCATAAAACTTTACCCCAAAATATAAATCGAAAGGAATCGCTTTCGGTTTTAATTGCCTCGAAAGCCTCGATGCAGCATCCAGCCAGTGCTGCAAATGAATATGTATAGATTATGTGAGTGTGAGTGAGTTAATGAAAAAACGGGAAAATTTCAGCCAAAAAGACACTAATGAATTCAAAATTTGTATCGAAATAAAAATTGACCAACATATTCACTCATTCTACCGTCAAAAGCAAAACGCCTTAAAATGACAGTTCCGAGATAAAGTAAATTGCTCACCATATGATATTATTGCATTGTTTGGACTGAAAATTGGAGGTTTTGCAGTTCATTTAATTTTACGTTAAATTGCTTGTGTTAAAGTTAGTTTTTCCATATAAATGTTTTGCCATTGTGCTTTACAATTTCCAGTAGAAAATCGTTGGCAAAACAACTTATTCGTCTCATCTACGTCAACATGATCGTGTGTCTGAGGTAATGTTGTTACACGACCATATAGATCGTGAATACCGAGAATTTCGTAGATGAACTACTTCAGCGACTAGCTGAGGCAGGAACTTATGCCCAAGGCTACGCGGACTATACAGTCATCGTGGCAAAAGGGAAATTCGAAGAAGTGCTATGCAGTTTAATCTAAAACGGATTAACCATCACGAGCAGACATTAGGACATTAGGGCAAGGACATTAGAATCTCTATCCAAACAGGTTCCGTTAGCCAAGTAAAACGTTGAAATCAAAATGAGCACCAATAAGGAATTTAGATCTGAAACTGAGTACCAGGTACAAGCGGGAGCCATAAAGTGGTATACGGATGGATCAAAGAAAGCCGAAGGCACGGGTGCGGAAATACATGGGCCAAGAACCAAATACTCTGAAGTAATGGGGCAGTACCCAAGCATATTCAGTGCAGAAGTACATTCCATCGAAAGATGTGCTCACATTAATCTGAAGATAAACTACGTGCGGCAGGTAATAGCCATCATTACAGATAGCCAAGATGCGCTAAAAGCCCTAGATGCATTCCACAACACGTCAAGACGGTTGGAGGAGTGTGAGGCGAAGCTTAACAGACTTGGCGAAGTAAGCAAGGTACCTTTGTGCTGGGTTCCAGGACACACTGGCATAGAAGGCAATGAAGCAGCGGATATGCTCACTAAAAAAGGAATAGAAACTCCGCTTGTAGGGCCAGAACCATTCTATGGAATAGGTTACCACATAATGCAGGAGGAGATACGCAGAATAGGTAAAACAACTGCTTCCGTGAGATGTGAAAATCTCACAGGTCCACGAAGAGCAAAGAAAATTATGGGCGGCTATGACCCAAAGATGTCTCTCTGGATATTGGAACTTAGTAGAAGTAATGCAAGAATCAGTACGGGTTTCCTAACAGGAAAATGTAGACTGAAGGGTCACCTAAAGAAAATTAAACTAGAAGAGGATGGCAGCTGCAGGCTAATTTGGGGAAGCGGAGGAAACCTCGTGGCACCGTCTCATTAAATGCGGAGCAACGATCAGACAGAGAAGAGACCACTTGGAAACTCACGCGATCTCAGAGTCTGCATGGCATTCACTAAACCCATAACATATCATTAGGTTCATAAGAGCCATTGGTATGAACGGGGTGCTATAGGGACGGGCATGCACTGTCTACATAGCACTAGTTAGGGGGAGCGCAATAGATCATTATGGGTCGCAGTGCTGTTGGCAGATACCCCTTTTTCATCATCATCAACAGTTCGTAATAGATTATTCAAATAATAACACAATACAAGTTCATTTATTTACAGATTGCAACGTTAATTAAAAAATAGCTAAAGTTCACAAATTTACACTAATGATTACTTATTATTCACTTATAATACTATTTTTTGCGTACCAAACAGGTGAAAATTTTATTATTTTTGACTAACAAACTCAATGTAAAACGATAGCGTTGTATTGTCAGCAAATGAATGGATATCACAGGTTGTAGAAGACAATAGGTCATTGATATATACATATTAAGAAGAGCGTAGGTGACAAGGATGACCTTTGTAGCACGCAAAATTGATCCCATGTGATGCTGGAGAGATACCATTCAGTACAACTTTTAACTTAAGGTTCCATAAATAATCCTCAATCCATGTAATGAGAGAGGTGTATAAGTTGAGGGCACGAAATCCTATTTATAAAACAATCATGCCACCAAATCGTTCTATCAAAAGCTTTTGTAATATCCAGGAATACGACGCTTGATTCATCAAGATTTTAAATCTGAATCCAAAATTTTTCGCATGGTATCCCGAATCTTGGGTTCATTAAGATGAAAGTTTATTCTGTAGTTGGTGTATTAGCGGTATATACAAGCAAATACAAGAAGGGACCCAATATACTTCCCTGTGGTACACCTGTTTGGATTGTAAATTTTTTTAAGTAAGGCTTCTTCATGTAATACTCAGAAATTTCTATCAGATAACTAAGTTTCAAGGAATTGCCACTGGTTCATTGGTAGTGCTTTGCTCATTTTGTGGATGAGGCCTTGGTGCCATGCTCTGAAAAATCCTTGTGATACATCTAGATATATGGCAGGGCAGTATTTTTTTACTTTGAATGTCTTTTTAATCACAGTTGTTACTCTATGTAGAATCCAATTTGAAAGTCAGGTATGCCGATGAGTGGGTTGAGTCTCCTTAAGCATAATTGCTCAAAAGTGTTGATATTACAGGCAACAACGACATGGATCTATATGATCCGACTTTTTTTGCTGGCTTATCCGGTTTTTAAACATAATTATTTGCAGTTAACTAAGTATATAAGTATAAGTTAAATAATTGTCTGCTTCTGAACCTCGTCAACTTAGGTACTCATCTATGGAATTATGTTTAAATTCTTAATTTTTTGGTTAACCAGATTATTCACATTACTAGAGTTACTTTTGTCTTGAAGATGTCAGGTTCTTTGCCACACTCGTCTTGCTCTACGTCTGTTCTCAATAAGATCTATAATTTCAACAGAGAAGTTGGCTTCATGTTCAGGGCTGTCTCTTGGTGCTGGTGTTGCTTTATTAGTTGCCAAGCGAATATGACTGATGAACTATTTTGCGTGCTGCTCCAGCTCGCCTTCATTACTCAGTCTCACCTTTAAACTGATTAAGTTATTCAGATTCTGTCCAAAAAATGAGAATAATGCGCGTTTTGCCACTAGATTTTCTCGGTAAGGGAAAGACATAGAAATATATTTTGATATTGATGAAAAGAGCAGATATTACTGATGCTTTTAAGCGAATGATATTAAAAAAGCCTTAATGGCTTTAAAGGCGTTTTGACGGTACGAATAGTGGAGGATATGCAGCTTTTAATTTGGTGGGATGGGGTAGGGTAAGAAAACAAAATATTAATGGAGTGAATTTCAATGACTTTTCTTAAGGCTTAATCATTGAAATTCACTCAAGGCGCACGCGGACTTTTCTCAAAAGCCTTTTTTCCATTCACTCCTGTGAAATGTTTTTTCCACGCCAACCAACCAATCATTCGCAGTGCAATGAGGCGAGCACGGCTTGTCCATAGGGTGGATGAATAGCTAAATGAAATGTATATATCAAAAGCTCAAAAGCAACTAAAAGGATCCACTCGACACAATCATATGTATTAAGGTACCCGTACATATAGTTATGTAAGATTTGTACTTACAGTTTGATTCTCTTCGTCGATATAACGAATCCCAAAGTAGGAAGTTTCGATTAAATTAAGTCTGGCAAATACAACGTCTAGCAGCGCTTGGCCCGGTAAATCATCCTGAAAATAGACAAACAGAGAAGAAGAAGAAGAGGAAAACAAAAATTAATCAATTGGAAAATTGTCCTGCTCGATGTGTGCAAAGTCGTTATCGTCCATCGTATTTACGATAGACGCTGACGATATCGTCTCCAGTGCTCATTTATAAAGATTGCCGATTGTAATTGGCCATTAGAGTTAAGAATTGTGATTACATTACTAGGCAAAATAAGGACGAAGAAGATTCATCAAATAATTCAAAATCTGTATGCAGTTTTTTGATTTTTTTCGATATCATCATCATCAAGATTAGTGTTTACGAACTATGCTAATGCTGTTCTGATTAATTTATAAAAACTGTTAAACAAAAAAAAGCTGAATGCAGATTCCAGAGAGTGTACAAAAAGAGAAAGTGTGTGTTTGTTAATGGATTGTAAGGACATTGTGTCCCTAATTGTTCACAATGTTTGACAAAATGGGCTTTGAATGTTTTATTTTGCTTAAATCAGAATATTCCAGCTTCAATAGTCCTATATGACTTCAAGCCAATAATATAACAACTGTGCAATTATCGCGAGCGTAGCGTAGCGTATTGATGAATTGACGAGAGACATTGTGTGTTAAAAAATTGTAGTCGAACTACGGCCAATAGACCCCAGTAGACATTAATATCACTAGGGAGAAGTCCTCATACGATTCCTCAATATAGTTGGAAGTAGAACTCTATTCATTTATGACCATTATTTGTTGGTACAGCGTGCGTGTTTAGGAAAAGGAGGAGAAAAGAGGAGACGTCTATGACCTTGTGCTTTGAATGCCTATGGATCATAGCGACGTGGAAGGACAGAACTTGGCAGAGCATTCCACATACGTGTTCTGCGGCTGAAGAACGAACTCAACTGTACGTCCGAAAATGGGCTTGATGGTAAAATGATGAAAGTGAATCTATTGACTTTGCAATGTTTTCATCACGGATAACCTTTAACGCTCGCTTTTGGATTCTCTCTAGTAGATGCAAGGTGGTCTTAGGCGCACCTTACCAGATATAACAATTGTACTCAAGTTTGGGGCGAATAAACGCCGTGTAGATAGTAGCCAGATCAGAGTGAAATATTTCTTGCATCGGGCTAGGAAACCTAAACCTTTCGCAGCATTTTTAGCGACGCTCATTCCAACCAAGATTGTCTTTAACGAACATACCTAGAATTTCGAATTTATGAGTTTCCTCGATGCAAGTGCCATTCATTAATAATGGACGTGGATTTAAGATTCTCTTGGACGAGACGATACAACATTGGGTTTTGGAAGCATTAAAATCTACTTCATTTTATTATGCTGTACAGGTCAGAATTTAACGTGCTTAATATACCTAGTTGTTTGAGTTCCACATGAGAAATGGAGGGATGTTCCGCAAAATGAGAGGCTGAAAGTACTGTTGTCAGCGAAAAAATGAATTTTAATAAAAAGTAATGGACAAGAGATTAATAAAAAAATTGAGAAAAAGTTTCGGAGACAAAACAGAGCCCTGGGGTACGCCAGTATTTATTTGGTTTATTTCAGACTTGAAACCGTCCAAGACAACTTGAATTGAGCGGTCCAAAAGATAGCTTCTAATCAAATGAAGCAGTTTTTCATCGACTTAATAAGCACGCATTTGTGAGAAAGGAACTTGGTGCCAAACTTTGTCAAATGCCTTTAAAATATAGAGTGCAACAGCTTCATTAATAATCGGCGCGACCGACCGTTGCGGTCCAAGCTAGCCTAGCTTCTCGCGACCATTTTGTGTTGTGCGTGTATATTTTTTGAACACAAATGGAAGAAACCTACAATTAAATGCCGTATCCGAACGGCGAATTGAGAAGCTTTTCTTCGTAACAAGTTATTTCTCTCGGATGTTTGTCATTATATTCGCGAGGGGTGAAAAATAATTTTGGTGTTTTCTGGGATTCGAACTACGAACCGCATGCTCAGAAATCCATACACTTAACCACTGAGCCACTGTGGCCACGTGCAACATCTTTCACCAAATTGATGCAAAGACTGGTTCCACTGTTCGAAGAAATATGACATCAAATCACTAGTAGATCGTTACCAACGAAATCCATACTGCCGATCGCTAAGGATTTCGTTAGTTGCAAGATATTTAATGGGCTGATAATTGATCACCATTTCCATGACCTGGAAAACAATGGATGTAACTACAATAGGTCGGTACAAAGAAGGAGACGACGGCTCGCCTTTTTTGGGTATAGGCTGAGCAAATGTTGTTGTCCAATTTCTCGGGGAGAGTCCAGAAGAATTGAAATGGGAATGGAATTGCAAGAACACCTCTTCAAAACTAAAGGGTAAATACCATCTGGTCTAGCGGGTTTGTGAGTGTTGTGATGCATAGATATAAATATGTCGCAGGGGATGATTAGTTATTTTGATTTCAACAAGAGCAGTTGAAAAGTTCTTGAAAACAGATAATGCTTCCACCTAACACAATAGTAATGAAATACAAGTGTTGTTGTAATAAATGTTTTTATGTGCATAGAAAGTAATCACCAGTGTAATTTTTAAACCTATGTTATTATTTTACTTTTTGTAAATTAAAGTTGTAACTTGTCAATTGCTAAACTTGTGTTGTGTTTTGTAGTCATTTACTAAATTTCGTAACAATATCAACCTCAAAACTTTTGCACTTTAATAACCTTAACAGACTTTATCTATGAACTATGAATCTATGAACTTGCTGAACTTCGTTCATAAAATTGAGATTCTACTGTATCTTTAAAATGACCTTTGTACTCAAGCACAATATATTGATATTATAGACAATTTTGACATACCAGTAGAGAGAGCGAAGGAGAGAAAGGGATAAGGAGAGAAAGGGATAAGGAGAGAAAGAAAAAAAAGAGAGAATGAAAGAAAGAGAGAAGGTCAAAAGTAAATAAAGGAAAAAAGAAAGAAATTGGGAAATAACGAAAGACATAAAGACAGAAGAAGAGAAAGAGAAAAGGGGAAATGGAGAAAGAGAAAAATACGGAAAGAAAGAAAGGAAGAGAAAAAACGTGAGAGGGAGAGACATAGGTTAGGTGGTAAAGTTAAAGTGGATGTTAGTCGAAAGGCCGACACACTTAGTAATGGTCTATTGTGATACCACTTGGATCTAGAAAATTTTCTTACCTACTCGTTGAACTTCGAGCTTCGTATGAAGCGTACTACTAATGCCCATATATGTTAGATCATTAAGGTCATTTTAAAATAAAGCTCCCAGATGGAGTGCACGTTTTTCGGGAAGGGCTGGACACTTAAAGATAATATGGATAATGGTCTCCTCCTCCTCCTCATCCATGCAGCTTCTGCAGAAGTCGTTCGAGAAGGCAGCATTGGTAGTGTAGTTCAGTGTTTGGCGAGCTCTTTAGATCTACAGTTTCCTGGAACGTTTCTATGCCCCGCCACCCAGCACAGGTGAAAGAGAGACATAAAAAGTATACCTTATCGAACGGTCTTTCCAAAATTATATTCGTTCCTCACTGTTTTCAATCTGAACCAAAACTTTCGAGTAAAATTTTTCGCTAAACTTTGAAGTACACCAAGCGATTTTGTAACAACCATTCGCACACAGGCATAGGAACCAAATTTCCCCTTATGGTGTAATAAATATTTATGCAATATCCATTAACTGCTCATAAATAACAATCCAAAGTGGAGTCGTGCATGTGTTTCCCTTTCATTTCGTTCACTCTACACTCCAGTATAAATATCGGTCATTTCCCATTTCTGTATACCATACAATTTATTCCAATTATGTGTATACGTATATGTGGCTTTCACCTTTCTAGCTTCTTATGTTACCCCAGTTAATGATAACAGATGAAAACAACCGAAAATCCACACTTTGCCCATTTATTCAAGCAATGAATAATGATGAAGTAGAAGAGGAAGCGGCTGACAGACAGTCAGGCAGACAATATAATGAAGAGCAAACACACAGAAACACTCGAACAACTCATACAGAGAAGCACCACCACTCCTTGACCCAATGGCCAGTGCCAGATGAAGTGAATCCTACTGATAATGCAGATCCACATTTGGACCAAGAAATTCTAGCATTTTTTCACATAATATTTGACGATGGTGATGATGATGATGATGATGTTTGATGATGATAATGACGGTTGCGGCCTGAATTTCCCTGGGCACCTTTAAGTGTGAAAAACCCATAATAACAGTTAGATGTGTGAATCTTCAAACTTTTATGCCTCCTAACCTAAATAGAATGGTTTTTATTTTGCACCAGAAGGACGATTGGTATTGTGGCTGAAGTAGCCACATAGTGTGAATGAGTCAACCAATTTGAATCAAACACCCTCGTGGGAGCAATACGTTTTCATAGAAACTTCAGCGGATTCGCAATATTGTGGTAAACGGAAAACACCGTGAATCACAGTGAAGTAGCAGGAGCAATTCAAAAAGGCAAAACCCTCACAAGAACTCAAGCAGCAGTTACTGTGAGCTGGGGGTACTGGTAAGAGGATATCACATCTCTCTTCCAAACAAATTCGCCACCACCCGTCCATTAAGTTCTTAGCAAATCGCACTTTATTTACGTCGTTGCGAATTCGAGGCTTCCCATGGTCGCGTCACTAGACACGCAAATCTCAATGCTACCGGTTGTCATTTTAAGACGAAGATTTACAAGGACATGAAAAGGAAAAAAACTTATTTTTAAAACGAATAAATCCGTTTCGTTTCACTTGAGCGATGCTCGGATGATGAGGGTGTCAACATAAACCTTTGAAGATGGCAAAATGCTGACGAAGGTAGAAAGGAAATAAGAGGCAACAATCCGGTGTAATCTGGGAAAAGGATGCATGTCGGCTCATAAAGTAAGCGACGGCGACGACTATTGTAAGTGTACTAAAAACCTGCACTGAGGACGACACAAAGAGGTGGGCAAACAGACAGCATTACAAGAAAATGTTGTTTTTGTACAAGATATGCAAGATGAAAAAAAAAACAGCGAGTGACGATGGCTCCTACGTCTGGCTTGGCACACAGATTTATTCAAATGTAATTTTTGTGGTGACACATTCCATTAATCTTTATGTGAAGTGCGTTCCCAGCAGCCATAAATCTCAGTTACGACTCGCACAGTGCTCGGCGGCAGCTCACTCAGCAGCTGTACTCAGTTGGGACAACGAAGACAAATTTCAGAAATTTACTGAGAAAGAAAAGTATAAGATACAAGCAGGTGAGGAGAGGAAGTAAAGTTTTTTTTGAAGACTAATATATTTATTATTGTCGGTGTGGTTGTTTTAAAGTTAATTGTGGATTTTGAAAAAAAAAAAGTGAATTGCAAGGTTGAACAGCATATGCCGAAGGATGGATGCCTACTGGGAAGCTAGGTCCTAATATGCGGACTTGGGGCGCGCAGGCTGGGCCCCACTTAAATAAATGCCTTACTGCGCTAATCCAGGGCTCTGGCGTGGCGGACCTTCTCTGCTCGTATAACTCGTGGGATTCAAAATTAACGAAATTTAAAAAAAGGGACGGAAGCAGCCCAAAGAGCGTTAAAAACAACTGAGGATGTAGATTCTCTTAGGAAGAAGACAGGACATGGAGAGGAAGAACGTCCAAAGGCACCCAAAGAAGGGGTCATAAAAACTCTGAAGGTAGGTGACGAGTCCCCAACAAAAACATCAAACAAAACAGCTAAGTGGTCAGGCCGGAAAAGACTCGCCTACTTCAAAAAAAAAGGTTAAGTAGGGAAGAGGCCAGAACCCAAGCCGAAAAGCCCATAGAAAGACATCATTACAAGAACCATCGGCCGGAAGAGATTCATATTCAATTTTCGTCTGCGTTTTTGTAAATTTTTTGACGAGACTCGTACGAGTCTTTTTTCCCCTTTGTGTCGAGGATAACGCCGTCATCCATTCATCCAATTGCACACCACTGTAAAGAGTGATAATGGCCATTAATGTGTCATGATGGGTTTAATGTGCGCGATGGAAAGTGATACAGCCGACCGTGTATCATACACCGAATCTAATCAATTTATTGTAACGAAGAGGATGAAATCGGAGGACACTGCGCCCCCGACCGAAAAAAAAACCTAAACCCTCAAAAGAAAGTCAAAGATTCTTTAAAACAGGCTCTCATTGGAGTAAATATTGCAGTGTTGCCGACGGATTTCCCGAATACAACACTAACTACTGCTCAAATGGATCAGATTCCAGAGGCCATACTGGAAAAATTATTGAGCAAAAGGAAGGGAGCACTAAACCACAATTCCCTCGCAGTAGCTGCAAGGCAGGGATGATAGTCCTACACTGTTAAAACAACGAAATGGAAATGGATGAGTAAAAAGAGAAGCCCCCAACCTCAAGCATTTGGAAGGTGGCGAAATATGGGCCACAAAAGAAGAAGGGGTGCCACATCCGGTAACTACTGTACTTCTAGTAGTCTACCACCCCAACGAATCGGAATCGGCATCGGGAATTGTAGTGTCTCAGTGGAAGACTCCTTTTCAGATCACAGTCATATTCTATTTGAAATTTTTTTTTCGACTTCTTTGAGGTCCTTTTTAACCACCTTCTACACGACATAGAGAGCTAAAATTCTGAAATTGTCTTACTCCAAAATATCATTTTTATATTTCGCGTGTGACGTTTATTGTGTGTTATGGGTTGAAATTTCTGTTTTTACGACTTCTTTGAGGTCCTTTTTAACCACCAACTACACGACCTAGAGAGCTAAAATTTTGAGAGTGTTTAAGTCCACAATATAACTTTTTATAGTCCGCGTATAACGAGTATCGCGTGTGGCGCGTGTGATAGGTTTAACAACTTCTTTGAGGTTCTTTTTAACCACCTTCCATATGACCTGGAGAGCTGAAATTTTATAATTTTGATAGAAATGAATTTTTATATTCCGCCTGTGACGTGTATTGTCTGTGGCGCGTGTCATGGGTTGAAATTTCTGTTTTTTCGACTTCTTTGAGGTCTTTTGCATATTCTCGGTTTTTGAGGTCCTTTTTAATCATCTTTCGCACGACCTAGAGGGCTGAGATTTTGCGAGCAGCTCAATGCCAGGGGCTTATTTTGATATCCCGCATGACGCGTGAAATTACTAAAATTAATCTTTAAGTTCTGATGGATTTAGTCTTTAGCCTTTATATTAGCCAGCATTGACTTTTTTAGATTTGTTTTCGAGCTGTTGTTATGAGATTTTCTAAGTCATTAATTTTACTACTTTTTAATTTATTTAGGTCTCGTATTCTCTCAGATATGTAAATCTTTCAATATTGCTTTGCTGATTTTGATAAAGAATGGCTTCTTTAATATATATTTGTATGGTTTCTTCTATTTTATTAATATGATAACCTGTATCATCATTAGTAAAGTTTTTATGGTTTGGTAGTAAGCTTTCATTCTGATGAACGAAACAAGGTAATTACTGCAATATGACAATCGGTAATAAATTATTGGTGAGTATCCTGCAAAACGTTGATCAATATTTTTTCATAAAAAGAATTTGAGTTTATATAGCTGTTCTGGGCAAAACTGGCAAGTTTTCTCGTACGAAACTTCTCAGAAAATATCTGGTCCCTGGCGCGTATTATGCTGAGTGTGGAGTAAGATGTAAGATGTGATGTGATGTAAGAGAAATGCAATCATCCGCTGTGTTTGTCGCTGTGGCAACATTGTTGTCAGCCAGTTGTGTTTGTATAAGCGGCATAATGCGCGTTTGTTACATTGCAACATGCACTCAATTAACCGCCGTGGAACGTTTTAATTTTTTCACCAGGCGCATACCGCAATGCCCTCAGATTACAGACATTACAAAGATACCAGAAGCAGGAGCAGTTCAGTTCCTCAGTTTCTTTTCGGTTCATTCGATTGATCCTGATTAAGCGCTAAAAAGCGAGAATGCACGTGCACATGAGGCATGCGTTATACACTACAAAAAAATAAAACTGACTGAACACGTGATTGAATCTCAGCTATGCACCCTTAATAAGCATGGAGTAAATGTGCGAAGTTGCAACATTGAAGCGCAACTCTTCGCTGGACATTGCAATGCACCTAGCTTTGATTATCGGGCATCGTCGAGAACATCCTCTCTAGTTAGTTTCATTAAGATAATTTAAATCAAATCCAAAGGACGAGATTCAGTCAGTCGTGCGGTAGTTGTGTGTATATGGCGACTTGGTCGGCTCCGCTTCCCTCTTCCCCTTTTGGAACTACCTACGAGTATACGTACGTCGAGTCAACAGGAGAAGGAAAATTGATTAATTATATTGCTATTATCGGAAATGACTTCTGGTCTTACGCACTGCTAAGCGAGCGGACAATGAGCTCGTGCATCGTCATTCATATTGTGTATGGGATAAACAGATACCACTCTAGTCGTAGTAATATAATGAGATTTCGCCGAGCTCTCTGAACGGCACATTGCACAATGGATTTGCACTCATTTGTTGGATCAAAGTGTACTGTATAGGCAATGCGAAGGATGTATCCGTAGCATATAATCTGCATTGGCCACTTATTATTCTACTGAATTACAGCTGTGAACATATCTCATTAGATTTGCATTCGATATTGCAATTTGCAAATTGAACGTTTGAGATTGGGGTGAGCGATATGTGATACTGATTGTTCTTCCTAACCACAAGTTGCACATACAAGCCATGTGGAAAATATCTTCGGTTATGAAGGCTGAGATTAAGAGTTTGGATGTAATTGAAAATTATGATTAAGATGTCACTTTGGATTTAGTAGGAATTTGCAGTGCACTTTAGGGGAGAAATGCAAACTTGATGAATGTATTACTAAAATAAATTAAACTACGAGTATTTAGAGCAATAAAATGCGGAATGAATTTTATTGTTGATACCATTCAAGGTGGTGCAATACTATACTGCTACTACTTTTTTTATAATGTACAATGCATAGAACAGCGTGGGCGTTAGGAAATTAAGGAGATGCATACTCGTATGTGTCTTAAATGACTGAATATCATACAAATGCGGAAATACAGAGTCGGACAATTAATTCCACAAAATTATTGAGCTGCTTAAGAAGGAATCTTTGAATTGATTGGTTTAGGATAGGTCTAGTGGTAGACCAGTGAGCTCGAGATAAAGAACGGGTATTGCGGTTCGGTTAGAGGATGAGCGGGATGCATCAGGATATTTCTTTTCAACACCACTTGTGGAAAACCGATAACAGTGACAAACAGGAAACAATTCAACGATGTTCAAGCGATTTGATTGTATTTTTAGGCGATATTAACGTCACCAATAAGTTATGGGCACCTGCCCAGACAATACAGTTCTTTGTAAGTTTAGGGAGAACATATGCCTTCTTAATAGTAGCCAGGTCTGAGGGAGTAAAGTACATCTTGCACCGTTTTAAGAATTACCTAAACATTTCGCAGCATTCTTAGCGATGAAAATATGTGGTCGTTCCAACGAAGCTTATTGTTGACGCACATACCAAGTATTGTGAGTTTTTCAGTTTTTTTTGATGCAAGATCCATTAATGAATTCATGTTTGGAATTAAAATTACCGTTAGACGACAGAAGACAGCATTGAGTCTTTGAGGCGTTGAATTCTACTCTATTGTGCAGTATAACCCCCTTTTTATGCTGTCGAGGTCAGAATTTAACGTTGATTAAGTTGCACCATAAATGAAAAGGGACAAGCAGAAGCGTGAAATCATATGAAAGATATAGGATGATTTGGATTAAAAGTGACAGGTAACATATCATTAATGAAAACGAGAAAGAGTATCGGGGATAAAACAGAGTCTTGGGGAACACCGGCGTTTATGCGGTGAACATTGGATTTGAATCCATCCAATACGATCTAAATTAAATCAAGCAGGGCCTTATCAACTCCATTGGTGTTTATGTTCAACAAGAAGATGCCAGACTCTGTCAAATGCCTTCAATATATCGAGTGCATCAGCTTTGCTTTCACCAAATTTACGAATAGACTGGTACCACTTTTTAGTAAGATATGCCATCAGACAACCTATAGAACGTTGCCTACGAAAACCATTCTGCTGGTAACTAAGGATTTCCTGAGATTCAAGGTATTGCATAAGATTACGATTAATCAGCGGCTACATGACCTTAGAAAGTATGGATGTTAGTCCTATTGGTCAGTACGAGAAGAGAGATGATGGTTCGCCTCTTTTGCCTCTTTTAGGAACAGACTGGATAAAGGTTAAATGTTGAGATGATTTAATATTCTAGCTACTTGATGAGTACAAAAGAAGATCAGTCCCATAGAGAATTCGACTCTAGAAAGTACAGGCGGCGAAACTGAGACAAAAACTCAGTTTCTAGTCATAGTCAAAGGTAGGCATTGCAATCATTCCTGACTCATCTGAATTTGGTTTGGTTTTTTTTTGTACTCATACTTTGGTATAAGATTTTCTCGTCTATCCTTCAAGACAGAATAGCACCATACGCTAAAGTGATTATTGGTCCATACCAGTGTGGCTTCATCCCAGGCAAATCAACAACTGATCAGATTTACACCCTTAAGCAGGTGATGGAAAAATCTCGAGGGTTTCAAAACTCACTACTCCATCTTTTTAAAGACTTTAAAGCCGCCTATGATAGCATAGCCAGAGTAGAACTTTAAAAAGCCATGAGAGGTTGACCACGAAAAATGTTATGAGCTAAGTAAAATATCCGGATCACTATCAAGCCCATTCAACATCTATAACGGGCTCCGACAAGGGGATGGACTGGCCTTTCTTAAACCTGGCTTTGGAGAAAGTGAACCGAGAATCTGACATAACTGCGAAGTGAACAATCCTCTATAAGTCCATTCAGATACTAGCTTACGAACACGATATTGACATGGTTGGTAGAAACCCAAGAGCTGTACAGGTAGCTTTATCAAGATCGAGCTGGCTGCACGAAATCTGGGGCTGCACATAAATGAAAGCAAAACAAAGTACATGGTGGCCACGTCTGCGACTAGAAGATCCAACATTGGTCCCGCAATTAAAATATTTGAGCGCGAATTTGAAGTAGTGCAATCGTTTAACTATCTCGGGTCAACTGTAGCCGCCGATAACGGCATGGAACGAGAAATACGCGCACGGTTTCTTAAAGCCAACAAAGCCTTTTATAGTCTGTCAAGACTCTTTAGATCTAGGAACTTAACCATAACATCCAAGCTGATGGTATATAAGGCAATGGTCATACCAGTGCATACATATGGATCCGAGACTTGGGTGCTAGGAAAAAAGCATTCTGACCTCTTAACCGCGTTGGAGAGAAAAGTCTTACGGAGAATTGTTGGCGCCGTATGTGAGGAAGGACGATTCCGAAGACTCGATAATGATGAGACCTACGAGCGTTACCGCGATGTCGACATCGTGAAGAGAATTAAGCTCGGTAGGCTCCGGTGGGCAAATACTTTTTGAATGATTAGGTGATTATAGGACAATTATTTAAAGATTCCTTCACTTTTTTAATTAACTGTTGACTCCGTAAATCTATCAATAAGTACAACCGCTATCACGAGCACAAGCAAGTTGAAGCAAGCAAACCATATTGAATACCATCTTATGCACTACTGCAAAAAAATTATAATTTCCCAAATCGTAGCAAATTTCTCAGGAGAAAGTGTTATCCAATTTAGTTAATTAAAGGAAAATATATCACTGTTTTGTCCACTCTCTTTGATGGGTTATTGCTGCAGATAAAGTGCATTTCTGCTCATTAAAAAGACATAAGGATGCACACAGCAGAGTCGAAACGAAACGTGACCAATTAGAAATGCCAAGAATGTTACTTCAGTCAGCTTAAAATCCCTAACAATTGTTGCCATAGTTTTCAGTTTCTATACATAACAGGATGTCAGATCGTACAGCAATAAGAAGACAACTGAATTCTTTCCACTATATCAACTCAACAAGAACAAAGGTCAATTAACGCTCACATCCTTAGTGTTTACACGAAATTGCAAATTGAACAAAAGAGTCGCAGAGATTTGAAGCGGAAATGGCTATTCCGGTCGCACATTCTAAGAGATGGATATTGACATTGGGGTGGAAGGAACACACGGTATGTGGCTATGACTTCAAAATGCCTTTCATTCAGGTACCTACAAGTATACCAGTACGAACGCGCTAAGCCATTCATCCTTCTCAGTTCTGACAAAAGCGCAGCAATGGATATGCCAGGCACGGTCTCGGCAAATACAAGAATCAACCAAAGAACGAACGAACGAAATGACATCAGACATAAGCTCCTTAGAAGAAGCTTTAATCAATTCGTCCACTGACCTTTGACCACGGCACACGGTGATCGGATGGAGATAAGCCAGCGAGTCGGCTACTCTCCCGTGATAGCTGGCGGTTATGCGAGCTGGCAGTCCTTAAAGGATGAATCAACAATAAACAAACAAACAAACAGATAAATGGTATTCCACACAGTACGAGTATACGTTCGTATCCTTGTGAATAATTGTGACAGTTTTTTCCAGCGTCTCGTTGTGTGACATATACTTGTACCTTCATCAATGTCATTTCTGCTGGTTGTCACGGTCGTCGGTCCGTGTGCAGGCGAAGACATATTGTAGTACATATGGAACACCAGTTCGAGGCAAACACACGATGGCTGCCTCTATACCCAATTTCCTCATGATACACACTGATGCTGTGATTTTGACCTTTTCCGTGTACTCAGTGCAGCAAACTTCGGCCTTCTCGATTGAAATGAACACGCTGAAAAGCATGGCAATCAAAGATTTAAAGCATTAGATACGATGGCTGCATGGTGCATGTTGCACTCTGCCATTAGTACCGCAGCAGTCGTAGTCGCAGCAGTCCATTTGATGTGAATTAGTGCTTTGTGCCTTGTTGACACAGTCAGATTGAAAGCAGAAGCAGTCGGATTAGACTTCGACTAAGAAAGTGTATCCGGAACAACGCCTCTGGTTTGGACACCCAGGAAGTCTGCCCTAGCAATGAATGCCAACAGACGTCTTCGATTGTTCTCGTTCGCCTTATACTCACGTATCTCATCTGAACATAAAGGCGAATAAACATGCGACGACTCATCTTCCACAGAGCACAGGTGGAAGTGCGGACAAGGAGAATCTACTTTATTTGCTCATTGCCAGTGTGACCGCGCGCGCTTGCTTCTTCAGTGAAATATGGCATTATCTTTCATCCCTGAAGACGAACATGAACTCACCCAAGGATAAGGAAAAGACTCTTATAATGATGATGTTATAAAATGCGACTTTTGAATGCTGAACTCTTGGCTGACATGAAGCACCACAAGAACACCTCTTTATCGCTGATAAAGATGATGGCAAAGACTTTGAGAACGACAAAGTCAGTCATCTTCCCTTTCAATTCGGGAAAATTGAAATTGGAAACCATTTTCAGTTCCATTTCTATTTCTTTTTGCGTAACTGGCATGTGACTCCGTGAAGCATTTAGTGAGAGTCACATTGTCGACGATATATGCGATTATTCCGGTATGCTTTTGGTTGTTTGTTCGAATCGTCTTTATGTGGTGGTGCGAAACTGTAGAGAACTCGCTTAAGGACTTCTTTGATCAGTGATATGATATTGAAAGAGGATATTATCATCGACAGTTGTTGACGATATGAAGCGATGAGTGGTCAAGGATTAAACGAAATTAAATGCGTATTTTGATGTGCGATTTTAATCAATTTTAAGGGATTGCTGGAAATTGCGCAGTTTTGGTGAGCTGACTGTTTTTATCTCAGGATTCGATCTAAGACATTTGAAGAAGAAACCCAATAGCAATTTCACTGAAATGTTCTTGAAAGTTGATTTGTTAATCATCATCTGAGATAAATAATTAACGTCACTTTGTCTGGATGCTGTTTTGGTTGGAAGAGCTTTTTTACCTTCTTTCCAATTCGACATTAAATGGGATTCGTATTATTTATTATAGTGTATAGGTACCAAAATTTTCAAATATTAAAATTAGCATTTAGGCGGTCTTGAATGGGGTCTTTAGGTCGTCTTGAGAGGGTCTTTACAGGGCCTAGAAAGGGGGTCTTGAAAGGGGGTCTTGTAGGGGATCATGAGGGGGTTTGAGAGCGGTCTTGACGAGTTTGGCTGGGGGTATTGAAGGGTGTTTTGAGTGGTCTTAAGGTTATTTTGAGGGGGGTCTCGAGATTAAGGGGGCTTTAGAAGGTTTTAAGCTCTGATGGCATTCGGGTGAGATCTTGAATTGTCTTAGGGGCGTTTTGAGTGGGGTCTTGATGTGGTCTTGAACTGGTCTTGAGGTGAACAATAAGGATTTCTTGAGGGAAGCGAACGTCCTTTATATAAAATATCGTTATCAGAATTATTTTGCTATATATTGCTTATCTGATTTGAACTTAAATGTTTACACCTCAATTTTCGTTAGTCCCAGTACTCAACCTTTTTTTTTCAAAATTAACCCTTATATTGGTTGAAGGGAAACGTTATATGCGCTAAGGATATCCGTACATTCTCGGATAGCCAAATTACACCTAAATCCCTGGAATCAGTTCCTACAAATTCAAATTCTAGCCCTTAACTGCCAATCATTCACATCTCTTGACGAATTCGCCAAACAAGGAACTACACTGAACTACACTAACCATCTTACCTGAGTATGGTTCTCTAGGCATATCAATCGCTACATGCAAACTCATGTTAAAACGGGATGCTAATGAAAAAACTAACCGTAGGTGGTCAGCTTGCATAGCGACAAAACAGATATGGCCCAAGCTAGATCCGAAACGCTCCAAGCGTTTAATCTCAAAAAAAATATCGCACATTGGTGATATCATACGTGTCATCACTGGACACTATTTCATAGGCAAGCATGCAGAAGGACTTGGAGTCTTCTCGAATGACTTCTGCAGAAGCTGCATGGATGAGGAGGAGGAGGAGACCATTATCCATATTCTCTGTACCCTCCCAAAAACGTAAACTCTATGTGGGAGCTTTCTTCTACAAGGACACTAATGATCTTACCAACATTGACAAGAGCAGTCTTCTACGTTTAATACAAAGCTCTAATTGGTTCAACGAGTAGTAGGAAAAATATTTTTCCTTATCCGTGTGGTATCACAATTGACCATTGTATCGGTCCACCTTAACGTAACCTAACCTAACCCAATTTTATTGAAATTCAGTTCCACTTTAATGATGGACGTGTGTATCTCCGATTAGAGAATTTACATGGAACATTTTAATTTTTATTTTTAATTTTTTAACCCTTGTGTGTGTGAAAAAGTACTAGGATTAGAATTTTTATATCATTCGAACTTTTGAAAGTTTCGGGTAAGCCGAAAATTGCAACTCATAGAGTTGTCGAATATCACTTGGCTGAAGAAATGTCAAATCATAACAGGGTTGCTAACAGGGCATTGCACACAGAGAGCAGACCTAAGAAAATAACAGGCAGATGAGAAACTAAGGAATCTTCTCAATAAATGCGGAGCGACAATCCGGCAGAAAAGCTATCAAATACGAGCTCACGTAATCTCGGCGTCTGACCGACATTCATATTATTCCGAAATATAGTTTTAGGTAACTTAACAGCGCACAGCACCATCTCTAAATTATTAGAATAAGCATGGCTCAGTAATATTGTACATAGAACTTTTTTCTAGTACCATGTAGTTTGGATTGGATTATAGATTGCGAAAAAAATTTGATGATAAATATACGTAGGCAACAGCGATAATCGTTTTCTATTGATATGGGAAGTATTTTTATTTAAATAAAATAATAATTAGCGAGATAGAGGTATGCAGTTGAAATAAGAAGCGAAGTCGGCACGGGCCATCTAGTTATTAATAATGGTATAAGATAGTAAAGCGAAGCTTCTCATTTCGCCATATAAATATCTGTAATTCAGTCTAAAGACTTACTTAAGAGTTATTACCTAAAAATACCTTTTATTATATTTTCCTCCTAAACGTACCCCTATCAATAAAAATAGTCTTAAAGTTACGCCATCGCAAGTCGAGCGCAAAGCAATTATTTTAAAATAAGTCCCGTCAAATTCTGATTAGTGGAAGTCGTGATATACAAGCGGACAAACAAATAAACAAACCCTAATTATAAGATTCGCCATTCGGGCTTGCAACCAACGAGAAGCAGAATTAGAAGCAATCATGAGAAATACGCTAATATCAACTTTGAAAAAAGCAAAGCAATCGATTTCTTTATATACGGTTCTTCCGTGGCTCACCGATTAGAGCGCTAAGTGGAAATGTAAAAGCATTGGGTTATGTAGAAAATAACTCTTGGGTTCGAATCTGCGCACCTTTACTTTTTTTTTTTTATTTTTTTTTTCCAATAGGTATATCTGAAGGTCTCGGTTTTATGCAATGACTCTAAGGACCACTAGGAAATATTTAGATAATTGCTAGCCCAAAGGACGTAACTAATAATCAGGAGAAAGGAATTTTTTTCCAGCGTGCGTGTGTTTGCTTATTTGTCCACTCATAAAGGGTTTCTCAATACGTGCTTCAAATCATCAACACGCTTCAGTTTTTGAGGTAATATGATCTTGTAGAAGTGTAGGCATAGATCGCACACAATGTGGATGAAGAGATTTCCAAGTCCTATGACGTTTGGAATCGACATATTTGGCTCATTTTAAATTAAAGCAATTTTGGCTGCGATATGTGCAGTACTTTGACCGATGCGCTGTCTTACTAGCATAGGAACATTTAATATTCAAATCTTGACTCGAATTTATCAACTATAGTACGCACAGCCTGTCTGGTGGGACGATTATTACGACCGAAAATTAGAGTAATCGCTCTTAAAGTTGCGACCACCGGACTAAGAATTTCGGTAGTAATTTTTAATAATTTTCAAAAGTGGCTCGTTTGTTAACTTCACTAAGATAAAAACGTAATGCTTGACTCACATTTTGACATTAAAAGATCATAAAACCAAATTAAGGGTAAGCTTGCATTAAAATACAAAATTGTTACTTCCTTATTGAAAAATCCTTTATATATCAAATCATTCAGAATTAGATGTTACTTATTTTAAAAGAATTGCTTAGAGCTTGACTTGCAATGGCGTAATTTTGTGAACTAATTTTTATCCATAGGTTTATGAGGAAAAATATAAAAACGAGGTTTTTCGGTAAAAACTCCTACTTGTTTTTATCCATGTAAATAGCTGAAAAGCTCCGCTTTATTATCTTAAATATTTAAATTGTAACTTGAGACAAATACCATTTGTTTGTCCTTAAAGCAAGGTTAGCTGGTGTGGGCGCCGTGGCTCAGTGGAAATGCGCGTGGCTAATGAGCAGGAGGTTCGTTGTTCGAATCCCAGTAACACCCAAAAGTGACTACAAAAATAGTGACAAAATTCTTATGAATAATTTTTGGCCCCGTAATTGTAAAGAATGTACGGCACTCAAATCTGCTGAAATACACTCCCTCTGCCTCATCATCATTACTTATCTTATGATATTGAGAGTCCGTCTCCGTTGTGGAACGCAGTTTTTCGTGTCGGACCTAGGTGAACCAGGAAACAAGAAAGATCTTATTTCTGACCGGGTTATATGTACTTTGCAGCTCCGTCAGTTATTGAATAAAACTTTAGGCCATTATTTTAAAGCAATTTTCGTGTGACTGTTACTATTTTTTTGCATTAGATGTTTAGACTGACGACTGGCTTTCATGAGTTTAGATATTTTTTACTTTTTTTGAAATTCTTTAACAAATTTGGAATTACAGAAAGGGAACATCAGTAAAAAAAACTTCATTTGAACTAAAAGAAGCCCACAAATGTGAACTATATTTAGCTATCATTAAAGTTTACTAATAAATATATTTATCACAAAACATTAAAGTGATCCATTGTGTCCAAATTAATGAGAACCACTTTAATGCTAAAAAATGTACGGCAAAACCATTGTCAAGGTATTGATGATTAAAACCTTTTTACAAAGCTTAACCATTTGAGGCTATTTGAAAAAGTATTAACATCGTTGTGTTCGGCCTGACTGACTAGCCGATTCTTTTAATTACGCTTCAAAAATTATTAAGTGCCGAATGGAATGGCACGTTTTTCAACTCAACACACCTCCAAATGCAGCGCGTACAAGTAACTAAAGCATTCAGTGGTCTTTTTATATAAACTAATCGCCTAAGGTTCTAAATGGAACCCCATTGTCGGGACATGATGGCCCAACAAAGCGATAATGACAGTGGCAGCAGCTAGCAGATGATAGAATGTCTGTCTGCTGGTTACCTTTTTCATTCTAGTGTTTTCTCCTCCATATCGTCACGTCCACTCTGATGATGCTAAAATTCCAGTTGATGTCGTGGATTGATCAGCGGGATAAAAAAAAAACTTTAACAACATCCAACCCCTGCGGGATATTATTAATGAGTCGAATTGAGTTTTGTAATCCGAGCGAAGGGAGTACGTCCGACCATCCTGATGATTGTTACACAAAAGTGCTCCCGTAACTCATATGTGGTTATGTGAATGCGGATGATAAGCAAGCAGTTCCGCCGCAGCAGCACAACTATCGACGCGACTAGTCTTCCGCTTGAAGGCAAATTGGGTGTAAACTTTTGCAGTTTTGCGGCTGTCATGCAGCAGCTTGGTTACAGGTTCTCGTCTACATGTTGTGCGGTTGTGGCATACCTCGTCACATAGCTAACCGTCGCCGGTATTTCCTTGTTAAAGTTGCGGCCGACAATTGCAATTGTTTTTGATGTATAATTAAGGGCATGTGAGGAGAATGGGATGAGTTCTCACCCTACTTGTTATCCGCAGTTGGAATTGGGGTTGACTGGTGTGTTACAGCGGATAGAGAGAACGGCACTTTGTTTTTCTATTTAGAAATTATTTCCAAAACAATTGAGCAATTTTGCAAATTGTTCAAATTGTGTACAGGGAGTATTAGAAAGTTTGCAATTTATGTAAATTCCATAATGCCACACTTGCGGGCAATTTTCACAATAATTCTTACAACTAGCATAGCGATCGGAAGTAATTGCCACTAGAGAGAAAGTTATGGCTAGAAATCGGAGCTCATCGATTAGTTTAGTTCTAGTTGAAGGTGTGGGCAATAGCGTTTATTCTATCAATAACTTTACATTACAGGTTGGCTAACAATACGGGATGGACAAAAAATGCTAAAAAATATTAAAGAGTATAACTGCAAACTAGTTACCTTACCAGTACTTACATATTATGGATAGGAGTGCTTAGTAAAAAGCACTTTGACTTCTTCGAATGCAGATCTTATAGAGAATTTTTGGCCCCGTATGCGAGAAAGAACGATTCCACACAATGACAATGTTTGCGAACGGTACCGCGATATCGACATCGTTGACTTAGATACTTAGTTCACATGAGTGAAGAGGAATTGCTCTGAATGCCATTTGCGGTGGAATTTATGGAACATGACAGCGGAGCAGGCGAATGCTGGAATATAAATAGACCAGGACGCCCAGAGTTTACGAATGCCAAACTGGACGACATCGGCTCGAAATCAATATTGGTAGAGAGGTTTGTACGTTCGCCGCTTGTGAATTAAGTATTTAATTATTTTATTAGTGGGTGGCGTGAAAAAAAAAATCATTCCTAAGCACTCCATTGTGTGTACCCAACTACAAAACTTTTTTTCTATGAAAAATATTAAAGATTGCTATCTTGGAAGATGAATCAATTAGTTTTTATACTGACGAGTAAGAAACTGATGATGGGGTAGGCGGAGGTGTTTTCTAAGGCTAAATATAAGTCTCTCTTTCCGTGTTTTTCAAGCAGAAATCATGGCGATTAAAGAAGTACTGCCTTAGCTTAAGAGAAACGTTATATCCACTAATCCGCATCTTCTTAGTCAAGTCTTAGTCAAGCAGCTCTGATCTTCCTAGAATCAGCCTATACGAACTGTATTGTAGACCTAGACTGCCGAACATCTCTCAGGGAGATGGCGCAGCATTTCAATATGCATGCCAGTTGCATGCCACCTCTCCTTGAATTCAACCGTAATACTCGTGGTGCCATGAATGCTCATCTGTTTACCCCCAAGCCTATGTTCGGACGTAGAGTTAAGTTCAGGGATTCGTTCATCAGCTGTACAACACGTATGTGAAATGCTTTTCCAAACTCCGTCTTTCCACATCACTATGATCTACAGACATTCAAAACACAAGCTCATAGCTCTCTTTTCTCCTCCTTTCCCTTAACGACCACACTGTGCCAAGCATATAACCGAGCATTATAAGGGTGCATACTCCTTTTCGCGTGCGCAAATTATAAAAAAAATTTACCTATGCTGGGTGCCGGGGCATAGGGACATTCCCTTCTACTTGAAATGGTTCCTTAGGCATACCGATTGCTACATGCAAACTCATGTTAAAGCTGAATCCTACTGACAAAACCAACCTTAGATGGTCAAATGGTATAACTTATGTAGCGACAAAACATATCTAGTCAAAGCTGGAATAGAAACGCTCTAAGTGTTTGATATCTCTTAACAGAGTGCACATAAGCTCTACGATAGGTGTACTTACTGGGCACTGTTTATAGGCAAGTATGCAGCAAGGCTTAGTCTATTTTCCAATGACCGCTGCAGAAGCTGCATTGACGAGGAAGATGAGGAGACAATTCGTCACCTTCTCTGCACATACACAACTCTTTCTCTAAAGCATAACCTCAATTTGGGAGCCTTCCTTTGCAACGACCTCAACGATTAGAAATTAATATCAAATTAAATTTAAACTCAATGCCATAAATTTTACCTAAATATTAACTCAATTTTAAAAGCTGCTTAGTCACGTCAACATAGGTGTTGGCCAGGTTTTATCCAACTTAGAGTTGCACACCAAACTCGATTACCATTGCCGTAAGTAACCTCCGTGATTGCGAATAGGAACAATTTGGTAAATGTTCTGGTGGTGTAGCGAACGAGTAAATCATGGAAAATACTATCGGTCCGCATAGTTTTGTAGCATTTTTCATTCAAGTGTGCATTGGACTTCACTTCCGATTTGAATACCCTGGCAACTGCGGCACAGTTTGTATAAATCTCACGCTCAAAAGTATTAGGAATTAGTGCCGTTCAGAGTGCAGTTGAGTTCATTGCCGCTGCAATGGAGCACATATATTCAGAATCCCGATGCAGTGCCAAATGATTCCTTCTAATTAAATTTTCTGAAAACGGAGGAGCTAAATGTATACTGCGGTCTTACCTGCAGGATGACTACATTTCTCCGCTTGCTTTAATGTCTCTGATTTTGTGTGCGCGTGTGTGTGTGTGCGTTGGGTAATTTGTTTACTTCTAGTGTACGTATCCAGGGCACTCGAATTCCATTTCAAATGTGCGCCTCATAGTGTCGGCTGGATGGTGGTAATCTATGTGGCACTGGCAGACAGGCGTCGCGAGTGTGCTGGATAATGGAACTCAATAGCAATATTTTACGTTTAGAATCGCTCTTCAGATTGAAATATGGAGCCGGTCGTCTAAAAATGCCATTTGCCTTTGAGTCGTTGGCATGGCACTATAGTGCGATCACATCTGTGCTCGAGCTAATGGCCATCAGCAGCTGTGTCATTACCCGATTCTATGCAGTTGGTGTGCAATTTTCAAGTAATCGCAATAAACAACAACAGTATCCGTCTTCAAATCCGAATCCGGATCAAATGAGTTTTTCGCATCCCAAAAGTAAACGAGATTCGGTGCGTTGTTGCGCTCCACCTCCGCGTACACAGAACGAATCTTATAATAATTTAACTCTTATGATTGGTTGTACCGCTACCGCGTCCCGCTCAGTCGCTAAGCCTGCCCTGTGGTCATTGTGGTGTTGGTCTTGGAAGAGAAGATCTTTACGACAATTGCACCAGATCAGCGGCGACTGGAACGAATTCGCTATTCGCGATATAGTAATCATCATCATCGTCATCAGTGTCTAACGAATGCGTCTCATCTGCGGCTGCGTCTGCACTCACAAATTACTTTTATGAATGCTCGCAGCAAGCCGCTGTGGATTTTAACCGACATAAACTACTCCAGCAGGTCAAAAAGGAAACATTTATGAACATTTATCTATCTAATTTAACCTAAATTCTAGTAATAATAATCGTATTTCATGGCGGAAGGCACGTGTGCACCAGCACGCTTTATCTCCTGTGTGTGTGCGTGCTGCAATGCCCTGAGAAATCTCGGCAATTCGGATAGACAATAAGTGTATGTTGTTTTCGTTGTTATGTTCGCTCCTTACTCTCGTATTTAGAGGAAAAAGTTCCTCTTCAGATCGACGACGAGGTACAAGATCCAGGGTATAGTTGCGTCGCGTCGGCGCCTTATAGACGATTCTACCGATTATTGATCACTTAATAAGAATTTGTGTTTTTAGATGATCGAAGGATCGATCGATAGTCCATGGTATTTAAGACCTCAGGCTAGTTGGTAGTCTATAAAATGTATGCTAATGCATTGATATTGTACCGCTTGCGCAGATGGCGCGTACGGAAAAATTGTTATCTGCGATCGCCTCTGCAGAGACCTCACCAGATGAGCGCAAGCCAGTCAGGTAGTCATGAATTTTAATATTGAAATGGGTTTTGTTGTTTTTTTTACATAATACATTCATAGTATCTATATATACTGTACAGATATACAGATCAGGATTAAGATTCACCTTAAGTTTATGTTGAAAAACATACACACACTAGAGCCTGTAAACGACAAAGGAATAGCGGTATATCGTTTTGTTGTTGATGTTATGTTTAAAAGCAAGACGGCTGTTGGCGGTCTACGCAGAAGTTCAACGAACAAGCTGGTTTTTTATTTTAAAGAGGTTGTCTGCAGTCTAAGATAAATTTCAAATACATATTTAAATTAATTATTATTATATTATTATAATTAAATTGTTTTTCAATATGTGGCTTATTTTTCGTATTTTGAAAGAACTCCTCGACGCTTAAGACGGGTACTTACACATTTTTATAGAAAGTGTTGCCATTGGAGACAGGTACACATGTTGCAGAGTTTGAATAAAATTGGTTAGTTTTGAAAAAATGTATATAGGAGCTCCGCGACACTGGGCTTGATTGCTTCCAAATTTTAATACAAATTGTTATCATCGGAGGTGTGATTTTTATTTTTTTATTTACCTTGACTGGACCCCTTTTTGTCTGTATTTTCGACTTATTAGAGTTCTTTTTAACCACCGTCGGCAAGACCTATAGAGATGAGATTTTGTGACTTTATATTGCGTGTGTCATCCTTGTAATTTTTATATTCGATTTCTTTGAAGTCCTTTTTAATCAGTTTTCAGACGACCTAGAGAGCTGAATTTCTGTGAATGTCTAAGCCCCAAATAGCATTTTTTATATTCCGCGTCGTTTTAAACCAACCTTCGCCCGACCTAGAGGGCTGAAATTTTGAGAGCAGCTCAATGTGATGGGGCGCATGTGATATCATGTGTGACGCGAGTGATGCGTGCAATAAAGAAAATTCTTTGAAATAGGCACAACCTCAAAAATAGATATTTTTCAATTCTGTTGCATCTTCTAAAGTTGTTACCAGTTAGCTCGCGTGGTTTAATTCGCTGCGGTCTTCCAGTAATCTCAGTATTATCGCTTCCTAGTTAATATGTCGTCCAAGTCATGAGTTGGTGTTGTTGTTGCGGATCGTTTCTTCTTCAGTATTTAGCTTAAAATCGCGATGTAAGTTGAAATAACATACAATGGAGCATTTACCATGCATCTTAGAACTTTGTTTTAGAAGCGCTGCGTATTCTTTCTTTTTTTCAATTTGCGCACGTAAATAACGGTTTGCACCCTTATAATGCATCTATGGCCCATGAATTATTTTATTCAATTGCTGGGTTGTGTTGAATAGGAGGTTTAAGATTTTTAGTTATTTTCCACAATAAGTATTTGCTCGAGCTCTCGGCTGTTAGTTGTCTTAAGTTTCGATTAACTGCTTTATTTTTAAACTCGTTTTACTGGGAGCGAATTATTTCCGTAAGCTTGTTCAAATGTGATTTGTACAACGGGTATCTTGATTGTTGTGATTTTTCCTTTACTTTTTTATCTCGGATATTAAGTTTAGCATTTGTCTCAGGTAACTGAATCAGATTTCTTTCTTTTTTATCTAAGGACTACTTTCCCAAGCTGCTTTTTGTATTTGTTTTTAGGGTGTGTTCATTTACATGGAAGGTAAAGGTTAGGTTTCTTTCCACTGGGTTATTCTGATGTGTTAAAAATATGAATAAAATCGGTCTTTAGGAAGTGGATTAAATTAATCACAAGATTTGGTCAGCCAGCAAGCCATCCACAAACGTCCGGACGCGAAGCTAATATACGAGTAGAGAATTTAAAAAATGAGCTGCGAGCTCTCCCTCTTCCCTTAAAAAAGAAAAAGAAATAAAATAAATTTCGGAAATAGCTGCACAGAAACATCACACAAAGCATGAGGTTTTGCTTATTAATCAAGGAACGGAAAGCGCATCACCTCCATTTTGAAAATGAATATGTGGGGGGTCCTCGCAGTTCTAGCGTGAGCCTCAAATAGCGCTTGCTGGCGCAGTTTTTCAACCAAATTTCTTAATAGATCTCATTGAATGAAATTTAGGTTAATTATATCAAACCTGTAGCATTCAGGTACGATATCAGAACCGTGAAGTGGTACTAGGAAAGCTACTTCAGGTCGGCAAAGAAGGGACTACTCAATTTGCGTAGTCGGAAGCTCGTCAGGGCCTGACTTTTGCAAAGATAATGAATGAGAGTTTCTCTCTTATTCCAATCCAAGCAACTTCGGCAAAATGTATTACGAGAGATCTACAGTTTAGCTGCGTGGCTGCCCACCGGCCAATAACCCGTAATTATTGCAACCACTATACAATATATTACATTCCGCACGTTTGTAGCTGGTTTCAGTTAATTTTCTTAGAATTCTGCCGAAAAAAGCAGCAACGGAAAACGATAACGAAATGCTTTAATCAATGGATTATGGTCAGGGAAACCTACAAAATACCTTTACTAAGAAAATATTACAAATAATAACGTAACGTGAGCCTTCAAAATTCTTGGAACCTCTATTGAGCAATTCTGTCCTTCAGAAACTAGAGGTCACGTCTTTCTTGGAGGCTAACAACTTGACATTCGTCTGCAGCACGAGACCTAACAAACGAAAAAGACACGCACAACTATCGAGCTGATAGACTTATCAAAATTCAGCTTCCAAAAACTGAAAAGATTTAAAAATGTTGCAAATTCCACAAAATCAATCTGCCTCCTTTCGCCAAACATCTCTTTTCAAAAGATTCCTTGTGGTTTTTCGTAGTTTGGCCAAGTCCTCTGGAGCATTAACAAATCCAGGCTTTTGATAAAGATTTCCCATTTCGGTTTTTAAGTTTTTTTGTGATAAGAAGATGAGAACTCACCTTATCACATGGAGCTCAAAGGACAGAACACTCTCTCATTGTAGACCAAGTCTAGTGTGACGTACCTACTTCTTCGCCAGCACGTCTGCTTTCTCACTGCCGTCAATATCGGTGTGCACTGCACGTGAGTGGTACGTCCCATGAGTTATTTACTTTTTTATTACATTATCTCAGCCGCACGAGATCCAGGCATGTTACAACATTTTACACATACTTGTTGTACTTTACCAGGGATTGCATGACCTCAAAGCAGCATCTGAGGCGTCCAACCAGTTGAACATAGAGATTTCTGAGCCGCCTGAGTGTCTAAACAAATTGTGGTTGTAGCGCCTTTGATTTTTTTTTTGATTTTTGCCCATATGGCAGACACTGCGTCATAAAAGATCTATTGTATCTTTGGGTTTGTTTATTCTAAGCGGCGTACCACCTCCCCAATGAACAAAAGTACGCCCTTAGTGGCGGAATTTCTCAACTCCGCTGTAGAGCATATTTTCTTGTGAAAGATGCGTCTCCTTAACCAAAGTATGAATATGCTCGGATGTCTCATCATCATCCGAAAATAACCTACATTCTGTTTTTGGGCCCACAAGTATTTTGTTAAGATGATATCGCAAGCCACAATGGCCTCTTAGAAAGATCACCAGCTTCCTAATGCTATCCCTATTACAGTTAAGGATTTCCTTATAGGAAAAGGGTCTGATTAATTGTTTGAAATGGCTAAGCGCCGGGACGATATCCCAGTGGGCCAGACAAAGTTTTTGCTCTCAACAATTTATCAGTGCAGTTGCCAAGTTGACACCACAGTCAATTCTATGAACGCAGATTCCAAGCTATCCCTAGTTAGTTCATCTGCAGATTCTTTATGTGCAATTCCCTGATGACCAGGGACCCAAACGAGTTTGACTTTGTTGTGTCTGGCAAGAGATTGCAGTGCATCGTAACAGTTTTTGACTGATATCAAGTCCATCAAATTTGACGACAGCGCTCTAAGTTCTACCTGACTTTCTGAAAATATATATATTCTAGCGCCTTTAATTCCTGTATTAAGTTTAGTCCCGGCGCAGATCTCAATGGTATGGAGTTTTGCCTGGAAAACTGAGGGATTTTTTCCCAATGGCATCGAGACTTTGGTGTTTGGTCCAAAAAATCCAGGTCCAACTCCAGTTTCCATCTTCGATCCATCTGTGAACCATATTAGCAACACCATTGCACCAGTTTACCCGGTCAATATTAATTCTACCTCAAATTTCCTTCCAAAACAGTTCTCCCTAACCATACTGTCGGGGATAGTGCAGAACAATTCTCTTTCAGGAATTGAGTCAAGAATTTTCATATAGTCACCTGGTTTGTACCCCTATTCTAGTTGCAGCTTAATAGCGCATCTAGCAGCCGTTTTTCTAATGAAGATTGGCGGCAGGGATGAAAGCCCTACAACAGCTTCTGTGCACACGGCACCCGTTAAGTTCTAAGTTTATTTTGGCGTAAATCTCGATAGCGCGGATTTTGGCCTAAAAGACACTTGGAAACTTATACAGTGATATCTAGACTTTAGTATTGGGTCCAAAGACACCAGCACCTACTCTAGATTCTATCTTTTTATCAACCAGTGTACCAAATCAGACTCCATGTGTCCTGAAAACAATTCGACAACCTTTGCGATTCAATATTCAACCTCGAATAACTTGCACATTATTCTCGAAGACGGTATTCGACGGGGATTTAGTTATGTATCTTTAGTTGTCCCAAAACATCACATGGCTTTTAATTTTTAGTCAGCTGTAAAGTGGATACACAGCAGCCAGCTGTTTTGTTTAAAACGATGTGTAAACGTGTAAGGTCAATAATTTCTTCTGTGGCAGTTGTTGGGCTCATAGCTTCACTAATACTAAGACAATAATGTAAAACTTTGAAGTTTACTTAACTTTACTGAGACTCTAAACACCGACGGATGAACAAATTGAATCTATTTTGAATTTTGAGTGATCTAAAATGGAGTCTGGAGAAGGTGCATGGTAAGCCAGGCAGCTTACTTTTGTATGAAAAAGTGTATCCCATTTTTCATAACAGCAATCCCACAGATTTTCGACATTTGCGGACCATTAAAATGTCGATGACAATGTAACCAATGTAACAATGAAATGACACAAGGCTGGCGCAGGACTATTATTGCTGTGACATCTTCTATGCCATTGAAAGCCATAAGGCATTTAAATAGCGAGACGCTTTTGTGGGCGCTATGTGGGAGGGCCCACTCGGGTCTATTGACTTTGTTCAACAAGAGCACTCTGCAAGACTGTAATATGGCAAAAGTAGCTCCGGCAAGGACTCTGTGTTTGTCATCATCAAATAACAAATGAAATGAGCGCGTGCTTAATCAGCAACGGTCTGTCGCACCATCCACCCCACCGGCCGCGTATATTCCCGACCGTGAAATCGGTTTATGTAACTGCGTAACATTATTCCCTGCCGTCTGCCAATAATCCAATGATGTTGCTGCTGTCAATTGCGTGCGGTGTACCTGCTTGTGACAGTAGTACGCCGTTGTCGCTGCCGCATTTCCAGAGCGATTTGCCCCGCAGAGCGATAGACTTCTATTCGCGTACTTCACAATTATTATTTATCCTTTGAGTCGGTTGGCATATGCCCTTTGCAATAGGTGCCCATTGTGCCATTGACAGGCTTGATTGCGCGGCGCTCATCGCCATCCAAGCAGTAACTATCACGCAATGGCTGTTGCTGCTGTGGTATCGTGGAGGATAAAAAAAACTTAATCATTGGAAGCAGAAGGACGAGCGGCACTTCTCATCTTCCGTCATCATCATCATCATCATCATCGTCATAGTCGCCGCAGTCGTCCTCGTCATCATCATGAATTAAAATCACACACGAGGCAACGCAATAAAATATCGATTACGCGCTCGCCCCATCCTTCATGTGGCTTGTGGCATGGTGTATCTACGTTTTCCTAGTTACACGTCATTTCGCTTGATGTTGTTGGCTGTTTCCCAAAGGAATAAACAGTGCGTTCTGTCTCTTTTTCTCTATAGGCTGATCAACACTCTACACAGCTAGCTCCATAACTCGCAAGTGGCAATCCCGCGATCATTGAATGTTTATCCACGCTTCTTTGATGCCAGAGACCACCGCTGGCTGACGATGACGACCTAGACTAGACGGTCGGTCGTCCATGCACTGCAAGTGCCAAGTGGCAAGAAAAAAAAGTGCAAATCCACCGGGCAGTGCAACAAAAAATTAATCAATTCAATTAAATCGCAGAAAATATTTCGCGCATTGCCATCATAAAGGATGATCGTCGCTTCGAGTGGAGTAGACTTTAGCTGATGTCTGAGAGAAGCGTGGCAACTACTACATCACAGCCTCATGAAAAATGCATTCACGTGCGCAATTTCACGCATAAATTGTTAATGTTACGCGCGGTGACGACGATGACGACGACGGCGGCGGCTCATCCATTGTAACATGTGGCAGAGTCCAGGTTATATGGTGGTGGGCCGCCTCCAAGATTCAACGCTTCAACACACACAACACCACAGCGACCGGCGGGCATGATATGTTGGAATTCATGATGAACCGTTTGATGCTTGTTTCGACTTGTCCAGAAGCAGAAACAGTCAATTGCATGGGGAGGCTTAACACGTTTTAAATGTTCGACAAAAAAATCCTTTGGACTTGTGTCGATTGACTCCATCCAAACAACTCGCCGAATGCCGACTGGATGCGCGCAATGGATGGATGTGGATACTCTTTGAATTATTTTATGTCGTCTCTGTGTAGCCAAATGATTGAGATTACAATATACCGTTTACCGCATCAGAATGCCGTGAAGTTCATGATCATGGGTGCGATCAACATCATCAAAATGTAATACGCTCAACACTCATAATTGATGCGTTGGTTTGGTGTTGGCCAAAATTTATACACACTCGTTTTTATATAACTTTACGGGACACAGGAAACAAAAGTATTCCTCCTTTTAGGGATAGGTCAAACACCATTGAGTGTATTGAGAGAATTAAATTCGTGTGAAGTTTTGTGGGAACCACCATCAGAGTCATATTTTTGGTAGAGTCATATAAGAATAAAAAAGTGTAATGACCATACCTAGGGCCTAATAAGTTCACATTAGTCACTACTTAAAGTGGGAATTCACTTAATTCCTCTAGAAATCCTTTAATTCAATCTGGTATTGATTCTTCTTGTGTTTGTCGTCTGTTAGTTGTTGGTGGTAAGTATTTTTGCGTGTTCTTCTAACACATTACGACAGTTAGACCAGCTTTCAGGAACATTTCCTTACTAAGACCTTCAGTTTCAGTGAAACTAGAGTGGGATCTTAGCATTTACAATAAAGAACAATTCAAGTTTAACCCTAAGGTATGGTAAGATACAGGTAAAGTAATGATTTTTGAGGTGACATCGACATGTGATAAAGTCCAATGACTCCCTCAGGCTTTTTCCTGGAATGGAGTAAAGATTAGTGGTTATTGTGGCAGTCCGTGGCAGTCCACAATGGAGATTAACTCACAGGTAATATGTCCCAAAGAGCTAGGAAAAAAGACTCTACCAGAAAATTGCATGTCAATTATACTAAGAAGGAAAGATAAGTTACAAAAATGGCTTGTCTGTGAAACTAGTCAGTAGCTAGTTACACAGTCATCCAAAAATGCGGTCATACAAGTTGTACGGCTATACAAGGAATCGCCAAACTTAACAATAAGTTTGAAAATGGGATTTAGGGTAAACAAATGAGCATAGTCCAAAACAGATTAACCACCAGGTGCTAAGAGCTGGAACTCAGGATAAACCCAAACAAGACCACACTGATTCTCTTTACCTATAGAAGGAAGCTGGAGCAATTGCATCCAATTACCCTCAATGGAGAGAAGATAACTATCAGCAAAAAGGTAGTACGTTTGACTGATATTTGATAGTAGACTGCTATGGAACAAAAAACAACAAACAGTACTACAAAAATAAAATAAAACACTCGTGCAGAAGGGTTGCAGGAAAATCCTGGGGAGTTAGTCCCAGAATAATGCACTGGATGTACACCATGATAATAATAATAATAATATTTGGCGCGACAGACCATTGCGGTCCAAGGCCTAGCTTCTCGCGACCATTTGTGTTGTGCATGTATATTTTTGAACACAAATGGAAGGGACCTACAAGTTAAGGTCGGATCCGAACGGCAAATTGAGAAGCTTTCCGTGACATGTTATTACTCTCGGAATGTTTGTCACCCATTCTCGAGATGTGCGACAACGTGAAAATTACTTTTGGTGTTACTGGGACTCGAACCACGAACGTCCTGTCCAGTAGCCATGCCCTTTTCCACAGAGCCATGGCGCCCACATGATAGTCATCCCAATAATGACCTACGGAGCCGTGGCATGGGCAAATTGGACCACGTTAAGCACCACAAGAAGGGAATTGGAAAAAGTACAGAAGCTTTCTTGTGTTTTAATTACGGGGCTACGAGAACCTGCACCACAGCGGGTATGGAGACAATCCTGTATATAGTGGTATCTGGATGGATCCTAGAAAGTAGAAGGCATGGATGCAGGAGTCCATGCGCTATGAATCTAGCACTCTTAAGGAATAGGGCAGTACTCGAACTTATTCCAATCAGAGGTATCGAAAGATGTGCTTACTTTAATCTGGAAAGGAACTCCATTAGACAAATAACTCCATAATAGCTATCATAACAGTCAGCCAAGCTGCGCTAAAGGCCTTGGATGCATTCCATATCACGTCAAGACTGGTGAAGGAGTGCAGAGTGATACTAAACAGAATTTGCGAAGACAGCAATATATGTTTGTTCTGGGTGCCGGGATACACTGGCATAGAAGGCAACGAATCAGCGAATAGGCTTCAGAATACCGAGCAGAAGCTCCGCTAGTACGTTAGTGGCATAGAATGCCGCATAATGCGGGAAGAGATACGCAGAATAGTTAAGGTAGTCGCTTTCGTAAGATCTCTCAGGCCTACAACAAGCAAAGGAATTGTTGGCAGCTATAACCCAAAGAGGTCTATCTCGATATTGAGACTAACCAGAAGTAATGTAAGATTCATTACGGGGTTCCTAACAGGACAAAAGTAGACTTAAGAGGCACCTAAAAAAATTAAGATTATAAGAGTATGACAGCTGTAGGCTTTGTGTACAAGCGGAGAAGACCCCGTGGCGTCTGCTAAACGAATGCGGAACAACGATCCGATAGTGAAGAGGCCATATGGGAACCTACGCAATCTCGAACCCTGAGCGACATTCACTGAATCCGTAAGTTTCTAAGAGCCTGCATAATGCATCTACCATTCGTGGCTGCAGGTTTACGTTGTTCTTCAATGACAGGAGTCAGCATTGTGTTTAGAAAGCTTTAAATTCTTATCTACTATGTTCTTGCCATTTTATTTTTTGCTGTCCAGGTCAGAATTTAACGTGCTTAGCATATGTTGTAGTGTGAGCTCCACTTTCCATGAGGAGGGACGTTCCTCAAACTAATATGAGAAGCTGAAAGTAATTGTAGTGTCATCAACGAAATAATAAATAAATAAAAAAATGAATTAAATAAGATGTAGCAGACAAGAGATCATCAATAAAGATAAAAAAAAGTGTAGGAGACAAACCAGAGCCCTAGGGTACGCCAGCACAATGCGGTATGGTTTAAGTCATTGAAATCTGATTGGAAACAGACTGTGCGCGAATTAAAAGCAAAAAATCTAGAACAAGCACTAACAAAAGAAGCTTCTGTTTGAGCCAATGTGATTCAAGGATATTATGACCACTATACAAAATAATTTTCGCAAATGTGCATTATATCCAGTCAATTGATTTTTTTTAAATGTGTCAAGAATACTATTGCGAACTGAAAAATTACCCAAGGTCCCCAATTACCCGGATCAGCTCAATTTATTGGAGTGGCAAGATTGCTGCAGAGGTTATAGAGTCATTATCAGAGCAGCTACAAAATATTGATACTAAGATTGTTCTGAAAGTCTTTAAAATTGAGGCACCACAATCGATAAAGTGATCGGAATCTAAACACATACTGCCATTTTATTGATTCTAGCCCTATGTTATATCATCAAAAACTATCTATACACTCTAAGAAACAACAAAACTATTTGCTGTAGCCTTTGTAGTAAGAAAATGAATTAAAGTTAAAGTGAAAAAATATAGTAACTCTCCGGATACTTTACTGCCTTTACCCTATTTGTTTTTTCCCAAAATTTTATTGATTCGTGTCTTATACCTTCGACACACTGGCATTCTAAAACTTGTTTAGGTCTTTTTCTTGTTTTATTTTTACTCAACAAACGGAACCCGTTTATACTAAACTAGTTTGCGGAGCTCGTTTAACTGCGATAAACGAGCTTACTGGTGTTTTTGACACTTGATGGAAAATTTTGATTTGATGAACCAATTAAATTTGAAAGCAATGGGCACCTGCCGCCGGACGAAGATGTTATATTAAATACATATGTATTAATAATTATATATCCACTGCCTAGCTTTTCGTGAACACTCGTATTGTTTGGGTTGTATTTTTGCACACAAAGGAAAGAGACCGACAATGCAACGCCGTATCCGAAAGACGAGTTGAGAAGTTATCCGTGACAATTATTTCGCTCAACAAACCGATTTATAATCTCCCTCTTATGAACTACAAAAGATAAACTAGTTTAAGTATGCCAGTCTGTCAAAGGTTACTGCTACTTGTCCGCATTTTTTTGTTTGTTATAAAAACAAATGTTGTTCTTCTGTTTGAGTTGAATTTAATTTCCATTTCCTCATCCTGATTAAAATGAAAATTTATCAAAAATAAAACAAAGAAAATGGGTTATTATCTAAAATTTAGGAAAATATTTCGAAAATACCAAGCAACTCAATTGTGGCCTTTGAAATGCCCAATAACCGATGTCAAACTCGGCAATGGACAAATTAATATCGCCGCACGATGTTATCGATAGATTATAGATAGATTGATAGATGAACATATAATAGAAAATTTTACAAAAAAATTCTCTGAACTAAACTGAACTTTCAGTATATAGAGTAGATCTTTTGTGTCGGATGATTGCGAAACAATAAAGCGATAAGTAGCTATCAATACGGGGAGACATGATTGGATGTTGTTACAATAAAAAAAACTATCGCTACCGCAGGCAGGGTAAGAATATACGAGAAAACGTCTTTGAACATCTACATTATTTGTTGTTGTTGTTTTTACTTGTGCTTGCTGTTTGTACTGTTTGTCAAAGAACCGCTCGGCGTATTTCTTGGAGCATCACCAAGGCTGCATTCATAGACACAGCACTTCACTAACCATCACACCGCCTAAGACTGTTAAGGAAGTTCGCATACCAATTTTATCAGCCAGACAGCCAGGACAAAAGGAAGCACAGAAACAACAGAACGAAACAACCGAAAAACAAGCAAACACCGAGATAGAAACTTGAAAAAAAAATTCTGAAACAACACTTGTGTGTGTGTGATGCAAGCGGCCGGTGCGTTGTGCAGATTCCTGAAAGCATCGTCGTAGTTACTCAGTAATATACACAGAACGACAAAAATTGCTCCAGGGCTGGCTGCATCAACAAATTTGCTTCCTTCCACAAAAGAGACGCACATCTTTAGTGTATCTACCCGTAGTGTATGACGGAGCAGGGGTGTGCGGAGCGCGAAAAAGCTGATCTCGTTGCCCGCCATGTCATATTGGTGCTATATGCAAAAAGGGCATAACGACTTGGTCACGTTTTTCAAAGCCGTGTTGTTAGCGAAATGTTTTACTTTGAATTTTTCCTCTGCCACATGTCAACATACACATACCCAGCAACACACACATAAAAGTGTGGAGTATCTATGATGGGCGACATGGCACATGGACTGTGTCTATTGTATGTGCTACTGCTACTTGTCGTTTTTGTTGTTTCCTTAAGTATTTATGCTTCGTTTTCTCCAAAGAACTATTTACAAGAGATCACGTGGAGATAGCAGACGAGTCTTAAGTCAGTTGTTGTCGGGTGGTGCACGGTGATCCCTTCTCGACGATTTACTACGCAAATATTTTCATAATGAAACTCGAACTGCAATAGCTATGTCGGCGCTTATCTCTGCCACACTCTAGTCAGTGTGACACTTTAGTTCTAGACATGTACACGTGTGATACTGCAATTTTCTGAATGTCCGATTATTACCTATGAATAGATGTGATCTGAGGCTCAACATCGGAGGACAATGCTAACCGACAAACGATGTCGAAGGGTTCTTCTTTATAATTGAAACTGTGGCAATAGAATCAATACTGGCTGGCTAACATGGTGCAAATAGTTATGCCGAGCAAAATACTGCTGATGGGGTGGGAAACGGAAATTCAAAATCAGCTGAGTCGGCCAGAGGAACTTGAACACCTGCTCTACACTACACTTCGATGGATGAATTGGAAAAGGCTGCATTTGAAAACGACGTAAAATTGCAACTCAACGCAACCTAAACAACATCTGACAGTCCTCTTCGTAAATCGGCCAAAATCGTGAATGGTATGTTAGCTGTAACATCAAGATGTATGTCGAATCCATAGTTTTCGGGGGTCGCTGAAATGAACAGCGTGTGTAAGAACAGTGGTGGATCGACGAAGTGTGGTTTTGTATGGTGTGTATCTTTTATAAGCGCACGCTTCAAGGAATTCGGTGGACCTTGAGGGGGTCTTAGGGTTTTTTCCGGGGCGGGGCCTCAATATTGATATTAGTGTTGGATCCACTGTTTTCAGGGTCGCTGAGATGAGTAGTGTTGGTAAGACAAAGGTGAGGTGTTATAGGGCGGTTTTGATATTGATATTAGTGTTGGATCCACTGTTTTCAGGGTCGCTGAGATGAGTAGTGTTGGTAAGACAAAGGTGAGGTGTTATAGGGGTTTTTTCTAGTTAATTAGTCCACGCTTTAAGGGAATTTCGAGGATAATTGACATTAAATTAAATAATACAAACTAAGGGCCTGTTAATTCGTGTGCGAAGGGCGAAGCTAATAAACAGGGCAACAACTTTGTTTTCTGCGTGCGTGTGTTTGTAAGTTTGTCAGTTTGTATTTCTCTCTGTTTGTATATCTCGAAATCTACCAGACAAAATTTCATAGGAATTGTTTAAAAAAACAAGTGTTTAGCTTCGAGATCCTAGGTGGGGTACGACAAGGTTGCATTCTATCGCCGATACTTTTTTTGTTGGTGATTAGCGATGTACTTGGCGCAGCTTTATCTACTGGAAACGGAGGAATTCGTTGAACTCTTACATCTCAACTCAAAAATCTGGACTACGCTGACGACGTTTGTTTACTCTCACACAGGATTATGGAGCTGCACCAAACGACAACAAATGTGGAAAGGGAGGCAAATGTTGCTGGTTTGAAGATTAATACTGCCAAAACCAAAATCATCAACTTCGTCACTTGCTCAGTAGCTCAAGTTAACATTGCTGGACAGCCGGTAGAGAGAGTAGAGAGTTTCCAATATCTTGGGAGTATTGTCTCGACAGAAGGTGGAACCGAACAGGACATTGTCAACCGAATCGGCAAAGCAAAATCAGTGTTTGGAATGATGTCTATGATATGGCGAAGCAATGCGATCAGCTTAAACACCAAGCTGCGACTGTTCCGTTCAAATGTTGAATCTGTGCTGTTGTATGACCGCTACTATCACAAAAAGTTTACAAACGTTCGTAAATAGGTGCCTACGGAACATCTTAAGGGTTTTCTGGCATAACCGTATCTCTAAAAAACATCTTTACCAGAGAACGGGTCAGAAACCAATAGGCACAAGCATCCAATGACGGAAGTGACAGTGGATTGGTCATACACCCCGAAAAGGCGACGGTTTCATAACAAACTACGCAATGCAATGGAATCCTTTATATCAGGATGGTAGAAGAACGGGTCGTCCGAGAAATACATGGCGCAGGGCAGTTGAGGAGAAGTCACGGCAATTAGGGAAGAGTTGGAGAGAGCTGAAGCTCATTGCCAGGAACCGCACGCGATGGCGCGTAGGCGTAGTAGAGGCCCTAGGACCCACAAGGGGATATAGGACATAATCAAGCAAGCAAGCAAAGCAGATATACATGTGTATAAAATTTGAAGAAAATCCGGTACATTTTAATCAAAATTGTATGGGCTTGAGATTTATACAAAAAGTGTTGCAAATCGGATATACACAAGCGTATAAAATTTGAAGAAAATCGGGTAAATTTTGTAAAATGTTTGTGTGGGAGATCCCCGACCACGAGGCCCAAGGGGCCCTATTTCAAAAACCACACTAAACAGTCACACTCTGATAAACATTGGTTCCCTTGGAACACGTGTGGATTTTCGATACCTATGTACCGAAATTTCGTAAATCGATTTCGAGAGAGCTTTCTATACCATCACAAGATCCGCCATTTCGAAGACGCTGCAGAACTGCGGAATACCCCAAACAATCATACCTCTGATGCAAGAGCTTTATTAAGATGCCACATTAAGTTCAAAGTGTTAGGTTCTAAATTCACTCTCAACAAAGGATTAAGACAAGGGTGCGACCTCTCACCTACACTATTTTTTATTTTCTTAGATCGTGATAGACATATATCTAATATTAATGCACCGAACGATATAAATGGCGCCCATTTCAGAAACTAAATAACCTGAATTACGCTGACGATATCCGTCTGATGACACCTTCTTTGACGGACATTAAATTGAAGCTGGAGTCATTGATCTGTAATATACAGAAAGTAGGACTCAAAGTGAATATCAATACAAACTAACCAGCTGAGAATAGGAACCCAAGTCCTGACGAATTACTCATGGATCTATCATCCGGAAAACAAACGGCAATCGATGGAATGGTGCTCGGAAAATGCTCTAAGTCCCCTTGTAAGAGCAGAAAATAGAAATAGTGGTGCCTTAATCAGTCCGATAATAGTCGCTGCTATTCCACGGAAAACTGATCAGATAGTAACTATAAGTTTTCAAAAGTTTATTGGAACTTGAACTAATTTTTGCTCCACCTGCTAACACTGCAGAAAAAATGAGCAGCTTTCTAGTGTCCAGAAGGATTAATCAATAAAATTAAAAAGCTTCTAATTCCTCGGAGATAGCTCGCTGTATTCGTTTCAGTTGAAGATTCAGAAAGACTTTTCAAAAACGGATTTTTCATTTTTATTTTTAAGGGAAACTCTGTCCTTAAAAATGCTGAAAACTTAAAGGCATTATGTTGAAAAATTCGAAAAGATGCCGTATTTATTTCTCCAGCCAACTTGGCCAACTTTTATCCGTCCCTTCATAGAATCATATTTTCGTCTGTTACGCAGACTGGAAACTATTTCAATCCTGTCGTGCCACCACAGAGTAAAATGTTCAGCAACCCTTTGGCCATTGCAAGCGTAAAATGTTTACATTACCATAATTTGTCCGGAAATGCTTACAGCATCGCCTCTTTTGCTCTGTAAGCGTGATGAGCATGTAAGCAGTCACCATCCACCAACCATCCGCACAACAAATCAACTCGAGTAGCCGTGTTAATATTTAAAAGGAACAGTTTCTGCTACAGCTACTGCAGCTTCTCAGCTTCTGGTCGATTTCTGAAATTATCGTGTGCTATTCTATGCTGCGAGTAATCATGCTGTCATTTGTGTTTGATCCTTTAGACATAGACTGAGATGCAGATGGAAAGCGTTGCATGGTTGTTACTCATACGCCACATGACGCTTGGTTAACCCTAGGCGACCCTCGCGACAATAACATCAGCACCGTCGATTACAGGCGCAATGACGACAACAAGCAAGGAAGTGAGCCAGCAAGCCAGCAATGCAATGATAATACCCACCGGCGGGCGCTCCTAACGTGAAACGTTAACCGACGATGAGTTTGTACCATTTGCACCTATTTGTTAATTGGAAGGCACACACAGTCGTTTGTCTAAGAAGGAGCGAGCATCGCGACGCATCGTAATGGCTCTACTCGGCCTATCACGTCCGTGCCCGTGTGCGGCACTGCATAATAATGGCTGGAATAGGAGGACATAGTACTCGCAAAACACCACAAAACGAAGACCGAGGCATAGAACGATTCAGTAGCACCAGTAAGAGCAGGCGGAGGACGTTTTTGTGATTACACACATTCCGGCGGGGGGGCAATTTGTTTATTTACGTGCACTTGCATTGCAGCCACATCCTCTAAGGGCCAACCAGCTTGTAACGTTCGGATCGGCGGAGTAACTTCCATTCGCTGCGCTTTATTTTGCCATAATTACGCGTACAAGAACTTACCCACTGAACATTTATCCCGGAATGCCGGGAATTGTGCAGTACTGGAGCAACTAAATAGTTGTGTTTGGTCACAATTACACAGAAAATGCGTGTCCCGTGTTATCTGCGTTCCTGATCGATATTGCCAGAGTTGTCGTCGTAGGGGCGTGCCAGTCAGATAGCCAGTCCGCTAATTAAATTCAGCTTTTCCAGCGGTGCGCAAATGTCGAGTGGACTTCTTGTGTGCTCTCATCATGCATCATTGGGCAAATATCTAATTAAGCATGCGCAACAATAAGGATACATGACCCCGATGCGCATCAAGCGCTCATTAGGCAGTCGTGCTATAGCGAAGAAGGATTCACATCATCTCTGGTGCAGAAGCGACTACAAACTATGTAATGCGATTAGCAGTATTTATCGGGCAATTGAATGATTAATTTAATATTTTCTTTGGAAGCGTACATGCGTACATCTTATTATGCATGGCAGGGTAATAATGTGATTAGCAGGATCAGAAAGCATTATTCGTAAACTTATTGCAGCTATTGGTTTTATATAGCTGATTAGGATTTTTCAGTTAAGTTATCTATGAAAACAATTCCTAAAATGAATTCTTATAAAGTTTGCCACTGGGTATTTTTTTACGGTTTTACTGTTAACTGTTTTTATTCTTAAGAAATACTCTCAAGAAAAGAGTTGAAATTAAGGCACTTTTTTTTAAAGATAACCCTTGCCCGACACTGTGACCTCAAAAGATCTATTCTATCAGAAAGGTAAGATTATTTTGACAGTATGACGTAAAAATTATTCTGGGGGATATGAATGACAAAATAGGTAGGCAGCCAGCACCAATCAATAATTTGGTCTTTGCGAGTACAGGGTCTGCGCGTAAAAATATCCACAAAGCCACCTAGGTATCTTTTGATGAAGCCACCCGCAGCCAGATAGACCACGTGTTGATATACCGCCGCCACAACCCGAACCTGATGACGGTACGAACGAGGTGCCAACGTCGACTCAAACCACTATCTTGTAGGTACGGTGCTCCGAGCGCGGATTGCATCATCACGAAAGACTGCATCCGCGAATCAGATTCGAGTCAACACGGCTGCTCTTCGCAACGAAGAGACCAGAAACAACTACGGTCAAGCGGTAGGACTCGACCTAAATGTAAGTCTTGAGGGCTGAGATGTCGGGTGTAGAAGAAGTCGGTTGCTTAAAGCCAACAAAGCCTACTATATAGTCAAGACTCTTCAAATCCAGGAACTTAACCATAACATCCAAGATGCTGGTATAAAGACAGTACTTGCATATGGATCCGAGACTTGGGTGCTTAGCAAAAAGCATTCTGACGAAGATTATCCTGCTCGAAAGTCCTTTGCGGTAGGATTAATGGAACATGACAGCGAGGCCGGCCAAGCCTACGCTGGAAGGATGGCGTAGGCCAAGTCGCCCAGAGTTCAGGGATGTCAAACCGGATGACATCGGCTCGAAATCGGGACCGGTGGAGAGATTTTTTGCGGGAGGCCAGGACCGGACACCGGTTGTAGAGCCAATATATCCATTCTTACCAAAAGAAACAATTTTTTACTAAAACCATTGTGCTCGTTAACAATGGAGCAAGGAGGGACATTTGATGAAATTGATTACAAATACAGTAAAACACATTCACAACCTTTGGTCTACGTAGCCTTATCCAGGGTCACAGCTCAAAAAGGACTTTACACTGTACCTACTGATTAGCGTCAACGTTTTTTACCATGGTAGACGAGAAAATGAAACGATGCTTCCATTAAGAAACGCGTTTACCTGGCTATCTATTGTCCATCTTCATTAAATTGATCGGATTATACTCGAAAAAATCAGTAGAGGGAATATGACAGTCTTTTCTCATAATTTCCAAAGTTTTCAGAAAGTTCGCTTCGCAAAGAAGGAACGGGTCGAAAATTGCAATTACATAACACAACACAGACGACACAGCATTAAGCACGGAGGTGAAGCGTCGGCACCCATCAAAATGTTGGGGATTCCCAACACGACTTTACTGTCTGTGATGATGCTTACTTGAAAAGAAATTCCCAGCATATTAGTCAAACTAAATCTGCTTTTGGGGATATATGCGCCGCGATATGCACTGTGCTTAGCGGTAAACAAATTGTAATGGTGACAGTTTATATTTAAGTCTAGCAGAACGTAAAAGTCACAATAGATTTACTGCACAAGGCATTTTTGTTAGCATATACAGAAGGGGGTTCAAAACTGGTAAAGAAGCGTTATCATGAAGTTCCGCTCATAATTGGCGGCGATTTCAATATTCACTTCGATAAAGATGACGGATTGTGTTTAGTTTTTTGAAAAAAGAACTTAATTTAGATTTAGTTTCTGGTAGAACGCTGGGGATGGCTAGATATGGTACAACCAATGATGCGATGTTTTCACGATTTGTAACTCATGTAACTTACGACGTTTCGTCTTCGGTTCGTCTTGGAGCTGGTATTTTACTGCACCAAACTGTAGAGTAATCTTTATTCGGGGGAATAACAGATAAATAATATAAACGATGTTGGACTCTTGTTAAAGGTGGATCATATCGGACAGACGATAAGCGCAGCATAATACTAAATTATGCTCACATAGAGTGAAAAAAAAGAGAGAACCAGGAGGAATTAATTCGGCTATCGAACTCTGGTGATATGTGAAATAGTTGGTCTACCAACTTTTGCCCAACCAAGCAAGAATCGTACATTTTTTGCGTACCCAATAAAACAAATTAATGTACATTCCCATACTCATTTGCATACGTACGTAGATGCCAAACGAGATTAAATAATAATCACAACAATCGACATTTATCGCACCACAGCCAGAGTGCATTCGAGCACTCTCCCACACGCACTACGAGTCTTTACCACACAAGCGAACTGTCACAACTTTGCGCCACTGAGACGACGCTCAATTTATGCTCGTAAACGCAGACATTAATCTGCAGTAATCGCCTATTTATAGGCATTACGCGATTACACTCAATTTCATGGGCGGCGCGGAAAAACGAACAAAAATCTTAAATGCCAAAAAGGAATTTTTACAATCTCACGTCATGCGACTGCGAACGCACGCATGGTACCTAAATATTAACCGGTGACGGGGGGCTTATTACACTTTTGATGACTTCATGCCATGGCTTTGTTACGCGAACATATGTAGATTAAGATCAAAAATCCGCCTACCAACTCCTACAAGGAGGACGTTGCTAACTACTGGCTGACTTTTATTAATGCGTAAGCGCTTAGCACGCGGAATTATCAAGTTGTGGATCATGGTGCTTATAATCGTAATGAACGTGAGGGAGTACTCCAAAGCAAAGAAGTTGTTTTTTTTGAACCGATGAAGTTGATAGCACAATTGGTTATTACCTGCTACGTGAATGGGCTAGGAATTTTAATTTCTGGAATTTTGGTCAAATGAGTCTTCCAGTCGTGACATTGTCTGCATTAATAATTATTAATAACCAGATGCCTTTAACATGGCACACTGGCAAACAAAAATTAAAAAACCAAAGTAGGAAATATCCATCTTATCACAATGGCTATCGCACCCTATTTAAGGAGCGTATAATAGCTATGTGCGTCGCTCTGCTAGCAAGTTAATGAGAAGCTCACAATATTTTTCAAAATTAGGTAATAAGCAACCTTGAGGCACGGGCCACACCAGAAGGCGCAGTAAATATTCGAGGTGAAATTTTTTTTTTTTTTGGGATTGCGCGCGTGTTGTGAATGTTCTGGAAAAAAATTAATTACCAACTGAAGCGATTGGTGTAAATGCGTTGAACGTTCGAATAAGTCACTAAAAATTTCAATCGCTTATATTTGACAAAATTAAAGAAAAATTTGAATGGAAAAGTATCAAAGAATCAATCAAATTAAGAACGATTAGAAAAAATCTACAAATTGTTATTCCTATGTCAAATATAAGCGAATGATAAGACGAGTATTAAGTGACTTAGTCGAACGTTCGACTCGCTAACCATAATAGGGGTGTAAATCAAGTAAACGAATAGAATGTGTGCGCCTGATAAATGAAGGCAGAACTTAATTACTGAAACTACGAAACGTTGTATTGTAATTGTTGTTACTGAATTTTTCAACTAAGACGCCACATTTTTTGTAATCGGACGGTTTGTTTGACGTTTCAATTCGCTACACATGCAATGTCGTTGAAATTACACGTTTCAACACTCCTCCTCCTGGATAAGAATTCAAGCCAAAATCGTGCAAATAAACCGACTTCATTGACACAGGACCCGTTCCATACCAGGTTCATTACGAACCGATGATATATTTTAAGTGGAGAAGTGGAGGGATGTTTCTCAAAGCTATATGAGAAGCTGAGAGTGCTGTCGTCAGCAATAGAGTGAAATGGATTAAAAGTCAAAGACAAGAGATCATTATTGAAAATGAGAAAGAGTGTCGGGGACAAAACAGAACCCTGTGGAACGCCAGCATTTATGTGATGTATTTTAGACTTGAAACCGTCCAAGGCAACTTGAATTGAGTGGTCCAATAGATAGCTTCTAATCCTATGATCCAGTTTTTTATCGACTCCGCATGCATTTTGGACAAAAGAGCTTGATGCTAAAATTTGTCAAATGCCTTGAAAATATCAGGTGCAACAGGTTTGCATCAAATTGATGTAAAGACCGGTTCCACTGTCCGGTAAGATAACTGCGCCGTAGCCGGTCACAAGCACGGTTGAGAAAATAGGAGTGGTAAAATCATAAAATCTTATCTGGATATGGTGCGGGGCTTTACCACGGGAGATTAATAGGGCCGCGGGCACTTAGAGTATGCTCTTTATGGGTGATGTCATTGGGCTACTGGTACTTAGAATGTCTAGCATGGGAATGTCTTCGTATTCAGTGGGCTATTCGTACAGAGGTCTGGGATGTGCCCGGGATAGTTTCTATGTATTCGGGCGGCCTGGGATAGCACGGTATCCCAGTGAGAAATGATTGGGTTCGACCTGGCGGACGATGTGCTGTCAAGGCTGTAGCGTACCTAAGCTCAGGGACTCATACTAAACGAACTGAGTCTCTTGATGGCAGATCTCACCACGGTCGCGTTTGTACAACGGGAGTTGGCTATACCCACAGATAAGGTTGGTATCCTTGGCGGTTAGCTGAGTCTGGGCCAACTCTTGGTTGTGGACCCAGCTTCGTTCTGGGCTTGATCTACGTAGTGGCTGGTGGCTTACTACACAAATGCGGGTAGTGTGCTAGCATGGTAACATCAGAGGCAGACTGATGTTACTAAGATCTTTGAAGCATCAGTTTACGTCCCTGATGTTACCGATGCGATGATGTGTGCTCATTGTGGAGTTGCAAGAGTCCAGAAGAGTAGGATAGATGGAAAAGCTTACGCATTGGTAATGAAGAAGATCTCTTCAAACTAATCGGGAAATACCATCTGGCGGATTTGTGAATGATTGAAAATGAATGATTATTGGCTGGACCAAAAAATTTCAAACAAAATCGACACATATCGATTGATCGTTATGAGGTTATTTTAGAAATGGAGTTGTGAATAATGTCAGATGAGTTTCCCTTCGCACTTTGACATTTCCCTTGCACATTGAAGTCACGGTCACGGAATGCAGATGCTCTATTCACAAAAAGATGTGCCGGGCAGCTCGAGAAGCTATCAGAAAACAGTCTTCAGCTTCAACCTAGGCAGGTTAGCATGTAAGCAGATGAACTAGATGAGTTAGATGAGCTAGTTGAGTTAGTTTCTACTACAAGATAGATGAGTTTAGATAAGATAGACATGTTATAAATGTTCAAACCCCTTCCTTCAGAAAGCCTACTGAAGAGGCCCCGTAGTGGACATGTTGTTTAAGAGACCCACAGTTCCATACAACCTATTCCCGTATAGCCCCTTTCATAAAAAAACTTCCAAAAACCTACCTACCTACCATACCTACAAACCATAACCACAACGTATGTTTTCACACATAAATATGATGACTATTAGGATAGGTTGCGGTGGCAGAAATTTGACTAGAAGCGGTCGTATGTGCTGTTACCACAGGTTCTTACACCTTTCCTTTTTTCAGAGAGTCCATTCTAAGCTCTTAATGAATGTATCGCACATTGCCGTTTTCCGAGATCTGAGAGGTTATTCATTAACCACTTACCTAAGTGTTTGTGCCTTCCGTACACTAATGCCGGACAGGAGCAAAGACGAAGAAAGTCTCCTCAACCATGCAGCTTCTACAGAAGTCATTACATCCGACACCCATCCTATCATCAGTAATGATGACATAAACATTTCACAAAGAATTATCTCCTTCTTCTCTATAAACTATTACTTCTTAATGCGCTTGTTGCCCTCCTGGTTCAGTTGACCAGTCATTAGTTTGTCTATCGTCCATTTCAAAATCTCAAATTACGTTGCTGCCAATTAAAATGAAATTAATTGGCGGCTAATTGAATAGTAATTCGATGAATGAGATGTTATTCGTGTTTGTGGTAAGCAGAAGGCACAACAACAACCCCGACGATGACAACATAAAAATATATCAAGAAGTCAATTTCCTTAAAGCACTCCACGCTGGCCATAATGGCAATGTACGATGCACTCGCACGCACGAATAGCAATAGCATAGCACTGAGCGTGAAGAGAAGTGTTATCGCTGCAATGGGGACACAACTTCACGAATAGCTAATTCCCGTATATTCATTCGGTGATTGGATTTAATTTCGCTTTGGCTTTTGCAGTATCAGTCGCGCCATTCGATTTTCTTATCCGCCAAATCGTTGACTGTTGGCTGACAATACCAATTGCATCGAGACGACATTGTTAGACCGCGTCGAACGCCGACTAATGAACTCTTCTCAGACAAGAAGGCGTCGCCATTGCCGAGGCGATGGAGTCGCGTGGATGCCATTCTACGTGATACGGGGAATTACTTACAGTTCCATTGTAGTGTCATCGTCATCGTCATCGTCCGTCATCGCCCGACTGACTGAAGATAATGTAATTCAATGAAAATAGAAAAATAAAGGAACGGAAAAAAAATACAAATAATAAGGAAATTGCGCGCACAAAGAAAACAAATGAGTACCAGGAATGGTTGGTTGGTGGAGGAAACTGCAAAGAAAACCTTCGCTAGAGCGTCTTATGTACTGGAAGAAATTGTCATATTTTTTTGTGTTTTTGTTTATTTATTTGCATTTGGAAAAAAAAACGAAACATAACTACAGTCATACATACACAGATAAATGTAACCGCACTGGCTGCACTATCGTGGAAGGTTCTTGTCAAACAACGTCGTCGGCAGTAGTTGCTCGCTTGTAATCTCTTATACATTCCTTTGTTGTTTTCCACTTTACCGATTCACCCTAGACTGGGTGTTTTCCCATGCCAATTGTGCTAGAAATAAAGACCAACCAACCAAGATGGATACATGCGGTGCGACTGACTCTGAGTGGGATTCTTCGCTGGATACGGCCGGCGGTGCCAGATAAGTTGTAAAAATATTCAATTATTATCTATATCTGCATATATTGGTGGACGCAACACGCACAAACACAGCACACGCAGTGTCGAAGTGAAATATTGGATAGATACTGCATAACACACATCGCCCTTCTTATATCCATCTTGCAGCACAGAGTATAAAAATATTCGAGCGCAAGTTAAGTATTTGCAATTCATATAAGAAAAGTAACACAACATAACAGTGGTCGGTTCTTTGATGATTTACAATGTTCTTGATGTCAGGTCCGCTCTAGGAAGATAAGGCGATTTAGATCTTAAATTCTTGTATTAAATTCGCGTCGGCATGGTTCTGTCGTGCTGTTATTCGTTCGTTCTGTCGGTGGTGGAATCTTGCGATGAATTTTTAACCCATTTTTCCAAAGCCCGATTGTCATCAAATTTTGTACACATATTTATTTCCGGTGACAACATTTTTTATTAAAATTTGGTAGTGATCGGCCCTTGAGGTTGGGCGGCTCCCATACAAGAATCATCTCATATACCGGCATAAGATCACGCCATACTGTGTGCGCTGTGTGTACCACCATAGTTTGTTGATATTGTTGGAGTTTTTGACAACGCTAGCTTTGACTCGATGTGCAATTCAGCTGAAAGGCATGGAGTGGAATCAACCTAAACCATGGATTCACTACATGCTTGCCCGTCGCTTCTTCAGACAACGAAGAATATGAACGAGAATGTAACAGTCGGTGGTGTCCTTTCACCGCTCTTGTGGTTGTCAATTCTTTGCTCGAGGAAGTTGGTTAATTAGACCTACTCGCACAAGCTTATACGGATTGTGTGTATCTTCTCTCATACAACAAGTCCATTAGGACTGCCTGTACAAATCTACAGACTGCTCTGAATAGATTAGATTGCTGGTGTGGGAGAAATGGACTATCGGTAAACCCGAGCAAAAGTACTGCAGTTTTATTTACTCGTTAGCGTAATTCGATGGTCTAATTCATCCCGTAGGAAATGGTGTCATTTTGCCAATCTCTACGGAAGTCAAATGTCTATTTCAAGATGTAATTCCGTCACTCTTATTTGGGGTTAAAAGGAAATGAATTTGCTGTTGCACTCGTAAGAAGTTAGTTCTTCCGCTGTTCCTAATGGTCCGGTTAGGCTAGAATCAGGCAAGCTTAATTATTGGTATTCAAAGATTTATGGAAGTCGAACAGGAGCACCAGAAGACTGGCGAAGAGGGATCCTGTGCCCCATACATGAGAAAGGAGATATCACAACCTGCAGGAATTATCGTGGTATAACGTTGTTGAGTACCGCGTATAAGATTTTTACCTCTATCCTTTCAGACAGGATAGCCTCATACGCTCAAGTAATCTACACAGACTTTAAAGTCGCCTATGATAGCATAACCAGAGTAGAACTTTATAAGGCCATAAGAGAATTCGGCATCCCAAATAAAGTGACACGAATATGTAGGTCGACCATGACCAATGTTATAAGCTATGTAAAAATATCCGGATCAAGCCGGATGGGATCAAGCCCATTCAACATCTATAACGGGCTCCGACAAGGGGATGAACTGGCCTGCGTCCTCTTCAACCTGGCGTTGGAGAAAATGGTCCGAGAGGCTAGAGGAGCAATCTTCTATACTCGTAAGTCCATTCAGATACTGTCTTTTGCCGACGATATTGACACCGTTGTTAGAAACCGAAGAGCTGTATAGGAAGCTTTCATCCAGATCGAGCAGGCGGCACAAAATCTGGGGCTGCACATAAATGAGAGCAAAACAAAGTACATGAAGGCCACGTCTGCGAGTAGAAGATCCAACATTGGTCCCTCAATTCAAATAGTGGATCGCGAATTTGAAGTACATAGTGCAATCCTTTAAATATCTCGAGTCAACTATAGCAGCCGATAACAGCATGGAACCAGAAATATGCGCACGGTTGCTTAAAGCCAACAAAGGCTACTATAGTTTGTCGAGACTCTTCAAGAATCATGTCTAGCACATCCGCTATAGCCATAGTAAATCCTAGTTAGTTAAGTTAGTTGGTTTTTTTAGTTGAAATTTTCTATCCTTAGTTATCCTAAGCTAAATCTTATCATATTACTGATCAGATAATTGAAGTTTCTATCTCAAGCACTTCTCTAAGGCATTTGCTGAAGTATTTCAGATGCTCTTAAGGTTGAGTCCAGCAAGAGACTGTACCTGATTCAGAATTTGAATCAGTCTTACAGCAGTTTATGCTTTCACTGTGATTTGTTAGAAAAAAACGCCAGATTTCTAACAACAAAATTGTCAAATAGGCCCAAAACGCTCCTGACTTTCAACTCACTTGTTTGCGATGTAAAAACGAGTTCACTGCCACAGCTATTACTGCTCGGATAGACGTAGTAAACTTCAAGTGAACCAAAAATTGAAGAATAAATTCCTGCGATTAATTGAATCTGAATGTGTACAACGTCGGTCGAAGGGCCGGTACTTACTCTTGCAACGTTGTCGGTCGGTTCGGTCTTCTGGTCTCTCGTTTTGATCTCCCGCGCAGTCATTCAGCTTCACTCCTTCTCCTCAATCTTTGCAAATTGCATCGAGAGTGCCATCGTCTTCGTCATCTTCGATATTCCTTTTGTCAACTGCAACGAACTGTGCGTTTGATTGTTGCCTGTCAAGCAGCAATGTCTCGAGATGACATTGTTTCGTTTGTTGCGGAGGAATAGATCCGATCCTATCATGCCCACGTTGCGTTCAATGGCAAAATTTCATGGCTAACAATGCGGAAGATTATCATAAATTTTTTTTCATTCTTAAGAGTTGATGCGATGCGATATATAGCATAAGAGCTCGAACGCATCCCACGATCCTATTCGTGAGTGCGTAATTAAATTTAATTAAAAGCAATTGATATTGTTTGGGGGTTATATTGTGACAATATACGGCTGTGGTAAACTTTTAACTGAGTTTTTGAGAAATGCAATTCCAATATTTAATTAACGACAAGGACGACGTTCGACAAATGTTATTTCTATTTCTATTTTTCATTCAAAGGATATCAATACTCTTTGCCGAGGTAAGATCCACTACTTTGCTGTAAAAATTGTTTCCTACTCATGCGAACTTTTAATTTAATATTCAATGGTTACGTCTTGTTAGTATTGGTGTGTGTTAAGCAAAAAGACGAATGTCTATACAGTAAATTCAGATGGCAGGCTTCAATATGAAAGGCGGCAGATTGCTTAACCCATTTTATCTCTCTTCTTTACGTTTAAAGAATCAAATATTTCCTTGAGTTGGCCAACAGCACACCTAGACTACATTGTGCAAGAATTTGTTTACTCGTGCATTTTTAACTAAGTAATTATGAGGCGCTGACTATGAAGTCAAAGGATTTTTTTTTCTCTCTTGACCCGCGTCCGACCGACACATTGAAGTGTGAAATTGCAATTGAAAAGCAAAGGAAAACACGAAGAAAAGCATCTAAAGGATAGCGTTTTTCTGTGAATACATAAAGTGGAGTATTTGTCGGCACTCATATTTTTAGAGGATCCAATCGAATGCAGCTGAAATTCAAATACCCGTAGGTCAAGGATGTTAAAAAAAATAATATCTACAGTCGGTTAACTTTTTACCTTAACTTTTGTACTTTTACTTTGCATTTTTTTCGCTTGATTAACTTCGGGTTTGAATAAAGACAAAAAACTGGGTTACGAATCTGGGTTCATTTTACTACCCATAGAACCTAAAAAGCAATAACTTTTTGGCACTTTGAAGATTCACAAAAACTCAATATTTGAATACAACACAGTTTTAGGGATACAAATTTAAAAGACTTAACAAACGGTGTCAGGAAAAAATTTTCTTTTTTACATTAACAGCAGCTCATTGAAGATATTGTCGTCAGAAACGAGAAGGATAATAAGTCATCATCCGTAAAAGAAATTAGGTTACCGCACAACCAAAGGGTTAAATTGGAACAATTCTGTTTCCAAGCGAATTACTTAAGCGCAGAAATAATCGAAGCTATTAGAATTTGTGATGAGCAAAATTAGAGTTGATCTTGCATTTACTATCGGGTGTTTATTTTAGCTTAGATAGAACTTACTGAAAGGTTAGCTGTCAAAGAAGCTGTTATACTGCGCTTTCTTTTCAATAATTATTGTCAGAATATTCTGGCATATTACCATGAATAGACTTATATTTGAACAACGCTACCTAATTAATACGTAAACATCTCGACTACAGCGCTACCTTTGGGTTCAAAAAAAAAAACATAAACTTATCGAAGCACCAAACGATCATATTGAGTGAATATGGCTTCGGAACATACAGGGTGTTCGTGCACAATAACTTTGGAAATGTTTCTTGGGTATATTCTAAGAAAAAAATCGTTCTACAGTAAGGGTCTATCTCCAATGTTTAACGGGTTAGTTAATAAGCAAAATTGCCACATATGAAGTGAGACCAGTGCGCAAAAAAATACACAGTTTGTTGCAATTTACACGCTGGTGGCATCGTCGGAACTTATTTCTTCAAAAAATGAGGCCGGATCATAGTCGCGTTATAGTTAATGAAGATCGTTACCGCACCAATGATCAATGATTTCTTGTTTGAAAATATGGAAGACATTGATCTGGAATAGATGCGGTTTCAACAGGATGACGCTTGACGTGCGATATGGCGACGTCAACCTTCGACTTTTGAAATTAAAATTTTTCGCGATTTCAAGAAATAGTCTTGTCAGTTGGCCATCAAGATCCAGTAATTGGACACCTCTCGATTCTTTCCTGTAAGGCAACGTTGAAACACTGGCTTATGCTGATAAACCAACAACAATTGCGGCCGACATTGTTGGTTTTATTTGTGACATACGACAAGCAGTGCTCGAAAAAGTGGCCCGGAATTAGACGTCCCCCAGGCGCTTCGTCCAGAACAGCCGCGGCGGTTATATGCTAGAAATAATTTTCAAATATTAATGCCGTATGTTTAAATAAAACAATTTGATTAAATTTGAAGTTTATGTGTTATCTTCTATAAGATCAAGTTCTAGATCAAGACCAAGACCAAGACCAAGACCAACAGAGGCTGGCATGTATTTTAATTACAGTGGCTATGAGAAGCTGCCTCACAGAGAGTATGGAGGCAATCATTGGGCCAAGACCAACAGAGTCTGGCCTGTGTTTTAATTACAGTGGCTATGAGAAGCTGCCTCACAGAGAGTATGGAGGCAATCATTGGGCCAAGACCAACAGAGTCTGGCCTGTGTTTTAATTACAGTGGCTATGAGAACCTGCCTCACAGCGAGTATGGAGGGAATCATTGGGCTACTCTCGCTAGACATAAGAGTGGTAGAGAGCAAACACAAGGAAACTTAGTTACGTTAGAGCAAGGTAGGCTACTTCACGAACGATAGATCAAGATAAATAGTGGATTGCCAAGAAGATTCCTTTATCGAGCATGCCGTGTGATAACATAATGCAAAGGTTAAATTCAAGAAGAACTTTGAAGTCAAAATAAGCACCAAAAGGAATTCAGATCTGAAGATGCATATTAGATATATCCACGAGCCATAAAGTAATATACGGATGGATCATAGAAAGCATAAGGCACGGGTGCAGGACATGAACCAAGTACTCTGAAGCAATGGGGCAGTACCCGATAATATTCCAAGCAGAAATAGATGTCATCGAAAGATGTTCTCACTTTAATCTGGAAAGGAACTTCATGAGGCAGGAAATAGCTATCAAAACAGTCATCCAAGCTGCGATAAAGGCCATGGATGAATTCCATTGCACGTCAAGACTGGTGGATGAGTTCAGAGTGAAACTAAACATAATTGCTTGTACTGGGTGCTGGGACACACTGGTATAGAATGCAACGAACCAACGAATAGGTTAGCGAATAAAGGGGAAAAAACTCTGCTAGTAGGATCAGAACCATTTTGTGGCATAGGGAACTGCCTAAGGCGGCAATAGATACGCAGACTTGGTAAGGTAGCCGCTTCCGTGGAATGAGAAAATCTGCCAAGCCTGTAACAAGCAAAGGAAATGCTGGGGAGAACAAAAGAGGTCTCTCTCGTTATTGGAACTAAGCAAGAATGTGAGAATCGATACGGGGTTCCTAACAGGACATTGAAGACTAATGGGACACCTAAAGAAATTAAGATTAGAAGAATTAGATGATGTAGGCTTTGTGAATAAGCTGAGGAGACTCCCATTCCATATCGTTAAGTTCATAAGAGCCATTGGTATGTAGGGTTTGCTGCATGCACTGTAGCCAAAGCACAAGTCATTGGGAAGAGCAACAGATCGCATGGGTCGTAGTGCTACTAGAATACACCTCTTTTCTCATCATCATCATCATCAAATGAAATCCATATATAGCTAGAGGCTTAAATAAGTAATTCCACCATTTAATATTTCCAAAACAACACTAGGGCGTAAATTGGGTATTATGAGTCCACAAGCAAGCAAAACTCTGTCAGAGCTCATGTCAAAAACACATAAAAGTGATATTTGCAGAAATCTCTTCCATAAGTGTTAGGAAATGCCCATAGCCATAAATGATCTATTGAAAGCTCGTTTTCACACAACATGGTAACGCAAGCAACTGCAATATATCACACTACACAGGAAAAAAAACAAAGAATGGTAGAAACCCACACCGAGCTGTCATATAAAAACCTACGTAATGCGAGGTTCGTTTCAAGGCAAAAGCAAAACTGCAAACAGCTGGTAGGTAATCGATAGATTTACGATCAGCGACAAACCTTGCCGCCTGAACTCCCGTCAATGTGTCTTCGGATGGAATTTCTTTTCAGTTGAGTGGCACTGAACTGAACAGAGAGACAAACGAACTTTGAAGTATGTGTAGTAATGGATAGTGTACATTAGAGGGAAGTGCTGCTTCCTAACTCGCTGTCACTGATGTACTCGTACTCGTACATGACACTCAGCGATATCGCCAGAGTGCCCGCAGGACACAAATGGTAATAAATTTTCAAATCAAATATTTCATTCTGATAATTCAATCGGAGTTACGAGTATGTGTAGATGCATATTAGTTATTGGCCAATGCAACACAAACTTTGTTGCATTCCTATACAATGATCGGGCGGGTATTCGACGCTCTTCTGTGTGGGATGGAAAATGCAAATTTGCAGATTTGTTTTGAGAATTTGATATTTCGTTTTGGAGGTTTGTGCCGCTCCAACTAAATAACAACTAAAGGACTTAAAACTGTGACATAATTACTATTTCTCTGTTATGAGTTATTCGATGAGAAAACTGTTTTTGCCTGGCGCAACAATTTACATTTGATATCCGCTGAATAATTGCAATTCCACTAGCGATGCATAAACGATGAATAGCTGTAACTGAACTGAACTGTAACTGAGCTAACAAAAAATCAATCGATTTTGTGGAAATAAGGTAAACTTTTTATTTGTATATGCTGCGCTGGAAAAGGGTGCATTTTTTTATTAAATATTTTGATATTTTCAAATTTCAAAAACAATCATCCCTTAAGAGTTGACACCATATCTCTGGGCATGTAATGAAATATTCCAAGATATTAATAAACAACTAACAGTTAAACCATAGAGCAAAGCAAGCTTTTTCTATAATAAGATTTTGGTCGAATTATTAGGTATTATTACCAGTGAGTACCCATCAAAAATGACGGAATCTTTTTTCTACCACCTAAACATTTCACGATATTTCGTCGGAGCACCAAACGATCATATGGTGTGAATATGAACCATATCCAACCATAAACACAAATTTTCGTAAACATCTCAACTCCAGCGCCACCTTACGAGTCCAAAAAAAACATAAGCTTATCGGAGAACCAAACGTTCATATGGTGTGAATATGAACCAAATCCAACCATAAACACAAATTTTCATAAATATCTCGATTTCAGCGCCACCTTACGGGTCCAAAAAAAGCTTAAATTCATCGGGGCACCAAACGATCATATGGTGTGAATATGAACCAAATCCAACCATAAACACAAATTTTCGTTAACATCTCGACTCCAGCGCTACCTTACGGGTCCAAAAAAACGTAGCCTTATCGGAGCACCAAACGATCATATGGTGTGAATATGGCTTCGATACATACATGGTGTCCCCTAATTCGTGCACAATAATTTTGGAAATGTTTTTGGGTATATTCTTAGGAAAAATCGTTCTACAGTAAGGGTCTATCTCCGATGTTGGCATCATTTATCGGGGATTTAAGAAAAAGCTTTCTTTGGTGTACCCTGACCCATGTTAACAGAAATTGCTCTGTTAGTAATAACGGTAGAACCCTTATTTAGGTCTTTATTTTTAGAAGAAATACTAGCCCTTGGAACTGCGTTTGAATAAAGTTAATATCTAATTTGCATATTTAGATATCCAACTTCTACGCCTGTTCCAGTTTTCTTGTCCATGCCATATTTGACTTTGAGGTCAATTTTCTCCAGAAAATGCGTAATAAACATTACGTTTTACTATTTTTTTCTAATGAACGTAACTAATATAAAAATAAAAATTACCAACCAGTTTGCGGAAAACCCCAAAGATTTTATACATTATCCATTACACAAATTCGGTTAAAAGAAGCGGTAAGTTGTGTTTTCTGTGTGGTTGCTATGACTCGCGCTGTAAAGAGGCTTCTATGATTAGAGAGGTATGCTTTCGGTTTTACAAAGCAAACCCTGCTGAGGAAAACCGAACAAATTTTAGGCTCCATAGGCTATGAATAAAAAATGACACAGAAAATCAATTGCACCGATTACAAGGCGGAAACTGATTTCCTTGCGAGATAAAAAATCATCAAGTAAGTACAAACGACAAAAGTTGCTCTAAAACAACAACTCACACATCCGACAATTACTAGGAGAGTGATCGGTTGCCGTAAAGTCGTCCCATAGTTAGCCGGAGAGTGATCGGTTTTCTATTCAGCCAACGAGTTATCGGATGTAAGAACACTCACCGCAATAATTATCAAATGCATTCCGTCCGTCTTATCATGGCTTTTAAGAAAAAATTGTCCACTGATCTGAAGAACCGCCCCTGCTGGTGTACACAACACAAGCCGAACTAAATTGCTTCCGTTTGGACAACAATTTGCCAGTGCAATATTTACATGACTTGCTTATAATATGTCGCCATGGAACGTTACTTAAGCCTGTCGATGTGGTCAGCCAATGTCTTGGAATCAAATGTTATGATGTACATCCGGTCATCCGGTACATCCGGTTGTTAAAATAATGTCGTCATTGTACTTTGGCGTACTCTAGTACTATGGCGGCGGAAAACCAAATGCTTCTCTCAAGCAAAGTCAGACTGAAGCCCTGAATGAAATTTCATTACAAAAAGGAACTATAATCACTGCAAAGTCCGCTGCTATGCTGGCGGTTTTATCTCGTTCGATGGTTAACTTTAAAATAATTCTAAAAGCCAAGTTAATTCGATTAATATGAGTATTTTACATACGCGTATGATATTAAATTTGTTTGCTAAATTCTATATTTCCGGTTAAGAAAAACAAAGATTATCCTTAGCCACTAACTCTCACCTTTAATTCGTAGATAAAATCCGTCTCATCTAGCAGGACAATCCGCACGGACATAACCCGTGAGGGTCTGCACAGGCAATCCATTTTCGCAACAGTGTCCCCGGGAGGGCGACCTGGGTCCAGTAGACTTAAAGTTTTTCCTTTTTTCAGCAACAGCAATGGCACTCGTCACAAAATAACGACACAAATAATAAACAAAATACCGAACAAAATCGCAATTCACTCATGAATATGCACCGCGGGATGGGTGGATTTTTTTCTGACACACGATGACGCCCCACGATCTGGTTGATTATTTGATTATTATTTCATCGCACAGAAATTCACTGGGTGAATTTATTCACGAATTAAAAAAAAAACGAATAAGAAATATTTAAAAAACGCGAACCATTGCATATTTTTGTATTGAATTTTAATGAAATTTTTATTTTTTATTTTTTTGCACTGATACTGATGTTGATGTTGCACTGACAGCAACAACCAAGTCACCACCGGGTGATGTGGCGGGTATTTGCCTGAGTATGATGCTTGGCAGTTTGTTGGTGTTGGTTTTGCAAAATATCACTCCTCAGTCTGAGCCGCCTGGAACAAAAAATAAACAGAACTGAAAAAATGCATACTTTAATTATTATTTTCGGTAGCAATTTGTTGGTTAAAATTGAAATAAAACCACACATTTAAAATCGTACTACAAGTAAGCGATATTGTTGTATGGAATTACACAATAATTACGAAATAAATGGACAGATGGATCGAATGTCGGATGTCAATACATTTTTTTTATGCTACTCTGAACTTAAAATGATAATACAAATTTTAGAGTTGAAATCTTTAAGAATCCAAAATAAATGAAACAAGTGCCAACATTTTGGGACTCAACTCTCACAAATGAAAAGAATTTTGTTGGGACTTATTTCATTTGGGAGTTATTTCAAAGCGGCAGTCGAGAAACCACGAATCAGAACCAGGTAATAAGAATAAAAATTCATTTTAAATCCTAAGAAATTTGAAACGCTACTTCTCGGTCAAGATAAACCCAAATACAACGGAGAAATTAGGTAAATAAATATGCCATGTACGGTACGTCGTCAAGTGGAGGAAAAGAAGAGGCAAATGGTGAGATTGTCACATTCCTTCTATGAATAGCCATCAAAAAAAAAAAGGAGAAGGAAAAAATCTCCTAAAAAAATGTACTACCGCTATTTAGAAATAGTCCCTTTTCAGATAATCAGTAAAGAGTGTTCTCCTTCCATCTGAGGATTTTTGCCCATCTCTCATTTGCGCCGCTAATTGAAGTGCCCTAATAGGGCTCAACAAACTTACTCTTTTCATTTTCAACAAATGAGTCGTACCTTGCCGCATGACTTCGTCCACCTAATGTGTCTGGGTTAATATTAGGGACTCATACTAAATTGATATGGAAGTGCTCACTAATTTCGTTGGGATAAGAGTGGCAGCACAACCCCAACCTTTGACTGCGGTGAAACCAATTTCAGCGAACTGAGACAATCAAGCCCCGCCTTCTAACAGGTTGGACTTAAGCTGGAAACCCATCCTACAAGAAAAAGTTCGTAAAGCCATAGTGGCACTATTTTTCTGAAAAAAATCCATTGAAAACCATTGGGGTCTTCAACCTCATATCAGTTATTGACTATATGTATCGCTACACTTCTGTACGGTGTGGTGTCCCGGTGGGGTCCATCTGCAAATGTTATCTGGAATGGTGCAGGACTTGAACACGGGCCGCGGGTACTTAGAGTATGCTTTTTATGGGCAATGGCTTCGTACTTTGCGACCCGAAGTGGACTACTGGTACTTAGAATAACCTTATTGGCGACTCTTCGTATTTTGTAGTTCATTTCCTACACTATAGGTCTGTGTGGGACAGAGGGAATAGTTTATATTCCAAGCGGCCTAGGATAGCACGGTATCCTAGTGACAAATGATAGGGTTCGAGGCTCCATATTTTCCATAAGAAATTAGTTTAGTCGGCGGAGCTGAGAAACTCTGCCACTAGGGCTTACTATCCTTCATTTTGGATGGGTAGTACGTCTCTTACAGTAATTATACCCTAATATACAATAGATCTTATTAGGTCGTAGTGTCAGCCACATGGGCTAGGGTCGCTCTAAAAAAAAAACACGTAGGTGATTAAACAGAACAGCTTGTACCAAAACAGATATAGCCCGAGCTGGATCCAAAACGCTCCAAGTGTTTGATGTCTCCTAAAATATTGCATATATGTGCCACAATAGGTGGTACTGGGCATTGTCTTATAGCCAATTATGTAGCAAGGCATAGCGTATTCTCATACGACATCTGCAGAAGCTGCATCAGCAAAGAGGGGGAGAAGATCATTCTCCACCTACTCTGTACGTGCTCAACCCTCTATCAAAAAGGTAAGTTCCATCTTGGAGTATTCTCTTTAATAACCTAATTGATTTGTCAAATACTGAGATTAGAAGTCTCTTACGCTTCATACGAAGCACCAACTGGTTAAACGAGTAGGGAGAGAAATATTTTCACAATTCATGTGGTTTTACAATAGACCATTACTGGTGTACGTGTGTCAGTTTTCTGCCGCCGACAGCCACTCCAACATAACCTAACCTAATCTACACGTTGAACTTCAGGCTTGTTGGGTTACCGTTGGTTTCGGAAATGAGAGTCTACGGATATTTTGGGTAGAATTGGCTCTGCAGCTGCCTTTTTAAGAACTGTCCTAACTGGACAGACGATCAACGATAGTTTGTCGCATCGCGTATTGATCCGCGCAATCCAATTGTATATTCGCATACCGATCGCGTATTTGCGCGATCACCTTAATACACATCAAGTGGTTCTTAGAGTTGGTTCAAGTCTACCACCTGAAATGACTTCCTAGAATCAAGTGACAGCACGACGCCAGAGTGCAGTGAAACTAATTTGAGCATTCTGATTTCTGCCTGGATTTACTCATAAATTATAATTCAAAACAGTAGATATTACATTATGCTTCAACCAAGTCAGTACCTCCTCAATCGATTGCTTAGTGCATACTGCAGTATTCTGGGAGACGAGAGAAGTTTCCAGCTTCAGTTTATCCAGCCAGTCCTGCTCTACCATTTAGCTTGGAGCCGTCAGGAAAAGAATTGTAGAGCTTCGGTTATCGGTATAGAACCACTTCTTTAGTATTCTCTGGAGGGGCATATGTGGTTAGAAAGCCTTTATCGAACCATAAGACGCGTTTGGTGTATTCAGAATAAGCCAGCTCATTATTTAGCGAACTGATTATTGGTGAATGTCCTAGCATGAGATATTTCCGCTGATGACAGTTGTGTAGGCGCTCTCTGCCTACCAAAGATGTCAACCTCTTACTTTACCTCTTAACTTTAAAGAATTCTTTCATTTTTAGAAAAAACTGCTGCGATTTGTATTTAGATGCATTCTTATATTAAAATGATTAGAATTAGAACTTTGCTTATACTCTGTAGGCCTTTTTCCTTCTCAGTGAAGAGGTAAAAAGTTGCGGTGAATCTTTATGGCTACCTAGTAGTTTTCAAAGCATGAGTATAATATAAAACAGCTTTATACACTTGTCAGACTTTCGTTGGAGGTGGGACCGTGAAAAAGCTGTTTTCTGAGATGCCAATTCAGTAGTTCAACAACTAGAGCGACCGCAAAGCAAGTCTATGCACCTATATTCTGTAATTGCTCAAGCACGAAATAAATTTTCAATTTTAGGACTTTTGAAACTAGAATTTACTTATTTTTGTTTTTGAATAAAATTAAAAGTGAAGTGTTCCAGAACCCAAAAAGTACAATTCTTAGCTTAGGTGAGAAAAGCATAACCACCGGGGATTTCATTAGGCTCGGCGACACACTTTTTTGCACTGTAATCATGAAAGTGAAAATATTTCCCCAATGTTTTTGACTTTATGTACTTAGCAACTGAACCAAAACCCATTAGAAGTATGAACTTCTGCCATCTCAAAGGACATAGTTTATGTTGTAAGAGTCTTGGTCTATGCAATACATAGATGTCATCGTTTTAATGTCATGGAAAAGGCCCGGCTTCGTCGAAGCTAGTGTCACACTGCACTACATTTTAGAGAGAGAAATTAATTCGAGTTTGGAATTTTTGCTGAGGAGCACAGAAAAATTCCTCCTATACTCGAGAGTTCAATGTAATTTTCCAACGAGCAGATCCCACATCGCACATAGCCATTATGATAATCAAGCAAGCCGCAGGGAGTAGATTCACTTGATCCCCACAAACGCCTACAAATCCGAAAGGTGGAAATGGCTACCGGGGAGCGATTGTGCTCCGCTGGTAATTACACGTCATCGCGAGAAAATGCTTTGCATGACAGTTCGTTCCTTCTGTATGAAGAAGTGGGTATGTGATGCAATGTGCTAGTATCTCGGTTTATAGCTCAGAGACTTGCATCTGTGGTGATATACTGTTGGCATTATATGTGCTATGCTTTTACGTGTATGTGTTTGCTAAAAAACAAACATATGGATGTAAACCAAGCAGCTAAGTCACACAAATCACAGGACAGAGCGTAGCATCGAGGACAACGTGTGACTTGTGTAACATGTAATGTGTCTCCAGTGTGCTTTACGATGAACGATGACGACGATGGCGACGATGGCGACGATATGAGACTGTCGACGACCGTTTGCAAAAGGGACGTGAGTTGAGTTGCTTTAAAAGGAAAAAAAAAGCGAACGACCAAAGAAAGAATTCAACGCATTGCGAATTGTGAGTAAAAAAACAACAACCAACCAACCCGTCAAGGCAACAATCACAACCGGAGAGCATGCTCCAGGTTAGTCAGGGGCATCCATCGCCTTTGAATTCACTAGATACGAGTCGCAGTAGCATAGAAAAATATGCTATGATTCTATGATTTTCCTCCTTCTTATTGCTTGCTACTTCATAATTATCTTCTTCTGATTTTTGTGATATGTCATGTATGTGTATGAGTGTGTTATCAAAAAAACCGTTGCCATCGTTCTTATCCAAAGTCCTCGTCCTCGTCTCCAAGTCAGCGTTCATTGTTATAACGCTGGAAGTGGTTTCATGTTTAAATCACTAAGCAACTGTGTACTTGGTATCTATGATCTTTTATCAGAGAGCATCATCAAAGTGTCAAGGAATAAAAAAAAATCCTTGGAGTTGATTATCTTGACTATGCATACTAAAGCAGAGCGTACACATCATTGATAGTCACAAGGTGACGAGTGGAAATTATTCTTTCAGGCAGAGTTCTGTTAAACTTTAAAAACCAGTCAAAGGATTAAAATCCTGTTCATCAAATCATTTATAAAGTCTGTAACTGGAAGCGTTACCAAATTTAGGCGTATTCGTACTTTGACAATCAGTATTTTATCAAGTACAAGCTTATGGAGGCATATCGTTGTACGTGCAATTGAAAAGAAATAAGGAATTCCTATGTTATACTACTGTGACTGCCTTGTATTTGGCCGGAAAATCACAACCACTTATAATTCGTGAGCTTCACCATTTACGAGCGAATAGCATGTTTATGTATCGAACGATTAAGCGTTACAACGATACAAGAAGCGTCGCAAAACTTAATGGAGGCGGTCATACCTGTTTTTGTATCATACCAGAAATGGTTAAAAAGGCGAAACTAGAATTCAAAGAAATTAGCGTTATAGTGCATCAACATTAGCTAAAAAACCGACTAAAGCAAACGGCACATACTGAAAAGTTAAGTTAAATTAAAGGCTCCCACAAAATACAAAATCAGTGCATTTACGCATTTGAGAAGCCCCTGAAATAGATCAACTTGTCAATATAACGTTGCTCAGCCGCATTACTGTAGGCAGAATCGAGCCGAACTTGTTGTGTTGAGCAAGAATTCAAAGTCCTTCTTAACGGATTTTAATAATAATAATATTTGGCGTTGAGAACCAGAACCAAGGATAGCTTTTCACGACCTTTCGTGTTGTGTTGTGTTGTGTTAATTAGATCGAGTAGAACAGACAAAATTTGTAGCAATTTTAAAGCCAGAACCAGAAATATATGCTACAATGTTTAAGGACAACAAAGCCAGAAGGTCGTACCATTGACAAGATTTTCTCTGAAAGCAACAGCCGGACTCTAATTGTAGAGTCACAAAAGAAGAACCAGCTGAGTACAATTACAGCTTGGTAGTGCAGATATCTTCACACTGCATATCTATTTGCCTTATTTACAAAAATATATTCATTATAACTTTCACGCATAAAAGTTATTTAGTTTAGAAATGGATCATGATATTCTGTGTAATAAACTTAGACATCTCTTTGATTTTGGAGATAACTCTGTTAAGCTCTTAAAAGACTGTCTCTCAAATAGGTCTCAGAGAGTACTCGTAGAGGATTCTTACTCTTCATACAGCCATGTTAAGTCCGATATGCCACAAGGTTCTTTTTCGTGACCGATTCTATTCTGTATTTATATGAAAGACTTAGCAAGGTTTCATTAAAAGTGAAACTTTCACCTTTATGCTGATGACGTTAAAATTTACATTTCGAGGCTAAAAGGTCATATAGGGGGAAAGGAAAATGAAGATTTTCGAGCCATTACCGAATTACCTTCTTGTTTTGGTTTAAAATTGAATCCTGCAATTAAATATTGCAATCTTAATAAATAAAAATCAAACTTTGTTTGTATGTCTGTATGTCTGTTCGCGGTTAGCACGAATACCGTTCATCTGATATAGCTGAAACTTTGTGATGTGTAGTGGGGACGTTTGGGATGGATGTTTGTATGGGTTTAGTGTGGTGATGGTCTTGAGATGATTGACGTGATGAATGACTGGGTATTCTTTGTATGAGATTGATTCGAAGACCGTGCATTTGATAGATAGAGATGATATGTTGTTTTTTGATGATGGTGGGAGGGGTAGTCTTAAGGTGGGTCCTGGAGTTGGTCTTGGAGGGTCTTGATAGTCAATTGGGTGGTGGTAGTTTGATTGGAAAGTCGGGTAACGTTGGGTATTTCAGATAGTTTTACATAAAAATTACGATGTTTCTAACATTCCTTCTATTTATTTGGCCCACTCCCGGGACGATTTTCTTAATTTGTTACCACCCTGGTAATAAAAATAATAGTTTATCTTTCCTGTTCAAACCATATTAACTTCATCGTCGGTAGAACATAATGTATATTGCGAAGGTTATGGCTAACCACAATTGGAAACTAGACGCATACTGGTGATATCTTTGTAGATGTAATCTAAAGCAAGCTAGACTACCTCTCAGAGCAGTTCGAGCAGTTCGATACGTGTATAAACTTCGTCGGTACGATCACAACTCAGCCTTGTTCAAAAACGGTTTCGGTTGCTCACTAAGACGGCTTCTGGATGTCAGAAACTGCATTTCCCTACAGAATATCATTGTACTGCGTTCCCCGGCCTACTTATACGATAAATTGCTCTTCACTCGATCCTCTAAGAACAGCCTCCTTATTATACCGAAATATAAATTTCTTAACTCCATAACTTTCTCCTTCTTTCTCGTTCATGCCACCCGACTGTGGAATTATTTTCCTGAAATTTATATTAGACACATCGCGCTTCAAAAGGTTTAACTACGATCATTTCAATTTGCAATAATCCCCGATGAATACTTCAGAAAATATGCTCGTTCCCTTAATTTCCCTTAACTTTACTTTATTTTGTTTTCACTCTATAGTCTATCACTACTTTGTCCTCTGTCATGATCATATCACACTTTATTATTAAATCATTGTGTACACAATATGACTTTGTCTTTTGTATTATATACTTAAGAAGATGAATAAATTAAAAGAAATGGATTTACTTTCATAATCCCCCTTTAAAATTTTCATAATTTTATTTTCCCTTTTTTTTGCAGGCAATTAGAGTAGCTCCTACTCCCCAACAGTATGTACTGTTATTGTAGCTTAGGCGAAAAGCTAAGAGTGCAGTAAATAACAAAGGAATTTTCTATGATAACAAACACTGTGTGGATAATGACTATTTTCGAGGGTACGTTATAGCGTAGCGTGTGAAAACCATATAACAGAGTAACCGAGTTCGCGATTTCGAACCTTTAACTTTTTCGTCTAAAGTTGCCTAGCACCATTTCTGCGGATGACGTTTCCATTGATGTATGCTTGTCTCTCTGGACTTTAAGTATAGTGTGAAAACTAACACTCGTAGTTAATTCGGTCGTCTTTTCCTTACTAGAGACGAGAGAATAACTTTTTAATTAATTACATTTGTAGTGAAAAGTAATGAGTTGTTTTTGCCCCCTACAACCAAACCAACCAGTTGAGAAAATCTAAAATAAAAACTAAAGACAGAAAAAAGTAAGAACGAACGAATAGAAGAAAATTCACCTATCCATAAGTAAGCACCATCTGCTATTCACATTCAAGCGCATGGTAAGGGGAAACTCACTTTAGTGACATGAACAACATGAAGTATTTCTCTGTGCACTTAACGCACTCATCTGCACCGCACAACTATTTCTATTCAAATGCATTAAAATGCACTTGTTGTTGTTGTTGTTGTTGTTGTTGTTGTTGTAGTTGTTGTTTATTCATTGTAACTGATTCATCCGGATGAGTGCAAGACATTCGCTGCGATAAAAGTCGTAATAGATGAAATGCACCACGCCAGGCAAAAACCACTCTTCATTAAAAGGTAATGACCACTGGAACCACTTGTAGACAACAGAAGAAGAAAAAGACGACGAAAGCGAAGAAGCACCAAATCGGGAAAATATGTGACACTTAATATAATACCCTATACGATGTGCTAGCACCTGTGCCAGTAGGCTAACGATGCGATGACAAATTCCAGCTGTACTTCCAATTCATATTTTCCATACCACGGAAGAGTCGCGCACTGGTCGTTCGTTAACTCTTGATTTTTTTTAGAAATCTCATGTTAATTAAAAAAGAAAATTGCAAATGAATGAAAATGCTGGGTGAGATTGATAATAGTAGAGTGATGGGTGGATGGGTGGATTGGTACGTTAAGCTCATTTGATTTCTACTGGGTGGCGAGGTACATGAACTTTTGCTTTTAATTACAGATGGGTTCTATGGTGTCTTTTTTGTACGATGAATTGGACCAATGGTACAAGAAAGACGAGTAGCGCTCTCGAGAACAAAGTTGTTTTAATAATTGTGCTTCGGAAAATAAGTAGACGACATTTATTGATGTTGCCTTTCGCAAAATGTATTCCAAAAGGTAAGTAAAAGTTTCCTCAATGGGTCATGAGGTACGGAATTCCATTTGCAAAATTAAAAACAGTTCAACAGACGTTAATTGAAGCGAGATTCCACACGTGTACACACGGCTACACGTAGTATACCAGGAACGTAGTATGTCGAACATAAAATGTTTTTATTCCACAAGTATTTTAATGGAATTTGATGAATATTTTATCTCCGTTAGAACCATCCATAATATCGAAACCAGTAAAAATAAAACCAGCAGCAACCAGGTAATAAAAACAAAAACAACCTCTGATGGGACGTCTGATGAGCGAATGTAATAAAAATTTGAAATAAAAATCAATCTTAAGCACTCACTCGCTTTGTGCCACCATCTCCTCATCTTAGTGGGTATCATGGTATCTACAAAAAATTAACCCAAATTCATTCATTCCCCATACTGAGCTCAATTTTTCATTCGTTTCTTTTACTTTAGCATCATCGCAGGCAGGAAATGACTTCTCATAATGTACGGGTCTTGGTTGAATTTTACAACCAGGTATAAGCAAATTTAATATATGTATGAATATTCTAAAAATATTATAAACATAAATATTAATAAAAAATAAAAATTTTAATCGTTTTCTTTGCTAAAACGGTACCATCTATGGGTTCAATACGCTTAACGGGGCAATAGAGCAACTTGAAATTGGGAAGAGTTGGTCACAGTTGGTGAGTAAACATACAGACTTTTATTTTGTTGAGAAAATTCTCTAAACAGGAAACATTTACTACTTAGGTTCTCCATTAATTAGAGTTAATATTCACAGGGTGTCTAAAGCCAACGTATATTCCCATGAAGTGGATTAAAGTCAAGGTGGGTTTTATCCCAAAAGCGAAGTGGAAGAAAGTCAATGTGGTTTTTGTCCCAAAAGCGGAGTGAAAGGAAGCCAAGGTGATTTTTGTCCCAAAAGCGGAGTGGAAGGAAGTTAAGGTGGCCTTTGTCCCAAAAGCAGAGTGGAAGGAAGTCAAGGTGGTTTTTGTCCCAAAAGCGGAGTGGGAGGAAGTCAAGGTGGCTTTTGTCTAAAAAGCGCAGTTGAAGGAAGTCCAGGTGGTTTTTGTCCCAAAAGCGGAGTGGAAGAAAGTCAAGGTGGCTTTTGTCTCAAAATTGGAGTGGAAGGAAGTCCAGGTGGTTTTTGTCCCAAAAGCGGAGTGGAAGGAAGTCAAGGTGGCTTTTGTCTCAAAAGCAGAGTGAAAGGAAGTCAAGGTGGTTTTTGTCCCAAAGGCGGAGTGAAAGGAAGTCAAGGTGGCTTTTGTCTCAAAAGTAGAGTGAAAGGAAGTCAAGGTGGTTTTTGTCCCAAAAGCGGAGTGGAAGGAAGTCAAGGTGGCTTTTGTCTCAAAAGCAGAGTGGAAGGAAGTCAAGATGGTTTTTATCCCAAAGGCTCATTGGCTACCCAAAGAACCTAAAACCGATAACTTTATCATCATTTCCTCTCAAAACCCCGGAGAGTTGGTTAGACATATATATCCGATGTAGAATGAAATCCAATAGCTGGGCAGTATCTCAACATGCGTACTGCAAGGGTAAGTTTGTGGATACAGCTCTACACACCCTTATAAACACGATTGAGAAATCAATATGCTAACCAGAAGAAGCCACTAGTGGCATTCCTTGATATTGAGGGTGCCTTTAATAACATAAAACTATAGGCAATGAGGGAAGAATTGTCTCTCCTGGAGGTAGACTATCCTATAAGCAGGTTAATCAATCATATGCTCTTAAGCAGGATTATTAGCAACGTGCTGGGGTGCTCCTCCATTAGAAGGCGGGTAGTTAAAAGAAAACCCACAAGGAGGCGTCCTGTTCCCTTTTTTCTGGATCACAGTAATCAACGGCTTACTGTTAGAACGTGTGATGACGTAGAGTTAGCTGTCTCAAGGAAATGCTTTAGTACGATTGAAGAAGTACTGCAGAATGCCGTCTTAATCGTCACAAAATTGGGCAAAAATTCCCATTTTTTGGGACATCCCGGTTCCCGATAGCTGCCTCTCCGACTTTGAACAGCATCAATCTAGTCTTTTCAGCTAAAACGAGATTTCTGGGCACTATCTTCGAAAGTAAACTTTGCTGGAAACCTAACGTAATAGAAAAAGAAGGCAAACAAAAGGCTAATATTGCTTTGCACAAGGTTTTACAGCCCAACCTACAACTACCTACAACTTGCTTTATATTCAGTTAGAAACGCCGTTGGAAAAATATAAGCTTTCAAACTGGAGCTGTAACGCTGGTTTTATAATGCCGTTTTAAGACCTGTATTTCGGTATGAAGTAAGCGTACTGTAGGTGGTCAGCTCTGGAAAAAACCTTGTACAGAAAAATAATAGAGAAGATGCAAAGAGCAGCCGGTTCTTCATTTCAGGGGTAATTAACACATAACTCTATTTCAATTCTATATCTATTCTATTGCAGTCACAGACAATGAAGAACGAATGTTGACTGACTACTTTTGGGACAAACTGGGGCATAGGTGCTTCTACAAAAGATCGTACTATATACCACATAGCTGGCCAAACAAACGAGCTATTGAAGTTGAAGTTTGGTTCCTGTTTTATCTTTCAAAATTGGCCGACTCTTTTATGTGGTTTCTTGGACGGCTTTAAACTTTGTTCTTTGGGGCTACGTCAAGTCCACGATCTATGCCAATAAGCCAGAGGCGACCTCAGGATCAACAACGCAACGCTATATTGTCACTATTTCGACCGATTTATGCGAAACTGTTATGAAGAATTACGTTCAACGCATTCACTCGTTCAAGCGTCTGAATGATGATGCGTTTAATAACTTATGACATGCCACCCTTTCAAAAACTCAAGATTAAGTCTCTAAAACTTTCTACTACAATAGTGAACCAATAAGGAATTTTGACTAGCTTGCTGACTGGACATTAATTCGTTGGGATGGATCGCAGATTTATATCAGAAAATGGGTCTTCTCGGAATGAACAATTGCTCCAATGAAAAATGAGTCAAAGTTACACTGAAGCATTTAACTATCGAGTATGTTTTAAAGGCCTTTAGGCCAAACATTCCTTTTAGAACCAGCGTATCCATATAATATTCAGCGCGACAGACCGTTGCGATCCAAGGCCTAGCTTTTCGCGACCATTTGTGTTATGCATTTATATTTTTTGGCCAAAAATTGAAGGGGCCTACAATTTAAGGACGGATCCGAACGGCGAATTGAGAAGCTTTCCGAAACGGAACGTTTGTCACCCATTCGCGAGAAATGGGACACCATGAAAAATACTTTTGGTGTTACTGGGAGTCGAACCACGAACCTCCTGCTCAGTAGCCATGCGCATTTCCACTGAGCCACGGCGCCCACTAAAAAATCTTAAAGGTTTGGATAAATACAGCATGGACAACCTCTCATATTGCGATAATAGTAAAGTGCGCTGTATTTCACGCTTCAATAAAACTCTATAATTGGTCCCTCAATTAAAATAGTGGAGCGTGAATTTAAGGTGATGCAATCATTTAACTATATCGGTTCAACTGTAGCAGCCGATAGCAGCATGAAACCAGAAATACGCGCATGGCTGCTTAAAGCCAACAAAGCCTACTTAGTCCGTCAAGACTCTTCAAGACCAAGACAATGGTAATACCGGTACCCTCATATGGATCCCAATTTTATTTAAATTTTGTACACATCTCCGATGACAACACTTTTTGTACGAATTTGGAAAGGAATGAAATTATATTCTTCTATGTATCGGTTGATTTTTTTTTGCTGAGATTTTTGTTTTACCAGAAGGTCTGAATATTAGTTGTTGAGCCAAAGATGAAAATGTTTCCTTCTCCAACATTAACTCTGTCAAAATCTCGATCGCAAGATAGTCATTAGCTGTCGTTGTTAGGTGACGAGATCCCAACAGAAAAACAAATGATTACCACTTGTTCACACATACAATACAAGTATGAACATTGGAAACGTTGGCACCTTTTTTCTCAAAATAATAAAATGAAAATGATAAGGGCGTCGTTCTATGTTTCTCAGTGCCAAAGCTCTTCATCGTAGTTGAACTCCAACAACACTCAAAGTAGTGACGCAACTATTTTAGTCACCTGAGTCACGTTGTCATAGTCGCTGCTTGCCGTTATTCATCTACGAAGTCGTATTGCCCCGTATTGATTTGATTCCCTAATATGGGAATTTGCAGACTCGCATGTTGTCATTATTTTCACTTCCCAACATCGCACTTCACTTCACTTCACAACCAACGCCAAGAAGTGTCATCGCAACAAGTCATTGACTCGTTGAAAGGATTCTTCTCGTATAACATGTGCTTTGCATATTTTCGTGCGAATGCAATTCTATGCAGCGCGACGCGATTCTTCTTCTACTTTTTACATTTTCTGTGGAAGACTTTTCCAAAGAATGCATTTGCAGTTGCGATTTCATCATCGCGCCACATTTCCATATGCTCTCTGGCAGTGCAACAACAACAAGACTACATCAGACATTACCTTAGCCTCAACCTTTAGATAAAACCGTGCGAACAGTCGTCAGCACATACACGGAACAGAGGCGCACAGAGGCGTATGCTGTCGGCGCTTAAATTCCCCGCATGTGTGAGCGAGCTGTGGGAATTGCACTCTGCGCGGAAAATAATTTTCCGAGGTGTGTCGCCAGTGCCGGTGCCGGTGGCAAGCGGGAAAATATAAGTACGAGTATCATGGGAATAATTGACAATTATTATCATTGTGCCACTGCTGAGAGCTTCTGTGAGTGCAATTTGCATGTATATGCTTGGGTGTATGTATATAAATGTATGTATGTTTGTGCATGCAGAAGAAATGCAGACTTATCCCTCTGGATCTAGGAACGATATGTTTACGCAGGTGCTACGAGTAAGTGAATGTTTACCAAAAAGGGTTACACTCCGTGTTGGAACCTGCATACTGACTGTTGTCACAATAAAATTTGATGTTCTTCAAAACGAACACTAACAAGTAATTTTGGAAAAGGCTCTCACATTGGTGACTTTTGTGTTTTTGGTTTAATTTTTCTAGGGATTTAAAAATCTGTATCAGGCTCGATCCACCAAATGTCTTCCGACTTCGAGCCCTTTTTTTAGTTTTTGCTATAGAGTATAAAGTCTTCTTGCCGTGTTAGATTTCTTACTATCTGAAATTTGGAACGCATTCAAGGCTTTCCCGAGATAAATATGCATGCAGATGCATATGATTATGGTACAGTTTCTTAATTTTCCAGTATTTTTATTTTGATCTCGATAAAAGCTTTCTGTACAGCACTTTGATTGCTACCAACGATGTCGATGTCGTCTGCGTAAGCCAGTATCTTAATGGATTTATAGAGGATTGTTCGTCTCGCCGTTACGTCCGATTCTTTGATGACTTTCTCCAATGCCAGATCGAAGAGGACGCATGCAAGTCTATCCCTTTGTCGAAGCCCATTATAGATGTTGAATGGGCTTGATAGTGATCCGGATATTTTTACTTGGCTTATAACATTGGTCTTGGTCAGTTTATTTGGGATGCCGAATTCCACTCTACACTCATGGCTTTATACATTGGCTATGCTATCATAAGCGGCTTTAAAGTCAATAAAATGATAGTGTAGCCTGTTTTGAAACTCTAGACATTTTTCCATCACCTGCCTAAGGGTGTAAGTCTGATCAGTTGTTGATTTGCCTGAGATGAAGCCACGCCGGCATGGACCAATAATGACTTTAGCATATGGGGCTGTCCTGTCTTGAAGGATAGAGGAGAAAATCTTATACGCGGTTTTCAACAGCGTTATACCACGATAATTGCTGCATGTTGTGATATCTTCTTTCTTATGTATGGGGCAACTCATGACAGTGCCCTTCCCATCGATCTCAGATGACTTTGAGATCGGCCATCAGATTACCCTATTTGTCTTATCGGTATATGAAACGTGGTGTATATTGCGTTATACCGCGGACTCTTTGGAAGAAATTCCGCGCCTGATGCGGTCCTCGCTCTCTGTTCTGTTCTAGTTCATGGATGTGATTCTTCTCTCAGGCTATTTTCTTCGCCGGTGAACTGTCTTTTCATATATTCTGAGCTCTTTATATTCATCTTCGCGTGCCCGCGTTCTATGAGATTGTTGCACTGCTCGGTACGCAACATTATTACGTTCAGTCGCTAGCTTACATTCGTCATCGAACCAGTCGTTCCGATCTCTATGACTACTGGTTAAGATGGGGTCAGCAGTACTAATGACAGTATTCTTAAGGCGTGTCTACTTCCCTTCTACGCCCGACATCTCAGCCCCAGGACTTACTCTCACTGTATTTAGGGCGAGTCCTATCTTTTGACCGTAGATGTTTCTGGTCTCTTTGATGCGAAGGGCAGCCGTGTTGACTCGATTCGCGGATGCAGTCTTTCTTGATGATGCAATTTGCACTCAGAGCACCATAACAACAAGACAGTGGTCCGAGTCGACGTTGGCACTTCGGTACGTTCGTACCGTCATCAGGTTCGGGTTGTGGCGGCGGTCTATCAACACTTGGTCTTTCTAATTGCGACTGGCTCCATCAGGAGATACCCAGGTGGCTTTGTTGATGTTTTTACTCGCAACGACTAAATTATTGCTTGCTGCCTTCTCTGTGACTCGTTGTCCATTGTCATAAGTGTTCTCGTGTAGGGTGCCAATGTACTGCCTGAATACTGGCTCCCTACCTATTTTAGAATTCATATCCCCCAGAATGATTTTTACATCATACTGAGGGCAGGCATGGAGTTCCCGTTCGACTGATTAAACGAATTCTTCTTTTTTCCTTTCTCATCTGGAGAATCCACTGTAGGTGCGTGAACGTTTATGAGGCTTATACGAAAGGTGTATAGCCGATCATTTATTGCTTTAAAGCCGATAACGGTGTGTTTCATTATTTAGGAACCCCAGCCTGAGTACATGATATCCTGCATGACAGCTGTAATATATGTCATACTCTGATTCTTGTAAGACACCATTCCCCGTCCACCGCATCTCCTGGATTGCTGTTATGTCAGCATTACATTTGGACAAGGTATCTGCAAGCTGCTGTGCAGCTCGAGCACTGTACAGTGAGCGTACATTCCATGAAATAATTCTCAAATCGTTTAGCCCTTTTCGTTGCCGTGGTCGTCGTCGTTTATCAGTGTGATCGAGAATCAACCCCCTGTATTATTGTTAGTCAAAAATTGTTAAAGTTCGGAGCAATTCATATTAAAGTTGCATTTGATAACCAATAAAGACCTCAATGTATTTAGTTTTAATTGTGATTTTAATAGAATAACAAATGATAATTCACAACTTTGCCAGATTGAAGAAATTTTAACAAATAGAATATATCAAAATGTTACCAAGCCGTAGCAAATTTCACATTAAACGAAATTTTCAATATCGGAACTCGAAAACAGCCAACAAGATGCAACAAAGAGGACAATTGCCGGACAAATTAGGAACTAAGCTTCTTGCATAATCTCAAGGGACCACATGTGCAAAACAGGGCAAATGATCACCATAATCATAGGTAGCTTTAAAGTCTATAAAAATATGATGTAGTCAGTTTTGGAATCTAGACATTTGTCTATCGCATACGTAAGGATGCAGATCTGATCAGTTGTTAATTTGCTTGTGATTGGCGTAGGCCAATTTTGACTTGAGCGTATAGGGCTATATCCTGCTTGAACTTTATAGAATGATACTGCGTTACATGAGCAAATTAAAATTTAATTGTTTAGCCATTCTCCGACTTAGGAAATGCTGCAATCATGTTTTTTACGCGCGTGTCTGACAGCATTATATTACAGGGTTAAATATAGTAAATATTCATTTGCATTTTGATTTGTAATATGAATAAATTTCACCACAACCCTAACTCAGGTTGTTTTTTTGTTATTGTCCAAGTTTTCATTATTTTTTAATTCATTCATTAATTCTACATAAATTTGATCCGCTTAGCAGGCAGAGCTCCACAATGGGTTATGACGTCTTGTGGTAGTTGGTAGATCCATTAAGTGCCGCACACCTCAAATTTGCAACGCTGTTCACCGTTTACCTGTAGTATACCTCTGAAGGTTACTCTTGCGGAGGAAAGAACGTTCTTCAGTCCTGAATGGAACAGTAATTTAATCGTTACAACATATTTTGCAGGATTATCACATAAAATCCCAGTTGTGTTCGACTAACGATGAACCAGGCTGCACCAAACAAAGAGAACTAAATATCATGAATAGGTAGTGGTACGCTTAATTCTGATTTAATTAAAAAAGCAAAAACTTTACAGATATAATGTTCTCCGAAATGGGTAGCAATGACATCAGCAACAACAAAATGATGCTAAAGATAACTTACAACCGAAATTGTCCTCACAACACATAACAAATAAAAGTAAACAACGCGACTAATGATGAATTGTGATAAATGCTTATGTGTGGGCAATGTCAGAGGCAGTGGGCGACAACATCAGCAACAACAAAAATAAAATTCCAAGCTCCAAGGAACTCGTTGCTTGACGTAAATGTCCTCGTACTTTTATTGTAGTCACATTTTTTATGATAAGTTTGGCGAGTCAATGTCTGTCTATCTGTAGTTGCCACTCACTCATTCACTCACTCAGACGAAAGCTGGTAAGCTGAGCATTTTATTTACTTTAGTTTTTCATGCGGAAACTTTAAGTCTGAACATTGAACTCCTGGAAAATACCAAAGAAGCGGAAAAAAATGGGGCAGTGAACAAAATTACAACACCAACAACGTCGACAACATCAAGTGAAGATACTTTCCGCTGGTAAAACGCTAGTTTTTGGTATGAGATGTTTTGATTGTAACATAAAAATGAATAGCTGATGAAAATTAGGTAAAGAGGAAAATGGAAACTGTGCCGAGGTTTTGTTGTTTTTTTTTACGCTCAGTGCTCGGATGCTGAAAGATGTTTTGTGTACGGCCTTTTGTTGTTGTGGTTTTAGTTTGGTTTTTTGCTAAGAAATAAAAGAAAATCCCAGACAATTCGATTAGTGGTAAGTCTAGAGGTATCACAATGACCTGAATTGCACTAAAAGACTGTCTTTGTTCTACTAGTTGTAACAATTAGTCAGACTTGCAGACGAGCAGATTGTAGTTTATTTTAGGTAATTGAAAAGTGTTTTTGTTTATACCAACATATTAGAACTACCGCGCCTGGTGCGGTTCGATTAAGTCTTGCAACCCAAAATAAAGCGCAGCATTATAAATGTAAACAACTTTATAAGAAAAATTTACATTTTTTTAAAATGATCGTTACCTTACCCTAACCACATGATGATTTTGTTTTAGATGAAAGTATTTGACAGACGCAAACTTCAAAGTCCATATATCCGAGATATAAGCATTTAAGAACCTTTTGCACAGCATTAATCAAAGACTAATTCTCTTCAGCTGATGTTGTGAGAAAAAAAGGATTGCTCACGAACGCCTAGTCACCTCACTAGACAGTGACTACTGCATCGACTGATTATTTTCCAGTCTATACCGTAGCCTAATGTAGATGTCGTTCCTTATAATTATGGACATGTATTGAAAACACCATAAGCTAACATGATACCAGTTCCCAGACACAGACAAAACGTCTTTCTCACATTATGTTCTCTTAACAATATTCATTCATGGGATGGGATGTATGTATGGGCTAGAAGGCGAAGATTTTTAAGCTTGCGAATATATGAATAAGAGTTAGTCACGCAGTACAACCGCATATCATCCTCTTTGCATTAAATCATTCATTCCAAAGAAACACAACTAATTAATTAAAAAAAAATTAGAAATAGGAAACTACCCACAGACCTAGATTGGCCATCCGGTGCTGGGTATTCCATGTTAACCATTTCTCATTAGGTAGGAAAGTTTTAAAAAACATTTCAAATAATCCGAAGCCATATTGAAGTTAATGCATAGAGTAGCTGACTGACTTCGATGGCCATCAAGAGGAGTTTGTTGAATGCATTTTTTCCCCCAACACCCAATGGATAGTAAGTGGGTTACAGTTACATGACTTACACTAGTCAGACATTTATCAGCATATCTTGTACTGCACTCGTTTGTTCGTATGTTGTATGGTTTACAACCACAAAATGCCGAGCTCCAGTCTCGCTCCGACCCACAGTTCGGGACTAACAATGCCTGTAACTTAGTCAATATGATTTAATGGAATGCGTGTCTGCTGTGTGAACCTAAAAACTGAGCGTTGAGCGTGTTGCGGTGCGATTTTTCACAGCAATTATTTTTTTTTTTTTTTGGTTGGTTCGGTTTGGCTTGGTTTAGTTTTATTTTTTCTCATGAAAATGCAGTTCATTCATTTGTGCAGTTTTTTTTTGCGGTTTACATTTTATTCGTAAAGTGCGATAAAAATCTTTTTTAAAGAGATTTCAATTCATTAAAGCTCGCTCCGAATTAAGTGAGATGCGAGGTATTACTGCAAGTAGTATAGATACAAGTAAGTGTAGTCTAGACGTGGTAAAGTGGTTTTGTATGCATAACTTAAGGCAAACTTTAGTGGCAATACTTTCAGAATGACTTTTTTTAATTTATTACAAAATGGAAAATGAGGTCTACGCTTTTTTCCCATAAGGAAAAAAAGGAAATAATTTTGCTTGCTACACTTAATTCCAGGGTAACAATAATCAATCTATCTAAAAAAAAATAGATAATGCGAACCTTAAGGAAGCAAAACATATCAAAAGAACTCGAGCAAACGCGCATAGAAAAAAAGTCCTTAGAGACACTCACAACATTTTCTATAAAATAACCTGAAAGCGCTATCGTCAACAGAAGAATGGCGAAACCGACGCAGACTAACGACGATCGTTAATGACAATAACAAAGAAGAGAAAAACCAAAGGCTTTTTAAAAGTACAGGCTGAAGGAAACGCAGAAGAAAAGATAATGTGAGAATGAAGGCTTCAAACGTATGAGGCTTTATTAATCGATGTACCTAAAAAAGACTCCCATCAAAAGATTTATATAATCCCAGTTGAGGATCGAATCATCCGATATACATAGCTATTGCCGGATGCTTCGATAATGCCAAAAAAAAATACAAATTTTGTTCTGTTCAACTTTATTGAACTCAAGGTAGTCTAAACATTTAACTAATTCGTCAATATAACTTAAAAGTTCATTACGCCATCATGTTAGTGAGCCATCAGCAGAGTATAAGGAAAACAATGAAGCATTGATATGATCGTGCCGTACCTGTTCTGATTGGTTGAAGGGTTTTCAATTTTCTACGTGAGGGCCGCCGGTAATTTTTCAAAAAAAAAGGAAAAATTAAGCTAGTCTCTTCAAAGGGTCGCGCAAGACTAATACCATCATCAGGAACATCCTTTTTTGATATACAACCGGAGTCCGGCCCTAGTTTCCTGCAAAAAATCTCTTCACCGATTCAGATTTCGAGTCAATGTCATTCAGTTTGACTTCTCTACACTCTGACTTTCCGATGATGATCCTCTTCACTCATACTTACTTACTTATGTCCTTTACTAGGCCTATGCGCCAACGCGTGCGGCTCCTGGCAATGAGCCTCAGCTCTCTCCAATTCTTCCCTAATTGCCTTGACTCCTCCTCAACTGTTCTGCGCCATGTATTTCTCGGAAGACCCGTTCTTCAACAATCCTAAGATAACAGATTCCATTTCATTGCATAGTTTGCTATGGAATTGTCGCCTTTTCGGAGTGTATGACCAATCCACTGCCACTTCCATCGTTGGATGGTTGTGCCTATTGGTTCCTTACCCGTTCTCTGGTAAAAATGTTCGTTGGAGATACGGTTAGGCCAGACAACCCTTAAGATGTTCCGTAGGCACATATTTACGAACATTTGTAATTTTTTGTAGCAATCACCTTCCAAGTGCTGCACCCATACAACAGCACAGATTGAACATTTGAACGGAACAGTCGCAGCTTGGTGTTTAAGCTGATCGCATTGCTTCGCCATATCATGGACATCATTTCAAACACTGGTTTTGCTTTGCCGATTCGGTTGACAATGTCCCGTTTGGATCCACCTTCGGTCGAGACAATAATCCGAAGATATTGGAAACTCTTTACTCTCTCTACCGGCTGTCCAGCAATGTTAACTTGAGTTACTGAGTTAGTGCCGAGGTTGATGATTTTGGTTTTGGCAGAATTAATCTTCAAACCCGCAACATTTGCCTCCCTTTCCACATTTGTTGTCATTTGGTGCAACTCCATAATTGTGTGTGAGAGTAAACAAATGTCGTCAGCGTAGTCCAGATGTTTGAGTTGAGATGTAAGAGTACGTACAACGAATTCCTCCCTTTCCAGTAGATAAAGCTGCGCGAAGTACATCGCTAATCACCAACAAAAAAAGTATCGGCGATAGAATGCAACCTTTCTCTGACAGCTTTCTTCTATGCAGCACATGACATTTAGAGCCATCATAGGTTGCTTTAATAATTGCTATTAGTTTATCGGGTATACCTCTCCTACGCTAGGCTAGCCAGATAAACTGTCTGTTGACACTGTCTCAAAATCGATGAACAGCAGGTGCAGTGGTGACCGGAATTCAACGCACTGTTCAATAATGATCCGCAGGGTGTTTTCGTGGTCTACACAGGAGGATCCAGTGCGGAAAATTGATTGTTCGGCATCGAGAGTATCTTCATGCACAACACAAATGGTCTTGAGAAACTAGGCCTTGGACCGCCAACGGACTGCCGATGGTCGCCTTTTGTTCGTTGACTTCTTAATCGCGCACTTTTTTGATCGTGTCCCTTTTTTGATGGTTGCCTTTTCAATCGCGCCATTTCGATGGTCGCTCTTTTAAAGTCCCCTTTTTAATAGTAAACTTAGAAACTTGCTAAACAGCTCATGCCACACATTGAAGCTTGAATATTGTTTAATAAAAATATATCAGAAGTTTTGAAGCAGTTGCCTATCTTATCACCACTTAACTACGACCACAAAAAATATGCTTTAAGGTTTCCAACTTAAATTCTCACATTATTACCACTTGATATTGTGGCTTTAGCTGCAGTTGCCAATTGTCTTACCTTTCAATTACCAGATTAAGATTAAGCCTTTACTTTTTGCACAGTAATTGGTGCCGCACATAACATTTAATAAAAAGTACTTCCACCTCCGGGGACAGAAGCACTCAAACTTCAACTGGTGTGTAACTAAGCAACACGAAAGCGGCGGACAAAACCACAACGAAGTAAAAACTGCAAATGGAATCTCCTCAGGTGGGCAAACTTGTGATTTTCCCACGGGAGTTAATTGTTTTAATTTGCGTTTGTTTCTGTTGTTGGTTTCTTTTTTGCGCCGTCATCCTCGGCAGCTTACAAATTTGAGAAGATTGAGGGAAATCAAAGTTGACCGTTTGGTGTTTGTTGGTAATGGGATAGGAAGTTAGAGATTCGATTACCCAGTTGTTGGACTACCTCACGATCTACAACGATAAACATCAAGGGGAAACAATTGCAAAAGGTATGACCAAGGTGAACACAAATAAAATTGCGGTTTCCTCTCAGTATGCCAATCAACCTACCCTCACTTCATTGTTTGGTGTTTTTTTGTTTTTCTAAAAAAAAACTCTCTACGCTCTGTTTGAGATTTGTGATCCGTGAAAAGAGATAGTAGTTGCTGCAATCACAATAAAGTCAGTGAGGCGACGCTACAAAACACCACGCCCCATGTAAAGTAAATGAAATTAAGGATGTGTAGTGCGGTTCATTTATACCGTGTCGTGTACCGTAGGGTATGTAAATTGGCATCATTATGACATGCGGACAGACATAATTCCTGCACCCGTTTAGCGGTTGCAATTATTATTGGTCAGGAGTTTGCACGAGCATGCCTTGTGGTTAGCAGTGTTGTTAGTTTCGTGTGGGTGGTCTGCGTGTTCACAGGAATCTCATTAACTATTCTTACTCCCTGATTGTAATACGCGGAAATTCCTTCATTCAATATTTACAAAGATTTCGAGTAATTTCAATTGGAATACAATCGCTGGAGTAGGTCGTTGAAGAGTACTTTGCACTCCTCGTTTCGCCTGAAAACGGACATTGAACTGTAAGGCGCACTGTGGTTTTCTTTTCACCACCCCTTTTCTGCTGCAATTTAAAGAAATTTACAATAAATAATGAATTAAGGGCCAATGTACTGTTGACCGCGCAAAAGCGATCAATGTTGTGGCAGTCGTGCAGTGAAGGGAATTTAAAATGTTAACATCGGTTCGGTGACGGTAAAGAGTGGGCGGCCTTATGGAGAGGAAAGGCCGATATTTTGTGGAAAGGATAATGTTAAACATGCCAACAGGATATCTGTTGACTGTTGAACTCAGGTTCAGGCTCAGGCATGAAAATAATCAATGGTTACAGAGTGGACTACGCGGAGATGAAATGCAAATGAGAAGAGAGGCCATTCATTTTAAATTTATTTTCAACTACCAATTGTAATATGAATTGTTTACAAACGCACCTGAAATGCTCAAAAAGGAAAAGTTAAGTAAACAAAAATTAGGACGAAATAACTACAGCTAGAAAACCAAGAGTCATAAGTCATTAATGTACACAAGCATTCATTTGGACTTGCATTTTTAAACATTCAGTTCGTTGCGGGCATATTTATAACAAAAATTTACAGCAGAGATTTTTATAAATCATAATTTTTATAACTATATGTCTTTTTTTCTATTATGTCAATATGACCGATACAGTGAGTATTTCAAAGGGTTAAAGTGGTAGGCGGTAGAAAACCCGACACACTAAGACCAGTAGTGGTCCATTGTTATATCTCATTGATCGCCTCCCTACTCGTTGAACCATTTGGAGCTTCTTATGAAACGCCCAAGACTCAGAATTGGTCAGATCATGAAGGTCATTGTAAGAGCAGTTTTTGAGAGAGAGCAAGATGAGGTACAGAGAAGGTGTACAATGGTCTCCTCCATTCATCTTCTGCAGAAGTCGTTTGAAAATACAACAAGCCTTGCTGCATGCTTGCCTATAAGATAGTGCCCAGTGACGAGACCTTTTATAACACTGATGTGTTGAACTGCTTCATAATCTACTTATTGCATTGCCGGCAGAAGTGTCGTACAAAAAGGCTCATCGGTGGCAATCACATCGCCAACGTCTAGGTCACGTTTTGTGACTATGAATCTTCCGGCATCCTCACTCGATCGCATTTCCAGACAATCGGCAATGTTCGGCACTGTATCATGAGGGTCCTCGGACAGCATAAATTCGAAAGGCGGTGGTACATCGGCTGCTTGTTCGGCAAGTAAATGGCGGCAATGCGCTTCCCGTCTATCAAGCCCAGGTTGGAGTTGTATGGGAAAGTTCACGGCTCTCCGGGCAAGATATATATTTTCCATACATTCGTAATAGAGCTCCAATGCGAACAGCTCTGCAGAACGCTTAGCATAACCAATGGGTAAATTTTCTGAACCCGATTCCGAAAAGCAAATACTTTTGTTGTATAGTCGAAGAGCTTGGAAATATCCTTTATTGCTCATTAGTGAGTATTGCTGATATTGAACTTCTAATGATTTGTCGCTGGATTTTTCCTGTCGTAGTTTGCCCGTTCGTTCGATTGCCTTCATATATTTCAAATCGATTAGAGCGCTCCTTACAAAACTCACCTTGGCATCGATCTCATTGAATTGGTGGAATTTTTCAAATACCAATTCGATGACCATTGATCGGTAAGCCTTTTCAATAAATGCTTACATACCCAGGAGATTGTAATACGTATACGCGGAGTATTTTAAAATTAAGAACAGATTGAAAATCGAAATCGATTTAATTCACGGATTTTTAAATTAAAGCCAGTATTTACTTTATTTGATTGAAAACAACAGATTCAAAGAAAAACAAACCGAAGACGTTAATCAAGCTCCGCACATGAATAAGCACTGATCACTGACCACTGAGTCAAAGAATTTCAAAATTTCGTTTAGTTCTGAGACTGAGAATAAGGAAAATGAGAGATTAGATAATAGAACGTTCGCAAGCTATCTCTCACTAGCATACTAGTGACTTCAAAAGAAATCTCAAAAGAATTAAGGGCAGAAGGCAGAAACTTAAGTCGGATTCACACGATGATTCTGGATTCACAGAATTTTTTAATCATCACTCGTGCGGGTTAGGTGTCTTGCCCATCGGAGCCTAGCTAGCTTAATTTTCTTCACGACGTCGACATAGATCTCATCATTATAGAGTCTCCGGAATCGTCCTTCCTCTCATACGGGGCCAACAATTCTCGGCTAAGAGGTCAGAATACTTTTTGCTAAGCACCCAAGTCTCGGATTCATATGTAAGTACTGGTATGACCATTGTCTTATATACCAACAGCTTGGATGTTATGGTTAAGTTCCTGGATTTGAAGAGTCTTGACAGACTCTTTGTTGGCTTTCTTGGCTTTAAACAACCGTGCGCGTATTTCTGGTTCCATGCTGTTATCGGCTGCTACAGTTGACCCAAGATAGTTAAAGGATCGGCAGTTTAGGGTTAAAATAGAGTTCGTAAAGACTGATTCCAGGATTTTCAGCGCAGCTTGGCTATCCGAGAAGATGCAGATATTCTTAGCGGATATGACATTCCTCTTCAGTCAAGATCAAACTTCTTTAATCGTCATAATTTTATAAGATTAAGAAGAATTTTAAGGAAACACCTCCGGCAATCCCGTCAACAGTTTTTGACCCGTCTGTATAAAAACATATGTATTCATCTTCCGAATGAGCGCCTTCTTCCCAGAATGAATGAATGGTGAATTGGAGTTGCGGAATGGAGTAGTCTGGTGGAATCGTGTGCATGAATTAAGAACACAGGAGTGTCCGACTTAATTTTTGGTCCGCTGGGAGGCTGCACTTAGGCGAACACCCGCTCTAGCATCTACTTGCCTGCTAAAGAAATCGAGTGGTGTTAAACAGACTGTCCAATCCAGCGGCTGGGGAGTCTGTTCATACATAAACATGCTGATATTTGGACTTTGCTTACATTGACACGATTTACTGCTTTATTTAAAGCAGTCCACCATACGGCTACACCGTATAGGTGTGTATATCTTACTACCACTGTCTATAGCCAATGACTGATAGAGTTGAAACCCAATTTTTATTAAATTCTCTATATAAACTTCGCGTGCCCGTGGCTGGCGGACTGGCTGGCTGGCTGGTCAGATCTTGTGATCATTTTTTAACCACCTTCCTAATGCCCGATTTAATTGAAATTTTGCACACATGTATATTTCCGGTGACAATATTCTATTAAAATTTGGGGCCTCGGGGTCGAATTAAAAAATTCGCCGATAATAATAAGAAATGTGCATTTAAACAACAAAACCATCCACGTAACATCTTCGCAAATCAATTATTAAAATGTCAACCATATAATGTCCTTAGGGACACTCAAAATCATATCATGAGAAATGTTCAATTAAATTTGTGGTAAAATCGAAAGTCGGCGCTATTATAATGATGATTACATTAACAGGGAGCTGGAATCAATAATCAATTGCTGATATCCTTTCTGCGTAATAAAATTATTTTATCTTTGTTGAGCAGCTATAGCTTCACTTCACACGATTCGATTTAATCTCTTCCGTCCTGAAAGTGAGGAAGTAATGAACATCCTCCGGATGTATGTGCTGAATATGCCTGTAACCAATATATACTCGGTCATTCATATATCACATCGTTATCTGCCATTTTGCAAAAGATTACACCTAACGAGAGGAAACTTTCAATTTATCGGATATGTCATAAAGAATACAAAATGTCGATTCAGAAATCGATGGCAACTTTAAAGCTGGCTGTCACATTCATCACGTGTGAATGCTGTGTGTGTGTATCGATGTGAAACACTTTTGTTCCCATTATTCTGCTTTCTGCGTTTTGTGATCTCAGACCGAAAACTGAGTTTTATTACCGCCGCAAAAATGTAACGAGCCACCCATTAGTCGTGTTCGTGTCCTCCTTACTGCGCGTTACAATCATTATCGTGACTATAGAACGTCGTAACGCCGCTCTACCCACCCACAAAAGGTAATAAATTTTTTTTATTGTTGTGTGGTGCTGGCTGCACTTTGCATGATGAATGTCGCATAAATTTGCTCGTGAAAATAATTTGGGTGGGATTGGAGTGTGGCGTGCTGCTGCTGTGGCAACTGGAAGCTCATAGGGGCGTTGACAACAAATCATCGGCAACAAAACCACCAGCTAGGTTAACCCATATTACGCAATCTGCGACGTTGTTCATAAATATTAAATTTGCATTCACGCCCATTATATCGTCTTCGAATAAATAAGAAATTTAAAGAATGGATAATAATTTCAAATCTGTTGAGGGCTGAAGCCATAGTGAGTCTATAGATTCGTTTTACACCTGCCGTAAAAGCAATGATTATTTCTGATAGTATGTGTTTTGAAGCGGGAGGCCAGGACTGGAACCCGGTTGTAGAGCCAAATATGATGATGATGTGTTTTGATACAGCAGTTGGTAAATTAAGAGTAAAGGGAAGAAGTTAAAAAAGTGCAGATTAGAAAAGGAGTACTAAAAGTGTCCAGTCTCAGTCCACTGCTATTTAATGTAGGTATTCCTCGATGAAGTGGTAACGTCTTGCAAAATCTTCTTTTCTGATGAGGCACATTTCTACCTCTCTGGGTATGTTAATAAGCAGAATTGCTATATATGAGGTGGGGAAAACCCTCACATGATTCGTGAGACACAATTACATGCCCAAATATTGACTTTTTGGTGGTGCGAATTGTAATCAGGCGGCTTAGGTTAGGTTAAGTTAGGTTATGGTGGCAGCTAATGCTCACTTAGACCATTCGCGGTCCTTTGTGTTACCACAGGATCTTATACCTTTCCCCTTTTCAGAAGATCCATTCAGAGCTCTTAATGAATCGAAGTATATCTCTTTGCCGTTTTCGTTTTCGAGATCTGATAGGTTATTCATTACCCGCTTGCCTAAGTGTTTGTGCCGTCTCTTCTGTGCATTAGTGCCGGACATGAGCAAAGAAGATGTTCTATGGTCTCTTACTCCTTCTCGTCCATGCAACTTCTACAGAAGTCATTATATTTGACACCCATCCTTCTCGCGTGTTTCCCTAGAAGGCAGTGCCCTGTCATTATCCCTACAACCGTTCTTAGTTCACGTCTTTGTAGGGAAATAAGCACAGTTGAGCGCTTCAAGTCCAGCTTCGGTCGGACCTGTCTTGAAATATTGCAAGTGTCGGTGTTTTCCCACCTCAGTGTCGCGATAGGACTGCCTACCTCCGCCATTTCCGGTAGCAGCTGGAGAGTCGTACCACGTCTAGCTAACTTGTCGGCCCTGCAGTTCCCCTCAACTTCTGTGTGTCCCGGAACCCATGTGATCCTTATATTGAACTGTTCACTCATCTCGTTAAGAGAGGAGTGACAGCTTAACGCCACCTTAGATTTCTGTGAGACCGCCTCCAAAGATTTTATGGCCGCCTGACTGTCCATATAAATGATAATCTTCTTTGAAGATAGTACATTATGCTTCAGCCAACTCATAACCTCTTCAATCGCTATCACTTCAGCCTAATCAGGCGGCTTCATTAGGCCATAATTTTCGGTAAATGATAGTCGGACTGTAACAGTCAATGGTGAGCACTGTGAGCACATGAAACCCGATTATTTTTGTGATCAAATCAATGATATTGTCGTGGAATTCATGTAGTTCCAACAACAACTTGCCACACCTCGAATGAAACCTTGGATGTTTTGCAAGAAAAATTGCATTATATTACGTTTTGGTCGCCAAAATCATGCCACTTAACAGCGTTGGATATTTTTTGGGGACTATGCGAAAAGACATGTCTACGGCGACAAGCCCGAAGCAATTAATAACCAACGTCCGCCAAGTTATAGCCGAGGTAATGCCGTAAACTTGTGAAAGAGTAATCGAAAATCACCACAAAAAGATCAGCTCCTGTAAAAGGTCATACTTATGCCTCTTTCTATTTGCAGGATAGAGTTAAGATTTCTCTCTCGAGGTTTTGGTTTTAGGTTTGACAGCTTACACGTAGATTTGGTTTCGGGTACCGATTGAGCAAATCAAGAGAGGCATTATTGAAATTCCTAAAATTTTCAGTTAATAAAAAAAAAGTCAGAAGATTTCCATAAATATTGCTATTCATATGACGAATGCAGTGCATCCCCTAATCCACTGATGACTTTCAGTTCACAATGTGGATACAAGGCAACTGATACAAAGTCATTATGCATATTAACGGTTATTTGTGGTCGATTTTTTGAAGAATGCTGCTCGTTAAAATAACGTGTGAGGTGTCTATGTGGTAATAACACTAGAGACACTACTCGCGCTTTTATGCTCCGCCTGGAAATGTTGCGTATTTGCATAAAATTTGAATTTTTATTGACAAAACAAATGAATGTGTGACTGTGTATAGTAGTTCGGTCCATGAATACCCCTGAGTCATTTATTTATGCGCTGCTATATTTATACGTTGTCTGCGACCGTCGGACGCCCTTATGAATATTTATCGCAGCCACGCCACACAGACTGATGAGGGAGCATTCTCAATAAAATGTAACAATAACAATACATTGTGTCGATAGTGATACGGATATTTCATTTAATTTAAATCAAATTTAACAATGAAGGTGTTGTTTAGATGCTTTGAATAATGTTACCGAATATTGGTCACCTCTTATTGGGGTCAACAATATTTTTGTTAGTTTGGCTTTGTAGTTGCTGCGTGGTATGAGTTGTTGGTTACGAGCCATAGGATCAGAATTTGATAACCATTTGCTTTCATATAGCATACAAATACATACGTATTTTTATTTTTCATTCAACCAGAAACTGAATTTAAGGTAATTTAAGTGTAACTATACCAAACAAAATAGAGTATAGAGAGTTTTATGTTTCCTAAAATGGATTCTATTGCTGTCCTGATATAAAATCTTCCAGTAATGTTAACATTTTTCAATCTTTGCAGACGGAAGAGCTCCTCTCCCAAGTTTTCAATGAACTGCCATCTTCCAGACGTATTGGCGGAACCGAGTGGATTGTTTCCATCCTGTAGGAGTATAATAAATGCAGCAAGTGCGGCCGTGTCCATAATATTATAAAAACGTGAAGTTGTCCGTTTTGTACTGAGTACTGGAACAAAGTTTTGTCCATCGTGTCCACGCCGCCCCTTACTTTATTATAATACATTATTATTTATGGCTTGTTCTTAAGTCTTCCTAACAAAGTTGCATTCCTGTAAATGGTGGACAACAGAACCACGGATCTGTTTGCTGCCTGGACGTAGGAGCACATCGTGGCATTTTCAGAAAATCCAAACAAACTAGATATGACTTCCCTAGTTCTGGAGGGTTTGAACTCGGTGTGCACATATCTATTGTTTTTCCTACTCTACCTACAGAAGTCAAGTTCCAACTTGACAACTTCTTGACCAATGGTAGTGTTGTGAAGAAGATATCCACAGTGGCATTTCTGCCTGTGCCCCTGTAGCAGCCAAATAGCTCGCTCACAACGCTTTCGCTTGGTTGACTTGGTCCCTGACGTTGTTTATTTTGCCAGTATATATTTGGCTTTGTAGTGAACAGTACGTCAAAGAGTCACAGACCCATATTTGGCAGGTTTGAGTGGAATATATTACGTCCCATGTACCCGAACAGCTGTAACGCACTAATAGGGCCGATAATGGGTTTACAGATTAAAAACATCCCTTATGAGTGTGACCGTATATTCTGCCTTGCATTCAGATCTGGTTGCATGCCAATTAAAGCGAATGAACTGCAAATTGTCTGACTTCAAAAGCACTGACTTATTTATCTTTCGAACCACCAATATGTCCCGAAATTTATTATTGTCCCAAACACACGACACACACGAGGTCACTCGGGTGGGTATTGAAAAACAACGTAGTCATAAATCTCTGGTAAAGCGAAGGTTAAATCAAAATTATAATCACCTACACATGTACCAGTATACTTTGATCGATGATCTTAAAGGCATCTTAGAGCTGCTCAAAAATAATATGGCCCCGGGATCTGATGGGATCCCAGCGGAACTAATAAAAATAGGAGGCCCCACATTACACCAAGCAATTCATGAAATAATAGTGCAAGTATGGGATGTAGAAGCTATGCCAGAAGACTGGCGAAAAGGCATCCTGTGCCCCATATATAAGAAGGGAGATATCACAAAATGCAGCAATTATCGTGGTATAACGTTGTTGAGTACCGCGTTTAAGATTTTTTCTCCTCTATCCTTCAAGACAGGATAGCCCCAAACGCTTAAGTCATCATTGGTCCATACCAGTGTGGATTCATCCCAGGCAAATCAACAACTGATCAGATTTTCACCTATAAGTCCATTCAGATACTGGCTTACGCAGACGATATTGACATCGTTGGTAGAAACCGAAGAGCTTCCTGTACGCTTTCATCCAGATAGAGCAGGCGGCACGAAATCTGGGGCTGCACATAAATGAGAGCCAAACAAAGTACATGGTGGCCACGTCTGCGAGTAGATGATCCAACATTGGTCCTTCAATTCAAATAGTGGAGCGCGAATTCGAAGTAGTGCAATCCTTTAACTATCTCGGGTCAGCTGTACCAGCCGATTACAGCATGGAATCAGAAACACGCGCACGGTTGCTTAACGCCAACAAAGCCTACTATAGTCTTTCAAGACTCTTCAAATCCAGGAACTTAACCATAACATCCAAGCTGCTGATATATAAGACAATGGTCATACCAGTACTTACATATGGATCCGAGACTTGGGTGCTTAGCAAAAAGCATTCTGACCTCTTAGCCTCGTTCGAGAGAAAAGCCTTACGGAGAATTGTTGGCCCCGTATGTGAGGAAGGACGATTCCGGAGACTATATAATGATGAGATCTACGAGCGTTACCGCGATGTCGACATCGTGAAGAAAATCAAGCTCGGTAGGTTCTAACTCGCATGAGCGAAGAGAAAGTGCTTTGCGTTAGGATTTATGGTACACGACAGCGAGGCCGGTCAAGCCTACGCTGGAAGGATGGCGTAGACCAGGACGCCCAGAGTTTAGAGATGCCAAACTGGATGACATCGGCTTGTAATCGGGACCGGTCGAGAGACTTTTTGCGGGAGGCCAGGACCGGACCCCGGCTGTAGAGCCAAATATGATGATGATGAACTAAAGACGTTGCTCAATTTTCAAAGCGCTGCGCTGGTCTCATTATCTCCTCTATATTTGGAATTCGAGTACGATATTTTAATTTAGATATAGTTACTCACAAAGATATTAAGTAGCGAAATGCAAAATAACTTGCACTGCTATGTCAGACAGGATAAGATATTTATTTTTAATTGAAAGCCAGAAATTGTCGATTGATTGATTAGAAAATAATACTTTCTTAGTCAAAGTTTTTTCAAAGATGGTACAAAGTTTCTGGTTTTGTCTGTGGCTGTACTATCTACTTGGCTTAAAATACCAAATTCAGAAGGAAAATATTTTGTTTAAATTGAAGTGCTCAAAGATCAAGAAACGACAATTACAGCTTTTTAAGAGCGCTACTTTTCATAAGGTTTCTCACATTTACAGCTTCTTTCAAAACTTTATCTGGGACTGTAGCCTTTAATGCTTACCGATGAATCACACAATGTGTGACTTTAATATCTAAAGTTTTGAATAGAAGTCCATTCCAGTCATTGCAGCCGCTCATTCACTGTCAATCCCAACGCAATTTTCCCAAGACTGATGATCGCAACCTCAATAAAATAGCTTGCGACCCTATTTGAGGTCGCGAACCTTAGTTTAAGTACCACTGCTCTACTATATTAACTACGCGTCGGCATGCTTCTGTCTGTCGTTCGATCATTCGTTTGGTGGTGGAATCTTGCGATCAAGTTTTTACCCACTTCCCAAAGCCTCCTTTTATTGAAGCTTTGCACAGATGTGTATTTTCGGTGACAACATTTTCTGTTAAAATTTGGCATTGATCGGCTACCATACCAATTTTGTTTTTAAATATCATCCCATATAGCGGCATCAGATCACGCCATACTATAATGACTGTGCGCGGTATGCAGTGTTGCTTTACGATTTTGGGGGTTTTTTTAACAACAGAGCACGCAGTACTTCGTATGTGTTTTGTTTTTCAGTATTTATAGTGGAATTCTGTATACTTTTGGTTATTAGAGAATTCATATGAGAATTTTTATTTTGGGTTTTTTTTATATGGGTTATTTTATTGGAGATCCCAATATTTATTAAGAAGTTTTGACAAAATTTTCTTCTTGAGGTGCGTAAGCCCAAAAATCTTCACGACGAACTGCACTGTTATTCTTATTCTTTAGTCAATGCATAATTTTCCCATTCAGAACATATTATAGTCGTACTCGATTAAAGCTTTCATGAACTCCAAGAAGCACATCTTAACCGGTAAGTTGAATTCGATGGACTTCTTTCAAATCGATTGAATCATAAAGGCGGTGGCATAAAAATGTTGACCTGATTATGTAAAAAAGTGAGTTAACGCTACAATTTTAATAGCAACTCACAATAACTGATAACAGTCATTGTTTCAAGTTTAGATTGATTATCTATAACCACAATAATTTGTTTAACAAATGGTAATATAAATTTATTAACACATGAACACATACATATAAATATGTAATGTGAATAGACCGTGGTGGACTCGATCTCAAACAGCCCCGCTGAATGGAAATCAAACTCCACATCAAAACTGTGATATCCGCTGCCATCACAGTGTGGCGGATGAGAATGACTGACTGCACAAACATGCTCCACCTTATTAGCTGCACACAATGGATACTCGGATTGTGTGTGGTGCAGCACATTGCACACAATGAAATACAAACAAAAGAAAACCAAACAGATATTAAATAACATAACAATAATAATTATTTGTTTATCGCACATATAGTGCAAAACTGTGCACTTGTTCTACACGTCCCATACAATGAGCAGTTTCACACCCTACAGGCGGCGGCGGGAGGTCGGCGTCTGCATCAGATCACACTCGTATCCGCCGCCTGTCAACCCACCCCGCTCGTATCAGTTTACTCATTTGTAAAGATACCACAACGGCTAAGTGTCACATACCGCGAAGTACTCGCCCATTGCATTACGCTGCATAAATCTAAGCTCCGCTCTGGTGTCGCATGGTTATCCAATTTAAGTTGGAGGCTGATGGTGTTATGCACGCTCTGCGATTTTATACAAAACTGGATCTCATGTTGCACTATTCATATGCATCACCTTGAGAGATGATGCTGGGTAAGAAAGCCTAATTATGTACATCTATACAAGTATAAGAGTAGGCTTTAAATTTTACTCGCTGACATTCTCTGTAAAAACAGCAGCATATAGTAGGGCTTCTTTGAAGAAAACAAAAAAAAAAGACAGAAATCATTGAGGTCAAAATGTACGTGCGACCGACCAAAAAAATGCCATCCTTGCCTTCCACCCATAGCTCCCAGCAATAAATGCACGTCACTCGTCACGTTCAGCGTTGTGCCAAAAAAAAAAAAAACCTTTTCTGTGCTCCTGTCCAGACATCAGTCCGAATCGATGAACATCAGTCAATCTATCTACTTAGGGAATTTCTTTACCATCAGCGGAGGGCAACGGGAGTAATTTAAAACCACGGTGCGGCGCGGCGACGACCACGGTTTTGGAGTACAAACAAAGCCCATCTGACCACCGAAATGGTTTCGTTTCTTTTGTTGTGCAGTGCGATATGGGCGCGATGGGCTAAACCAACCGTCCGTATGTACATTGCAGCACGTCCAGTTGGGCTGGTTGAGTGCAGTACAAAAAGTCCATCCATCTGTCTGCACATTCACATGCTGCCTGTGTTGCAAATTGTGAACTGTGTGTACACAAATAACAAACGAATTGACGATGACTTCCTATACTCAGGGCTACTAAGTCGTGTGTCTGTGTGTGCTCAGCAACCAAATTAATTCAATGGGAAATCGTGGCAAATTAACTGACATTGTTTGTTGACCTGAATCTGCCAGACAGCCATGGTGCGACAACAACGACTTTGGTCGACAGCACCGCTGTGCACAGCCAAGGAAGCAAGATGAACTTTTTGGTCAACGCGGCATGTTGTTACCCTCTCGAACATAGTTTGAGGCGGCGCGAGTTGCTGCTGAACAAATTCCTATTTAGTTGATTCGGGAGTTACTACTGCCATTCACGGAATCGCTATGAAGGAAGCAAGAAAGAGTGACAAGAAGCCTATTGTTTTAGTGTTATTCCAATCACTGAACAACGCATTAGTTGGACAAAATTGTCAAATAAACGAAATGATATTCACGTAGGTTGAACTAAACTGTTAACTGTACATCTAATACCTTATTTTTTGCTTGGAGACGCCATTGAACCACGAATTCAAAAAACCCTAAAGACATCTTGGATAATTCTAGGTTCCTTTAAGAGATGCCAACATCTGCTATCTTTTTTATCTTAAATCTTCGGTCTTCCAAAATAAGATTAGAAGTTTTTTTAAATGTTTTCCTCTGTAGTTGACGTTGATGGTCTACCAATAAGTGGGTCATAATTAACGCTCTTCAATCCATGTTTGAATTCGATTTGAAACCCCATTTTCTCTTTTCTTTTCTTTTTTTGAAATTGCTCTACATCGCCTCATCTAAGCTCGTGTGTGACCCGGACTATTTTTTTTTGATGGCTATATGGTACCATATGTTGTAGAGCCAAATATGATGATGATGTTACCATATGACAGACACTGTGACCTAAAAGATCTATTGTATCATATGGTGTATTTACTCTAAGAGACGTACCACCTCCGTAGTGAAGGATAGTATGCCGAATTTTTGGCAGAATTTTTCAACTCCGCTGTCGAGCATATATCCTTATGAAAAATGCCTGTCTAACCAAAGTAGTGCTGGGCAGTCACAGAGAATATGCTCGAATAACTCATCATACTCCGATCATAACCTACATTCTGTCTCTGAACCCACGCCAATTTTGTTAAGGTGACACCGCAAGCAATAATGACCTGTTACAAAACTCATTTAATGCTATCCCTATTTAGATTAAGGATTTCCATACAGGAACAGGGCCTGATCAATTGTTTGGATTACCTTAGTCCCAGGATGTTATCCCAGTGGGTCAGACGAAGATTATGTTCCAAAAAATGTATCAGTGCTGTGGCGGCACTTCAGTTGACACCACAGTAGGGTTCAGGTCATATGAACGGAGTTTCCGAGCCAGCACTAGCTGGTTCGTTTAGAGATTCGTTGCCTGCAATTCCCTGCTGACCGAGTGTGAATTTGTTGTGTCTGGCAGTGCAGATTGCAGTGCATCGTAACAGTTTTTGACTGATATAGAGTCCATCAAATTGGACGACTTCAGAATACTGACTGGCTATCTGAAAAGATATATAATATAGCGACCTTCATTTAATTTTGGCGCAAATCACAATGGCATGGAGTTCTGCCTGAAAAACAGAGGGACTTTTTCCAATTGCTATCGAGACTTTGGTGCTTGGTCCAAAGACACCAGCTCCAACTCCAGTTTCCATCTTAGGTCCATCTGTGTACCAGACCTGAACTCTAGCGTCCTGTGTCGGAACACCATTGCACCAGTTTACCAATGTATCTACCTAAAAATTTCCTTCCGAAACAGTGCTCCATGACCATAATGTCGGGGATAGTGCAGAGCATGTCTCTTTCAGGAATTGAGTCAAGAATTTTTGCAGGTGACCCACATAGGCACCCGGTATATACACGTATTTTAGTTGCAGCTGGCGACACTCCTACAACAGGTTCTAATGCAGTCGTAGAGCAGGTATGCATAGTGCCCGTTATACCTAGATAGGCTTCCTAGTAGCTTCCGAAGCTTATTTGCCGTTGTCCGTTCAAGAACTTTCCGCCACCAAACGATAATAATAGGTCTCAACATCGTTGCATATATCCAATGTATCTTTTTTAAATTTAGACCCAAAGTTCAGCCGTAGAGGCGTCTACTGGCCCACAAGGCCCTAGCTGCACGTTCGACCAGTCTTATTTTCGTAAAAGCACTATAACGGTTTTGCAAGGATTGATGGATAGTCTTTCTCTGCTTGCATGACTCTAGTGATAGTCGTGCAGTGCTTACCACTAATAAAAATCGCCAAATCGTCGGCATAACCAAATCTATGAAGATCGACTAAAAGATTGTCAATGACTAGTGACCATAGAAGAGAAGAAAGCACTCCTCCTTGGGAACATCCCTTATCTGCAGTCACAGAAACAGACACTCCTATCGAGGAGGAAATAATATCTCGTCTTTCAAGCATGGCCATTACCCAATGATCGGTCGAGTCTTCGATACCCCTGCTACTGATTGCCCTTGCAATAGAGTTGTAACCAGTGTTATCAAAAGCACCCTCAATGTCAAGGAAGGCACTTGGAACGAAAATTTCCTTCTATCTTTTTTACAAGATAGTGAAGAGCACCTTCTGTGCTTTTGTATTTCCTGTACGCAAACTGACTTAAGTGCAGAGGGGTAGACAATTCTAACCGGTCTCTAATATGAACATCAATATGTCTCTCCATGGTTTTGAGGACAAATGATGTTAGACTTATAGATCTGTATTATATAGGCAGCTTACTAGTTCTCTTACCTGGTTTGGGATAAATATCACATTAACCTATCTCCAGGTAGTAGGAATATAGCCCCAGTTGTAGCTGGCTCTAAATAAACTAATACCTGGTAAGATGAGATCGATTGCCTTCTGTAGAAGCGCTGGAAAGATCCCATCACCGCCGGGAGGTTCAAAAGGTTTAAAAGAGACTACTGTCAATTTAACCTTATCCGAACCGAAGATTTTACCGGATAAACTATTTCCGTTACTAATAATACAGACTCTTTGGTCAGATGTGTTCGGGTATATGTATGGTGCACAAGTAGACGAACCTGGGAAATGAATCTAGAGTAGGGTTCTGAGTGTATGAGTGAGCGTTGCCTTCTGTACGGTGGATGCGGCAGTAAGTCCTAGCGCAATTCATGCAATTTGGCCGCGATTGGATTCGGGCTGAAAGTTCTGGTGCGTTATCGTGGTGAAACAGCACTTTTTTCTTAGCCAAGTATTTGTAGACTATGTACGGAAAGTCTTATTTAAGGAGACATGACCTTTTATATCAAGCAAATTAAAGAGAAAACGTCGAAATAAAAAAATTAAAAGAAAATTTACTGACAAGTGTCGTGCAACCAAATTGGTGCCTAATAATACGAGGTAGCCCACCAACGAACATAGTGAAATGCGATTGAGCTGTAAGTTAATCAGAAATGGCAAGATTCGCAGTATATTATCGCAAGTCGTGTCGGTCGATCCGATGAACGGACACATTTGAACCAAACTATTGTTCACTGTGCATGAATGAATGACAATGACAGTTGAATGGGAAAACAACGCGCAAATAGTTATGTTATGTCCTCTAACCTATTGGACGAAGTGAGTGAGTGGTTTGTAGTTTGTTCATTGCATGTGCATTCTTAGTACAGTGCAGTTGTTTATCCTCTACTTCGACTGAGCACTCATATTCTGAATGGATGGACCGTATTATTAATTAACTTTGACAACATGACAACATACATGAGAATTAGCTGGGACAAAAACATACTCGTATGTACGACTAGACCGCGTCATTATCGTGAGGTTGTTGTTCTGTGGAAAGATTTGCAACTGCATAGCACACTGCTGTGAAGAGGTGAATTTTTTCGTTTCGTACCTTCCATTATACGAGAACGTACTCTACATGAGGTTAATATCGCTAAAACTAAGAAAAAGAAAACTCCAGTCGTTAAAAAAAAAAAGAAATATTTATGACAACAACTACTACTCTCAAACAAGACCGACAATGCCGTTCGGTGCACTGATCGACAGACGATGACGAACAACAACAAAAACTACAACAACTCTTCATTATTGTACAACATGTGTGCAGTTTCTCATTTGCTGATTTATGAGTTTTTTCGCTGTTAGACTAATTGACTTGGAGTGTTCTAGAATGACTAGAATCCGACGTGCTGCATCTACTGAGTGCGAGTACCTACCTACCTAGATATTATGTTTAATTGGCTTGGATGGGAGATATGTTAATGAAAGGCACTAAATCACACGAGGGGAACAATTCGGTCCGCATTTATTATCCACACAGAGAGGATACTCGTATATTGAGATAAAAATGTTTTATGTCATGAACTGTACCCAGATTCATTGTGAATGAGCTGTTTCAGCATAGATAAGAAGGCAATTTTATTATTACGAGAACTTAATTAAGCATTCGTTACCTGTTATCAGAAAGAAGATTTTTCATATTATTATTTAATTAACAGATTTAAGCTGGAATTATATTTAAAACTAGAGCTCATCAATTTAGCTTCAGAGCCACACTCGCATCAATCCAATGAAATATTGTAAGCCTATTGTGAACTGTTGTTGAGATTTTAAAGATGATAACGAATGAAATGTTCCACGTTTTACGAATAATCTGAAATTTTAAGTTAATTTGGTTTATTAACCCTCTATATTAGGCTAATTGTCGATATTAAGTTAGCCCGTGTGTTTGTTTCGGTTTTTACTTATGGATGGCTGACCAAATCTTGTGATCAATTTTAAACCCACTTCCTAAAGTTCGATTTTATTTAAACTTTGCACACATGTGTATCTTCGATGACAATACTTTCTATAAAAAATTTGGGATTGTCGGGCTTCAGGGCCGAGGTGCTCCCATACAATTTCTTTAAAATGAATCTTCAATTAGAGAATTTACATGAATTTTAGGGGTTTTTTTTTTAAAAAAGCTTTGTCCGTTTACCACAGATCTTGTAAATCAATTTTCATCCAACATCCCGTTGTCTAATCGAGGTGAAATTTTGCACAAACATGTAATCTCGGTGACAATGCAATGTTGTGGTACAAATAAACTGTTTCGACGATAGACTTGGAAAGTACTTCACAAGATGAAGTGAATGTACAAGAAGCTGCATAATTTTTTCGCTCTAAAATTTTCCAAAACTATTTTGACATACTCCTCGTTATCCAATCACTTTGAAAATTAGCACACATATGCAGTGCTGATTGCGTTACAATACTTTGTTTTCAATGAGCTGGTCTAATTATGGACTCGAAAGATACAAGCAGTTCCTTGGGTTCACCTATTTGCAAATGGATTTTCATCAACTTCCCATTGTCCAATTGAGTTAAAATTTTGTACAAACGTGTGTTCCCAATCCAATGTTATGGTTATTTTTTTAATTCATTTATTTAATTATCACAAATCGTACATGCTATTGTGAGCGTAATTGAGAGAATCCAAAAAAACAAAAATAAAATGATTTGAGTAGCAGTAACCTGAAAATGAAAAGCATCGGAAACATCAAATCAATTGGAGCAATCTATAACGAAGGCCGAAGGCAAAAAAAAACCTAAAAACAACAACCAACATCCAAAGTACCTACAGCTGTTTCCGGACCTGCTTGTTCTAAAACGAAGTCCCAGAAAAGAACATGATCGCCATTACCTAAGTGTGATATTAAATAACCTATGATTCAACACAACGCTGGTGGATTTTCTTGAATGATATTGATTCAATGTTCAACGTTTGCATTATCTGGCGAAATAAAAGCCTGCAACTTTTCCACAAGAAAGGAGTTTTTGATGGAATTTTCAAACTAACATTTTAATGAAGAAACTCGAATCGCCTCATCAGTGTTTTAAATATTATTTAACTGAGAGCTTCTTCGAGTCGGTTGCATAATGAAAGCAAAATCGGAAAATATATATATTACGTTCTCATTCTCAGGTATACAATCTACGATGACGTCAAATAGGTTTTTTTGAAATTTTTAAAAACTTTTATTTAACTTGACTGGTCCCCTTTTTGTCTGTATTTTCGACCGCTTTGAGGTTTTTTTTAACAACCTTCTACACGACCTAGAGAGTTGTGATTATCTAAGTCCAAAAGAGCATTTTTTATATTCCACGTATGACGCGTGTCACGTTTCGCGTTTGGTACGTGCGATGGTTTGAAATCGCTCGTTCTGTGATATATTTCTTAACCACCTTTCACACGATCTATAGGCCTGTGAGCGGCTCAATGCAGCGGCCCATTTTGATATCCCGCTTATACGGGTGTCGCGAGTCGCGTGTGACGCGAAAAACTTGACAAAGCACATTCTGGACTTCCAATTTTGGGCCACTGCTAGCCGTATGCTACAAATAACACGATCAATGCTAGCCTCCAACACGTCAACTGTTCCTCTTCTATCAGCATAAACCTAATGACTTAACATGGTCCCAAATTAAAAAATCGACGGTTGTCAAATCGCCCAATTGGCGAAAGAACGACGCATACTATCGTCTCCTGGCTTTAAATGCTATACCAGCTGGATCTTATATAGGTGGAGGCCAAGATCTTTGTGTAGTCGACAAACAGAGCCCCAATCCCTGGGATCGAATGCGAATCGATAAATTTGGATCTTCGGCCAAATTTTCATTTCAGCGTCAATATTCTCTTCAGTGTGCACATTCCTTCGGAGCGTTGGAGTTATTGTATCCTTTAGAATTTAGAGAGTATATGATTCGAAATTTGTTAACAGCTCGACGGATGTTTCGCTCAGATAATCGATTTTGTGTGTCATAAAAATTACGCAGTACAAAGTTGCGCGAATCGACGACTGAGCTTCAAAGTAAATTTGGATAATTTAGTAGCATAGTTTTACCACAAATCTATTTTGATATTAACGCTTCGATATAAGATCTACCAAAACAAAAAAACATCCTTTAGTTGCATAAGTCTGAATTTACGACGCCAATAGCTCTATTTTATTGGCTCGCCTTGCGCAGGAGAGGTATACCCGATATACTAACAGCAATTATTAAAGCAACCTATGATGGCTCTAAATGTCATGTGCTGCACAGAGGAAAGCTGTCAGAGGAATTCGATATCCTTAGTGGGGTACGACATGGTTGCATTCTATCGCCGATACTTTTTTTATTGGTGATTAGCGATGTGCTTTGCGCAGCTTTATCTACTGGAAACGGAGGAATTCGTTGGACTCTTACATCTCAACTCAAACATCTGGACTACGCTGACGACGTTTGTTGACTCTCAAACAGAATAATGGAGCTGCACCAAATGACAACAAATGTGGAGAGGGAGGCAAATGTTGTGGGTTTGAAGATTAATACTACCAAAACCAAAATCATCAACCTCGACAATAACTCAGTAACTCAAGTTAACATTGCTGGACAGCCGGAGAGAGAGAGTAGAGAGTTTCCAATATCTTGGGAGTATTGTCTCGACCGAAGGTGGAACCGAACAGGACATTGTCAACCGAATCGGCAAAGCAAAATCGGTGTTTGGAATGATGTCCATAATATGGCGAAGCAATGCGATCAGCTTAAACACCAAGCTGCGACTCTTCCGTTCAAATGTTGAATCTGTGCAGTTGTATGGGTGTTGCACTTGGAAGGTGACCACCACTGTCACAAAAAGATTACGAACGTTCGTATATAGGTGCCTACGGAATATCTTAAGCGTTTTCTGGCCTAACCGTATCTCTAACGAACACCTTTACCGGACAACGGGTCAGGAACCAACAACCATCCAACGACGGAAGTGGCGACAGTTCCATAGCAAACTACGCAATGCAATGGAATCCGTTATGTCAGGATGGTACAAGAACGGGTCGTCAGAGAAATACATGGCGCAGAAAAGTTGAGGAGGAGTCACGGTAATTGGGGAAGGAGTTGGAAAGAGATGAAGCTCATTGCCTGGAACCGCACGCGATGGCGCGTAGGCGTAGTAGAGGCCCTAGGACCGACAAGGGGATACAGGAAATAAGGAAGGAATTGCTCTATTACGCGTTCATCCCAAGAGTGCAGTTCTCGGGTAAAATACTAATAATTGATCGAAGTCCTGTTTACTTTCATTGCTAAGAGAGTTTTCGTTTTTTTTTTGTAGTCATCATTTTCGATTTACAATTTTCAAATGTTGTCTCTTGAATCCGCTTCAGCATCTGTTAGTGATGGCTTGATTCAACTGCGTGATAATTTATTATCTGCTTCATAGAGAATAACCTATAGCTTTTGACGTTCTTGAGTACGTCAGGCAGCTTAACTTGCTTTGTTAATTTTGGTATTGGTCGCTGATCTTATTCCGCCACATATTTTTGATCAAAAGACGACAAAAGGGAACCTTCTGTTTATACTCTTTGTTCGATAAGAGATGTTTTGGTATCTGTCAATCAAGTCTTTCTCTCAGTCTCTTCTTCAAAAAACCTTAAGCTTGAGGTCACTATTTCTAAACTAATAATTGAAATATTTATCACAAACCGAGTTTACGTTCTTTCCTAATGATTTTTATTTAAAAAATTTATTCAAACGCTCCAAAAAGCGATGATTTACAATTACTGTTTGAGAATTTGTGTCACATCAAAAGTGATATTCCTTCGCTCCAGATGTATATCAACTTCTAGTTGTGAATAGATTCCCAAGAGAGCATACACATGATCCTTCTTTTTTAAGGTGTAAGTGTGCAAAGGTATAAAATCGTTTGTCACATGACATGACACAACACAAAGGAAGTATTAAAATGGAAATCGCTCTACGATAATATTTAAAGGGATGACACTTGTCGAAATAACGTATACAACTGCAAGGACCAAAGATACAAAGGATGACACTTGTCGAAACAGAGTATACAACCGCGAGGACCACAGATACATAGTGTGGTTGGAAATACTTACAAATTGGTGCGACGTTTTGGTGTCAACTAGATACGATAATGAGGAGGAGTAAAACTCTCGTGCACCTTATGAGTTTCCACTCAAACACAAGTAGTCCTTTGATGTTGAAAGTTGCAATGTGCGTGACGCACGTACGAGCGTGTGTGATCGTAATCCTTCAGTAACAGTTTTTGTGTTGCATTTCGCACTAAGTGATACACTGGGATGCTGGAAATGCGAATTTTAGTTTGTAATTAAAAGCGATTATGAAAATTGAGTACAGTCAGTACTCACCGGCGACTACGGTGGTGGTGGTGTCCTATTTTCGAAATGTGTGACAATCGGTTATTATGAGTTAAGGCATTTTCAAAGAGGTGGAGTACTTTTCTGTTATTGTATTAATTATGGGAAACGTTTTCTTTGAAGCTTTGCAAGAAGAAGTACAGAGGAAACTAAAAATCATACTTTAAATGGTCTTTGCAATAAAAATATCTTATCTTTACCTCATTAGTGACTGCCAACAAAGGCACCGCCATTAAATTCTAGGTCATGTTTTTTTATGTTGCCTCCCTTTGAAATGCTATTAATGTGCATTCCCAAAGCTCAACAAAACATGTAAACCATTTGGGTGCACCCTGAGTGGCTTCTTTTCGTAGAAACTGTAAAAATGTTACGATGATAATCAAAAGAAAAACAGAATTGCAACTAGGCTAGGACGCATGCATGTATTTGCAACAGCAGGCAGTGCCAAATCCATGTGTCAGAACGAAGAGATTCATTCATTAATCTTCTTTCCGCCCTCGGTCGGCGTCATGTCAAGTCTCATCAGCTTCAGTATGATTGCTTTATGTACGAATAGCTCTTTAATGCTGCTCCAATGCGATGCTAGATGCTAGTAGTGCAAGTTTGCCACTTGACTTCCATCTCAGCTCTATTAAAAAAAATTCATGTTTAGCTTCTTAGCCAGATTTAATTTGTGTTTGTGTGTGAGTCTGTGTTGTGTAAAATGCATCTGTGCCATGAATAATTACTGTCGGCGCGCATCTAGAACAAACGAACGAGCTGATGTAAAAAAAAGGAACCATCCGACATGTGGCTGACGGGTAAAAAAACGTAAATGTTCGTTGCGCATTTTATTAGCTGATGGCTGTATTTTATTGGCCAGCTCACCAACAATCGTTGGAAAAAAAAGCCGCAGATCGTTCGTCATCGTCACAGTCTCATCGGTCTCGTACGTACTTGAGTCGCGTCCAATCGGATGATCTGAATGCAATTTGTCTGGCTTTTCGCGAGCCCTCGCAATCTCAATCTCACTCACATGGAAATGGCAAAGGCAATTATATTCGCACATCGAAATGTAATATTATATGTAATGTTGGTGCTGTGTGGATCGTAGATATTAGTTATCTGCATCTCTGCACAGAGGCTGAGATTAATAATAATCCTCTCATTCGCAGCGTCAAAGAAAATAAAACTCATTAGTTTGGTGGCTAAATGATCTCAATTTGAAGTGATTAACATCTTTCATGTTAACATCAGGACCTTGGAACTTCACCTTGTCAAAGTGTTTTCAATTAATCATTGTTAGAATGAGGTTATGAACTCGCGATCTCATTGAAATGCTTTTAATTTGCCGATGGAGTTGTGTTGTGTAACTTGTAACTTCGTCTACGCAGCTTGTTCAATTTTGTATCTGAACTTGAACCGAACTATGTAACATCTAAGTGAATTACATTTTTTCTGAAGTGTTACTAATAGGACGAGCTTTACTAAGGCAAAAGAGCAAGGAGTTTAAGGCTGTAGCAATAATCCGCTTGGCCTCTGCAATTATGATCGGCGTGAAGACAATTGAGCAGAAGATAGCACATAGCTTGATCACAAGTCAACCAGTATTCTGATCAGGATTCTATAAACAAGGAATAGTTTATGCGCTTATCGCTTTCATATTTTTATTAAGAATATTCTTATTAACATCTTTTCATCTATTAAAAATAATGGAAACATTTAATTTAATCTCCACCCAGATTTCGAGGCGATGTCATCCAGTTTGACATCCCTAAACTCTGGGCGTCCTCGTCTACGTCATCCTTCCAGCGTAGATTTGGCCGGCCTCACTGTCGTGTTCCATAAATCCTACCGCAAAGGACTTACCGAGCAGGATCATCTTCGCTCATGCTCACCGGAGCCTACCGAGCTTAATTCTCTTCATGATGTCGACATCGATGTAACGCTCGTAGATCTCATTATTATAGAGTATCCGGAATCGTCGTTCCTCACATACGGGGCCAACAATTCTCCGTAAGACTTTTCTCTCGAATGCGGCTTTTACTTTCTGCTAAGCACCAAAGTCTCGGATCCATATATAAGTACTGGTATGACCATTGTCTTAAATACCAGCAGCTTGGATGTTATGGTTTAGTATCTGGATTTGAAGAGTCTTGACAGACTATAGTAGGCTTTGTTGGCTTTAAACAACCGTGCGCGTATTTCTGGTTCCATGCCGTTATCGGCTACTACAGTTGACGCGAGATAGTTAAAGGAGTGCACTAATTGCACACTTTATTTGGGATACCGAATTCTCTATTTTCGCTATGCTATCATATGCGGCTTTAAAGCCGCGGTCTTCGGTCATTGGTGGAGCCTCCAATTCCTCAGTTAGCTGGACATTAAGCAACTCATGAAAGTGCTCTTCTATCGCTCTAAGATGAATTTGAGATCGGCGATCAGATTACCCTCTTTGTCTTTGCTGTATGTCCAACGCGGTGTATATTGCGTCATACCGCGGACTCTTTGTTAGAATTTCGGTACCTGGTGCGGTCCTCGCACTCTGTACTGTTCTAGTTTACGCAACAGTCGTTCCGATCTTTACGACTACTGCCTAAGATGGAGTCAGCAGTACTAATGACAGTATTCTTAAGGCGTACCCATTTCTCTTCTACGCCCGACATCTCAGCCCCAGGGCTAACTCTCCCTGCATTTAGGGCGAGTCCTATCACTTGACCGTAGTTGTTTCTGGTCTCTTCGTTGCGAATAACAGCAGTGACTCGAATCTAATTCTCGGATGCAGTCTTTCGTGATGATGCAATCCGCGCTCGAACCACCATACTACCAAGATAGTGGTACGAGTTGACATTGGCACCTCGTTCGTACTGTCATCAGGTTCGGGTTCTGGCAGCGGTCTATCAACAAGTGAGCCATCTGGTTGGGAGTGGCTCCATCAGGAGATACCCAGGTGGCTTTGTGGATAATTTTAGGCGCAAACCTTGTACTCGCAACGACCATATTATTGCTTACAGCCATCTCTATGACTCGTTGTCCATTTCGTGTTTTCGTCTAAGCTATGGGTACCAATGTACTGTCTGAATAATGGCTCCCCCATATCCCCCAGAATGATTTTTACGTCATGTTGAGCACAGGCATGGAGTTACCGTTCGACTGATTCAAATAATTCTTCTTTTTCATCATCTGGGGAATCCTCTGTAGGAGCGTGAATGTTTTTAAATCTGTCCCGCACGCGAAGGATGCATAGCCGTTTATTTGCTGCTTTAAAGCCGTTAACGGTGGGTTTCATTCTTTTCTGAAAGCTGACAAACCCCACCCCGAGCACATGATATATTGCATGACAGCTGTAATATATGCCATATTCTGATTTTGTAAGACACCATTCCCCGTCCACCGCATCTCCTGGATTGTTGTTATATCAGCATTATATTTGGACAGGGTATCGGCTAGCTACTATGCAGCTCGAGCTCTATACGTTCCATGAGAAAATTCTTAAATCGTTAAGCCCTTTTCAATGCCGTGGTCGTCGTCGTTCATCAGTGCATTGTGTTTCATTGTGACATTGCCATTATTGCGACTACCAATAACTGAAAACTTGTCAGGCAGTGCCAAGCTTAATTGTCATCGGTAAGCCAAAGCATAGACTTAATCCTAGTGTGCGTAGCGAGGCACAGCGATATTGACGGCATTGAGAAAGTGGACGTACTGGTAAAGAAGAGCGTAACATTAGACATCGACTACATAAAGAAAGTCTTCTGTCCATTGAGCTCCGTCAGGGAACGATTTCTCACTTTCCATACCACCATGGCATCATTAAGGTGGAATGACTTAACCAACTGCACTACATCGAGGGCGATGCGGCCTTTCAACAATAAAAATTACTCTACCGAGCTGATCTGCAGATCACGAAAATATATTTCCAGAGTCGATGCTATAATCACTCGCCATTGGTCAGAGGGCAACCACGCATCCTCCCAGTTTGGCTGCCCAAAATATATTTTACAGAACTTGCAGGGCATGTTAATGAGAAATAAACTGTCATTCATTATCTCAGCAAATGTCCAGTCCTGACGGGCTTTTGACTCCGCAAATTGGGAAAACCTTCCTTTGCCGACCTGAGGGAGTTTTTGGAGTGATACAGCTGTTAGTTATAACCATTTCCAGATACCTATCACGTCATATGGTCTCCCGAAGTCTGTGGTCACAAAATGGCGGATTCTAGCGCTATTTGAGGCCGTCACTAAGGCGTCGCGTACCGCTACTCTACCTACCTATCTTCATTGTGACTTATTCCATTTGGGACTTATGGACATTACTATTACTCGCCCAGTTAATATGACCAAGATGTAAAACTTTCAAGTTGAAAATTTATCTTGAAGGCAAAGTAACTAAATAAGAGATCTTCTAAGGGTTATTTTTTCGGGAATAGGTTTTGATTTGCACGATTTTTGAAACCTGAAAATCGAACAGCCTATATGTTCGAAATTAATTTTAGAACAATGGCAAACAGGAGTAGTAATTATCCTTAAGAATTTAAGTAATGCAGTAGTCCGCGGTAAAAAGACAAGTCAGTTTCCCAAAATAAATCATTGCAGATGAATGAGATTTCCTAAGAGAAGGGAGCTCAATGAGTGCTAGGTGAAAATAAAGAAGAAATTAAGTCATTCACGACTCTGGATACTGAATCCGATAAGTCTAGCAGTGCCCACTGCAATTGCACTCCATCAAATAAAATTTTAAAACAAATTTTAAAATTATTAACTTTTAATTCGATTAACCCAATTGTCATTTCAAAATTCATTTGATTTGATTAGTATACGAATTAACTAAAACAAATTACACACCATAGCAGCATATATACCAACTCTCTTTATATATATATCCACCTACCAGTAGAACATGTTGCTACTTAATCACTTTAAACGAAACTGGTAATCATGTCGAACATTCTGTGGGCTGTTAATCGTGCGCGCTTGTAGCTCGTAACTCGTAACTCGTAGCATATAAAAACCCAAACGAAAATCACAAAAAAACCCAACTACAGAAGCAACAGAAGAGGCCGTTTTTGTGTTGGCCAAAATGCTAAAGTGCGGCTTTTTATACAGAAATGAAACTGGTAGCAGTTCAAGTGGCAATACAACACCGTATTAATGCTATGTGGATAGCTGTGATCGAAGTCTCCAGCCTCCATCTCGCTCCTCTTTCAGCTTTGCTTCGCATATCATGTCGCACAGATTATGCGAAATGCTACATAAACGTGCTCAGAAGAGGGGCACCTAAGTGGTAATACTAATTGGTCACATGGCCATTCGTTTTTGGTTAAATATTTCATCTCAAGTTGGATCGAAATTTTGAGCTCGCAACGAAAAATAAAACCAAGATATTTATTACAACAACAGCAACCGTTAATGGATAAAAATCTCATTAGAGTTTATTGGTAATATCTCACCAAATTGCGGATGCTATGCATTATGCGCTCCAGCAGTCGTCCATTCGGTTCAGTTTTGTAAGTGTTAAGTAATTTGTGCTATTCGTGATCAAAAATGGCAGATTGAGTTTTGAGCTTTGCTGCAACTGGCCAATTCGCTGCGCTACCTAATAAAAATTTGTTTTTATCATTTGTCGGCAATTATTAAAAGTGTAAAAGTACAAAAACGAACAGCGCACAGCATTCCATGTCGAAATTACATTTACAAGCTACGAGTCTGTGACGTATGTGGCAAACTTTTTTCTTCCCGCTCCGCATTAGCAATGCAGCAAAATGTAAAGAAGAAAAAAAATTTCCTGGTGCAGTTTTCTTGGAAAAATGACCATGATGTGGCTATGTTAACCATACGTTTTAGTTGGCAACAAGCGCGAGCGCATGATTATGATGATGATGAAGAATAATCAATTGGGTGGTGCTCACCACACCCCACAACCCATGCACAATTAAAATTTCCATCCATGATTTTTCCGATTAAAAATTTTAAAAATTCAAACTCGCGTACCGTCACAGCGTCTGGCAGTTTTACTAATCAGCTCCGCTGTTCGCTGGTCTTCGAGCATATTGCTTGGATTTAGTGTGACCGGCCGGACGATTATGGCACGTAATTTGTCGATTGTTAGGATGACTGACAGACGTGGGGACTGGGACTGCTGCTGCATCGGTCTCGTGGACACGTAAATATGCATTTGGTATGCATGCGATGACATCGTCTACCGGGTTTGGTCAATCAGCGATCATTCCTTAATAATGGTGGTGACTGCTATTCGGTTATGCATGCGCACATCTTCTTCTCTTGTTAATTGAGGGTGAAGAATTGGCATTCCAAAGTGGGAGTATTGATTTATGAAAATATTTTCATTTTTCCTTTTTTTTTTGCACACTTAATGGGTGGTGTGTGGGATCAAATATTTGAAATTCTGTTGAACTGGACAGCAGGACGACTATGCAATTCCACGGTTCAATGTCTCTTTCTGACATTATGATGGATGCAACACCTGGAGGAAATCTTGACAAAAGATTTGAATTATATTTGTTTGCTGGTTACTCGAGTTTGCAAAGAGTTATCGTTCTTTAATGAAATTTTATTCATCAACTGTGATATATTTTTTCCAATTTATCAACTTTCAGTAGTCGATAAGGGCCCAGGTTAGGTTAAGTTAGGTTAAGATGGCTATCAGTGAAACCGACACACTTAGACCAGCAATGGTCCATCATGATACCACACGGATCAGGAAAGTTTTCCTCCACCTACTCGTTGAATAACTTTGAGGTTGGTATTCAGCGAAGGAGACGTCTTGCTGCATGCTTGCCTATGAGACAGTGTCCCGTAATGACACCTACAATAGCACCGATGTGCGATATTTTTTGTGAGATCAAACACTTGGAGCGTTTTGGATCCAGCTTGGACCAATCTGCTTTGTCGCTTTGTACCGTCTGACATGACAACCAACGATTAGTTTTGTCAGTAGCATTCCGCTTTAACATGAGTTTGCATGTAGCTATTGGTATGCCTAGAGAACCATATTTTGGTAATATGGGTAGTGTAGTTCCTTGTTTGGCGAGTTCGTCAGCCATATAGTTTCCCGGAATATCTCTATGCCCCGGCACCCAACACAGGTGGATATTAAACATCTCCTTAGAAGATGATTGGCAGTTAAGGGCTAAGATTGTATTTGTAGTGCGACTTGGCTATCCGGTCAAACTAGAAAAACCACAAAGAATCGTCAAAGATATCTTTTGAAAAGAGATTTTTTATTTTCTGGCACACATTATTTCAAACCAACTCATTCGATCATCCTTAGTGCAATTTTTGGCGTCAAGAAACACATTGATTTTGTAGAATTTGCTAGATTTTCAAGTCTTTTCAGTTTTAAAAGCTAAATTTTTATTAGCCCATCGGCTCGATAGTTGTGCGTGCTTTTTTCGTTTGTTAGGCATAGTACTACAAACTTATCCGATACGATTTACTGTCAAGTTGTTGGTCTTAAAGAAAGACGTTAACTAGAACCTGAAGAACCGAATTGTACAATAAAGTATTCAAGAATTTTGAATGCTCATTTATGCCAATATTTTTAATATTTTCTTGGGCAAGGTTTTTTTTAGTTTTCCATGATCATAAATCATTGATTCTATTATGATCCGCAATGTGTTTATGTGATGCAAGAGGATCCAGAGCGAAAGCCTGCCTGTTGGACGTCGGGAGTTGAATCTAAATGAATCGAGTACAGATCTCCGCTATATCTACTGTTTATCGACTTCGGGATGGGTTTTGACAGCTTAAATTGAGATGCTATCTGGTTGGCCAGCGCAGCAGGGGTATCCCACAAAAACTTATAGCTATTATCAAAAAAAAACATACGAGGGAAGTATATTTCACGTCCTACACAACGGAAAGGTGTCCGAGACACTTGAAGTCCAAAACCGCAAGCAAAGTGGGGCTCAAGATAAACACTGCCAAAACAAAAGCCCTGAATACTTCTAACACCCGCTCTCAACTCAACATTGCTGGACAGTTAGTCGAAAAAGTTGACAACTTTCTATACTAAGGAAGTGTGGTCTCGTCTGAACGCGGTGGCAGCGAACTGGTACCGAATCAGTACTGTTGTATTGGTGCAGTACTTGGAAGGTGGATACCACTACCACACGCAAGCTGCAATCTTTCGTAAACAAATGCCTATTTATCATTTCCAACTATTTAGTTGGAACACCTCTGGATCCAGAGATAGTAGCTTTCGCAGTTTATTTGGTGGCTAAGAACTTTTAAAGAGGGCATGGCCATATTAAAACAATTTCTTTGCCAAGAACAACTGCTGCATAGGTGAGAATGGGTTTGATTATCGTTAAGTACAACTAAAAGAACATTTGGTTTGGGTACTGACATTGAATAAAGGGAAACTGAACTTTTTATATTATCGACTCCAGAATCAATTTCCACTTTATCTTGCAATCTACCATTACTTCTACATCTTAGTTTAATGCATAATTCATGGTACATTCATGTCACGTGTTGACGAGCAGGGTGTGTATATTGGCACTAGCGGTTCACATAATTATTCGTTATGTGTAGGGTCGATATACACCAAAAATAATCGGTATTCTAATCGGGATGCTGATTTGTATTTCGCAGACTATTTTAATAAACAAAACTGTTGACTTTGAGGCTCACAAGTAGTCATACAAATCCGAGTTTCTTCTTTGAAGAGTAACTGACCATACTTCTTTGAGTATCAAGCTGGAAACGTTACAGTAGAAAGAGAGAGATTTCTACAGGAATACAAAGATATTCAGAGACGTGGTAACTAATTTCCACAAAAGCCACAATTTTATTAGGCAATTTGGACCACGCATTAAGCTCAATAACTTTGTTATCAACCGTTTTAGAGACGTGTCTAGACCAATTTGGACGGAGCCGAAGTTTTTCTATGGGAAACGTTCCACCGATCTACAATCAAATGGCACGTAAAGATAATAACTTCATCGAATCGAAAATCGACAATGTACTGCAAAATTGGGTTGATAGAGGATGGGCTACTGTGTTTTGCACATCTCTTCAGACTGCTTGCATTGCATAACCCAAATGGCAATCAAAAGAGAACATATCGATAATCAGTTTGCATCGTTGATCCTTTGCACGCCACAGCCCACTTCATTTTGTTTGGTTTACGTCGCTAATATTTTGCTTGTACTCTTTTTGTACAAGGGATAAGGATAAGGATGAAGAAACTTCCTGGTCCACAACAAGTCGTCGAAAAGGAACCAAAAATAAACACAAATAGGCCATCTGATATCTAGACGTCTAAATCTCGATAACTCAGTGAAAGCAACTACATCCCGGTAGTTTCTTTACCTGAAATTAGAGTGGACATTATGGATCAGTAGAACGCTATAAAATATTTGGATCAGAGTTAATTTTTTTATGTTTTTCAATTTGATATTTTTGACCATCCAATTGGGTACATCTTGTGATATCTCTTGTGATGGATTGGTTGAATGGTGAAACTCTTGCCATAGTAGACTCTGAGAACTGTAGTAGCTGAACTTTCTGTGGTTACAGATAAAGCGAGTACGCACTGTAGTGTGTTTTTGCTCATAAGTGCGTCTACTCTCTTAAACATTCACTACAATCTCGACCAGTTTGAAAAAACCTAATGCCAACTATTGAAGATTTACAGAAAATGATAATGCTAGTTCCCGATGCTTGAATTGTCAGACTTAGCAAAGCCTTATTTCAGCTCTTTAGGTATACAAAAATTGTGTCAAAACTTTACTAGCTTCCTGGTTGATGCTGTCATAACAAATGCGTTTATTGCTTGCAATAGAATTAAAAACATTCAACAGCAACATAAAGTTTTACCAGACCTAAACGACTAAAAGTATCCAACATAATTATTAGAGACAACCTGTGGAATTTGCCAGAACGCAGCAGAGAAAAATTATAGAACCCTTCCTTCGCAGCACGATTTTTTCCCCACTATTTAAGTCACGTTCTTTCTTCTGTCACCACTCGCGCGGCGGCGAAACTCGCATACTAGCGTAAAACAACGCGAGCGGAGGCGGTACATTTAATTCTCAATTTAGTGTGCAACCAACCGAGAGAGGCTCGGCCAAGACAGGGTGGTGGCAATTTAAAGTGGGGGATTTGCTGCGGCTACACTTTCAAGTGATGTTTAGTCATAGTAAACGGTGGGGCGCGCATGGTACATCGGTACAACGTGAACTATAAACGTCATCTTAGTAGTTGAGTTGGCTGTCGCCGTTGTGGTGCCACCGAGCGATGGACGGCGGCGATGCAAAACAAAGACCCAAAACGAACGACTTGCATTCGGAGATGACGATGTCGACGATTTTAATCTAAAGCAAATTACGTACTTGGCTCAGCCATAACGCCATCCGCCATCAGCGGTCGAGTAAGCTTTGGCTGTTGGTGGAGGCCAGATCATCAGCGAACAGCTTCCGCAATTGTAAGTGTATAATACATATATCTCCGTGTAATGGTGTACCTACTCATCCGTCCGACCGCGTACACGTACCATACTTAAAGGTACTTCCAGGTCGATTGGGCCAACGAAACAACGACCACGACGAAGACGACGACGACGACAACGATTCGACTAACACCGCACTGGCTTGACATCACGTCCACCCAATGCCACATTAAGATTGCTATTTTGGTACTTATAGAGTGCACTCGATGTAGAGTACTACACGTGTACTGCTCGAAGAGAAAAGATGGAGAAACAAAGATTAGCAGGAGCAGCAGGCGAGTTAGGTGCTCACAAAGGAAGCACACCGGATGAACCAGCGATAAAACCCAAGTACGGCAAAACTGTCCTTATTGGTGGATGGGTGGATATATGCGAGTGGGATGAGTAGCAATATAGGCACTATTTTGGCTATAAATACTCCTCTTCTTCCTCTACTCCTCTTCATCGAGGCACTTTGCACAAAGGCATTAGACTTATGGACTCCGAAATCACGACGACAATTGTTTAATGAAAAGCCGCACACTCCCGCTCTGGCTAGAGGGAAGTTGGTAAAATACACAACCACTAAAACAACCGAATGACGCGGCGTATCGTCAACGTTGATAAATTAAATTAATTTCAGTAAATTAATGGAAGCTCCTCGGGTTTCCTTGCGTGTTCGTCCGCTTTGACGGTTGGATTCACTTCCCGATTCTGCCAAATTTGCTGTGCTGATGCGATTTGAAAGTGCACTGAAAAGAAACCCATTGAAGCGTGCGCAACTGTGTACGCGGAGGTGGTTAAGGATGGTAAGGACAATTTTATTTTGGTACGATTTGAAAAGATAATTCACTTCTTGAATCCTGTGAGACGGAAGTTATACTTTAGGATTCTATTCAAACGAAATCTTCCTCCTATCTACTTGACGCTTCTATTGAAACTGAATCTTCCTACTTAATGAACTCAATTTGAAAGTGATTTTTGGTGTGAGGAGGTAGCTCGCCGTAAATTTGTTAAATATTTGTGAAGACGTCTTCTTTTGACAACTCAACTGCGATCTTGAGTATTTCATTATTTTTATCAAAAAAAATTATCTGACAAGAGTGCGATATTAAAGTTAACGTAAAAATCCACTAAACCAGGCCACCAGACAAGAAACAAGCATGCAAGAATTGAAAGCCAGTTGGGGTTGTGGTAAATGTGAAAAATTTCTGCATTACAACATGTAAGCAAAAATCGCGTTATTTTAATTCCATAAATATTAAATCAAAGCAGTATATACAGGGTCACTTGTAAATCGTTTTATTCGTATTTCAGATACGATCCTAAGTCTACGGACTAGAATCATAATCGGGGACTTGTCCTCACCCAGATAGATAGTCCATAGGGACCTAGATGAGGCAGCATATCAGTTAAATAATGTGTTGCTTACTTCCTTCTAGGGCAGCTGTGTCCCCAAAACCAGTCTGAGTAAACGTAAGGATCCATGGTGGAATGACCGGCTTGCTTAACTAAGGAACAAAATTAGAAAGCTTTTGAACACAAACGAGCCACATGGAGTAGCGACACGAATCCACAAGGAACTGGTCAAGGATCAGACAAATTCTATAGGTTTACTGAAAAAGACAGATGGTAACTACACGTCGGACCGTGGGGACATGGTGATGGCATTTTTCCACCGCTCCAACAGAGGATTTCGAGCTCATCGTGCCGGGTTTGATTGCTTTATTTAGAGCCATCTACAACTGGGATTACATTCCGTATACCTGGATAAAGGTAAAAGTAATTGTTATCCCTAAACCATGCAATAGGCCTAGTGAGCTGCCTAAATCATACAGACCTACAAGTCTAACATAATTTGCTCTTAAAATTATGGAAAGACTTATTGACTTATCAGTGCCAGTTCGAATATATAGGAAAGGAAAAATCACATCATCAAAGGGCTTCCTTCACTGTATAGTTAAAAGAATAGAACGGACTTTTCGCTCCAAGGAAATAGCTCTGTGTGCTTTTCTTGACATTGAGGGTGCATGCGATAACACTAGCTACGATTCAATAAGAAGAGCAATCAGTAGCTCGACCAACCAATGGATAAGAAATATGCTTGTAAGACGAGTCATTACATCTTCCTCAGGGGGAGTGTCCATATCGGTGACTGCAGCTAAAGGCTTCCCGAAAGGAGGCGTCCTCTCCCCCTTATATGGTCATTCGTTCAACCTTCTACCTGATCTGCATAGATGCGGCTACATCGCCATTGGTTATGCTGATGATTTGGCGATCATAATTAGTTGTAAGCACAGCTCGACCATAACAAATGTCATGCAAGGTGCGTTACTTCACGTCTTAGAATGGTGCAGTAGAGAAGGGCTTTTCATCAATTCTTGCAAAACCGTTCTAGTGCCTTTCACGAAACGAAGACTGTCCGATATAAGACTTATCATCATAAAAGGCACTACATTAGAGTATTCCAGTGAGGTTAAATATCTCGGAGTCATCCTTGATAAAAGACTAATCTGGATTTCTTATAGCAAGTCCACCATTGAACGTGCCACTATGGCCCTGTGGTCCTGTACACGCCTCTACGGGAGAACTTGTGGTCTTAATCCTAAAATGACACATAGGATGTATACCATGATGGTGAGATCAATTATCACGTACGCGGCCATCATATGTTGGCCGAAACTTCTTGAACGGACAACGGCAACTAAACTTCAGAAGCTACAAATAATTGCCTGTCTAGGTATAACGGGTGCTTTGCGCACCTGCCCTATGACTGCATTAGAAACTTTGTAGGGCTGTCACCTTTGCAAATCTTCACCAGGAAGACAACTGCTAGATGTGCTATTAAGCAGCAACCTGAAAATTCTTGAATCAATTCCTGAAAGAGACATGTTCTGCACTATCCCCGATATTATGGTCAGGGAGCATTGTTTCGGAAGAAAATTTGAGGTAAAAATATTGGAAACTGGTGCAATGGTTTTCCGACACTGGACGCTAAAGGTTTAGTCTGATACACAGATGGATCGAAGATTGAGTTGGAGTTAGAGTTGGTGTCTTTGGACCCAACACCAAAGTCTCGATACCAATGGAAAAAAATGCCTTGGTTTTCCAGGCAGAACTCTATGGTACTGAGATCTGCGCCAAAATTAACCATGGTAAAGAAATGAAGGGCGCTCTATTTTATATCTTTTCAGATAGCCAGGCTGCACTTAAAGCACTGTCGTCCAATTTGATGGACTCGATATTAATCAAAAACTGATACGATGCACTGCAATCTCTGGGCAGACATAACAAAGTCACTTTCGGTTGGGTGCCTGGTCATCAGGGAATTACAGGCAACGAATCTGCAGACGAACTAGCTATTGCTGGCCCGGAATCTGCGTTCATATGACCTGAACCCTACTGTGGTGTCAACTGCGATGCACTGATACATTGTGGGAACACAAACTTTGTTTAGCCCACTAGGAAAGCGTTCCAGGGCTTAGGCAATCCAAACAATTAATCAGACCCTTTTCCTACAAGGAAATCCTTAATTTTAATAGGGATAGCATTACGTGGCTGGTGAGCTTTCTAACAGGTCATTGTGGCTTGCGTTGTCACATTAACAAAATTGGTGTGGGCTCAGAGATAGAATGTAGGTTCTGCTCGGAGGACGAAGAGTCGAAAAGTCTTAAGAAATTATATTTAATTAGCTTGTAAGATTTGAAAACGTCTTGTGAGTTTCCCAAGATGGGAAAGATGCAAGAATAAAGCCAAAGGCAGTTTAAAAAAAATTGGATTTAATTTTTCGTGCCAGGGGTGATTACGGTTTCAAGAATTATCGTTGATTTTTCAAACTAATTTTGTATCGGGTTATATTTATTTGAAATTCCTCCTTCGCCACTGACACCATTAACGTGTTTCATTTTCATGCCAGCGGTGATTGTGGTTTTGAGAGCCTAAGGAACTAGTTTTGCATAAGGATACCTTTGTTATAAATTCTTTCCTCGCCACTAACACTCACGAAATCAATAACATAATTCAATGAAATAAAATCCACGAATTCCGCACCTTTTTTCGTATTTTCATTATCATGATTTTGATAATAGAAAGTAGTGTGCGGCCATAAGACCGCTGCTGCTGCATAGAGACAACAATAAGCCAAAATGTGCAGCACGTGGACGATACTAAAATTCTTGATTAAATAATCAAACGAACAGAGATACATTTTGGTAGAGAAAAGAAGGAATGGACTTAAGGGAAATAGACAACGAAAACAAAGTGGGAAACTCCTGCGTCGTGTCCGTCGCATTAAAATTCGACACAGGCAGCGCAACAGCACATCATCATCATCGTTTGTCACATGTGTGGGGATGTTGGTTATGGCATTCAAGAAGTACTTAACTCTTGATGACGATGATGATGAATTCCTGAATAATTTATACAACAACAGTTGAACAGTTTAGTACGACAACTAGTGACTCGCATGTAGGGTATTCTAGCTAGACGTCGTTACCCGTATCCACGTAGTCCGTAATGAGATTCGCTTGTTTTTTTCTACTTCTTCTTCTTCTTCTTCTTATTTCCTTTCGTTGCTAATTAACAAAGTACACGCAACACACATCATATAATGAATGGTTAACGCATTTACGACGCACCACATCAGCTACATCCGAAGCTAAAGCAGATATTGTCACAAACCAACAACAGTTCCTCTATGAAGCAATGTACGAATAGGTACACTGCGATAAACGCACCTCTTTTTGTTCCTTTTACTATCTCTCCCCTATTGAAGGTTTATTACACTCTGTACTCTGGCCAAGCTGTGATAAGCTAATACATAATGTTTGCCCACTGTCGTCGCATTGCACTTTTGCCAACCAGCAAATAATGAACTTATCTCATTTAAGGACATGACATAAGGACATTTTAACATGTATTGCGAAAGCTCATGTGCTGCCTTCTTTTTGTGTTGACGGGGGTGGATTCAATAACGCCAGAACTATATTGCAGGCAGAAAGAAACATACACTTAACAATTTAATTGGATTTCCTGGTTTTTATGTTTAACTTAAACGGATTGAGAGCATTTGAAATGTATTCAGGACAAAAATAATATTTAAATTTTTTTTAAAAAAAATATGCTATGCCCCTAAAAGGAAGAAAATAAAATTAGAGGTAGATCTTGACGAATTTGAACTGTTATAAAAAAAAAATTAAATTAAATAAAAATAATAACCCTTAAATGAAAATTTCTGGAATGTTCTTAATGGAATTCTGAAATATTTGAGGCTTAATAAAAAACTCCAATAACCAAAAGTATACTGAATTCCACTATAAATGGTGAGAAATAAAAACAGATGCGAAGCAGTGCAACCCAACAACAAAACAACCCCAATCGTAAAGCATTACAGCGCGCCAGTGCACACAGAACACAGTGTCATTATAGTATGACATGATCTGATGCCGCTAAGTGGAAAAAACATTTGTATGGCCCGGCCCGATCACTCTCAAATTTGAATCGAAAGTTTTTTTATTTTTTCTTATAATTCGCGCACGCTTTAAGGGTTCGCACCCGTAGGCGTTAAGGAAAAGGAGGAGAAGTCTATGAGCTTGTGTTTTGAATGCCTGTGGATCATAGTGATGTGGAAAGACAGAGCTTGGCAGAGCATGCCACATACGTGTTGTACGGCTGGAGAACGAATCCATGAATTTAACTGTACGTCCGAAGATGGGCTTGAGGGTAAAGTGATGAGCATTTAGAGCGCCACGAGTATTGCGGTTGAATTCAAGGAGAGGTGGCATGCAGCTGGCTATTCTCTTGAGCACCGCTGGTAGAAGAAGCGATAAAACAGTGACAAGCAGGAAACGTTCCTACGGTGTTCAAGCGAATCTATTGATTTCGCTATATCACTGATAAGTTTTATCGCGCGGTTTTGAATTCTATCTAGCTGATGCAAACTAGTTTTAGGCACACCAGACCAGATATGGCAATTGAACTCAAGTTTAGGACGAATACAAGACTTTCATATAGTAGCCAGATCAGAGGGAGTGAAATATTTCTTGCACCGGGCTAGAAAACCTAAACATTTCGCAGCATTTTTGGCGACGGTAAATATGTGGTGATTCCAACGAAACTTGTCGTTAACGCACGTACCAAGAATTGCGAGATTTTCAGTTTCCTCGATGCAAGTGCCACTCATGGATAATGGCATGGGATTAAGGATTCCCTTAGACGACAGGAGTCAGCATTGGGTATTAGAAGCGTTAAATTCTACTTGATTGTTTTCTTCCCATTGTATCATATTGTCTAGGTCAGAATTTAACGTGCTTAACATACGAAGTTATTTGAGTACCACATGAGAAGTGGAGCGATGTTCCTCAGACTTAAATGAGAAGCTGAATGTGATGTCGTCAGCAAAAGAGTGAATAGGATTAGAAGTCACAGAAAAGAGATCATTAATAAAAATAAGGCAGAGTGTCGGGGACAAAACAGAGCCCTGGGGAACGCCAGCATTTAAGTAATGAACTTTAGACTTGAAACCATCAAATACAACTTGAATTGAGCGGTCCAAAATATAGCTTCTAATCCAGTGAAGCAGCTTATTATCAACGCCATAAGCACGCATTTTGAACAAAAGAACTCTCGGTCACTAAGGATTTTGTTGGGTATGGGCTGGACAAAGGCTGTTTTCCAACTTCTCGGGAAGAGTCCAGAAAAATAGGATAGATGGAAAAGCTTACGCAATGGTAATGCCAGCTTGGAAAAACACCTCTTCAGAACAAACATCTGGTCCAACGGATTTGTGAGTGCTAAGATCGTTTAAAACTCTAGCAACTGCATGAGTACGAATGAATATCTGTCCCATAGAGTATTCAATACTCAGAGGTGCAGGAGGCAGCAATGCACAATCTGAAAGCGTGGAGCTAGCTGCGAAATGCGCAGCAAACAGATTGGCCTTGTCTATAGAGCTGACAACTGGAATGTCGTTATAAATGAGCGTTGAAATCGACGATGAGACTGTATTTTTGATTCTTTTCACGAAAGACTAGAAATTTTTACTGCCTTTTGGACATTGCAGTATTTTTTGCCTCAATGTGTGCGAAGTTTGAATAAAATCGGGCTTTAGCAAGTAGGTTAGAAATTGATCTCAAGATCTGACCAGCTAGCCAGACAGTCACGGGCACACGAAGTTAATATAGAGAATTTAAAAATCATATAAATAAAAAGAACCATGCTAAGCATTTGATGTTCGTTGTAATCTTGCTTAAACCGGAAAAACTCATATAAAAGTATTCAAATGGAATACACTTTTCACTTTCCTCTGTGTAGAATTCCCATTGATAACCAGCTTCTTCTAATTTCCCTTTCTTGTTATAAAATCTTCATAAATAACAAACTGCTTACCTTTTGTTTATCCGTCAGTGAGTGTCTGCAAATAAATGAGAAAAATAAAAGACAAAATGTTATTCAAGGAATTCATGATAAAGGATTTTTTTAAATGAAATTTAAAAAAAAAACTTTATTGAGCATTTATTATGACATGCGAAAGTCATACACAGCTTTTCATGGGCTTAGCTTTATTTTGGTCGAAATAATACTGGAAATTCGTTTGGCAATTGAAAGACTGCTGTTAAGCATCTAACTACCTAATATCTTAGCTGCAATTTAATAATTCATCGTTTCTTTCCATTTTCAGCAATAATAGTAATGTTGCTTTGAAACGTGTACCAAGATTACAAAATAAATCCTTAACATAACAATAACACTTCTTCTTCGTAGCTGTCTTACTTCTAATTCCAGCTGAGATTTTTCAAAAGAAAGGAAGGATATGCAATACGCAATATGCACCATGTCACTATACTCTGTTCTGTTCCACTTTCAATAAATTTGTTTCTGATCGTTTCTGATCTGACCGATCATGTCGGGATCATCAAAATATTGATTAACTAACAACTCTTTTATTGTCCGCTCATGGAATTAAAACGAAGCGAAAAGCTATCTGTGACCGTGACCGACTGCAACCTCCTAGAGCTTTCTTACCATCATCGTTCAACTCAGCGACCCCGAAAACCATAGAATCAACACTAACATCAGTTGATTTGCCGGAATGCCTTAATCGTGCATGTAACTAAATGTCCTTCTCCAAGAGGTCCATGTCGTCGACCGTATAGGACAGTTAACAGTTAGGAAGTAATCTTCTCTCTGGATGCCAATTTTAAGGTCCAAGTGTGGAAAGGTCCAGTTGAATAGTTGACCGGCATATCTGCAATACCGAATAAGAGACTTTCTGCTGGTAAATCATCTTCTGTTTATCAGGATGATAATGAGTCTTAAGGAGGCGTATTGTGCCAAAAGAGCTGCATCAACATAGGAAGCACATCACCTACCTTTCACTAGGTTCTTAAACTATGCTAAAGTAAGCATTTCCCTGTGATGGAATACCCACCGTCTTATCAACACCAGAACCAACCACTAAGAAATGATATGCTCCATTGTCTTTGAGAAGACTCTAAAGAAGTCTCTAACAAGTGACTTAAATCTGTCTCTAGAGACAGGCTTTCAAGGTATATCTGCCACCATTACTCAAAGAAATTACTTGCTCTCTTTGCCTTCTCTAAATAGAGTTTTAAATATGTCTCTGAAGACAGGTTTTGATGGTATGTCTGCCACCATAACTCAAAGAACTGTAAGCAGAGTCTTAAATCTGTCCTTTCCTTAACGCCCACGCTGTGCCAAGCATATAGCCGAACATAATAATGCGCAAATTATTAAAAAAAAATATCTTTCTTTAAAGATAGGTTTAGATGGTATTTCTGGCGCGTTGCCCAAAGATATTACTTCCAGTCTTTGTCTTCTCTAAGCAGAGTCCCAAATGTGTCTCAGAAGACAAGCTTAGATGGTATATCTGCCACTATTACTCAAAGAAATATCTTCTTGTCTTTGCCTTCTCTAAGCTGAGTCTTAAATCAGTCTCCAAAAACAGGTTTAGATGGTATTTCTGGCGCGTTGCCCAAAGATATTACTTCCAGTCTTTGTCTTCTCTAAGCAGAGTCCTAAATGTGTCGTCTCAGAAGACAAGCTTAGATGGTATATCTGCCCCTATTACTCAAAGAAAAATCTTTCTGTTTTTGCCTTCTCTAAGCAGAGTCTTAAATCTGTCTCTGAAGACAGGTTTAGAAAATATATATATCCTGTTACTAAAAGAAATGACTTCCTTATAGGAGTATTGCTTAGTAAGTCTCTTGGATTGTCTTACCATTAGGGTACTTACTCTCCAAGTATTTTTCTAAGAATAATTTCTAGTTCCCCAAATGACACCTCAGATTTGATCCACACTCAGAAGAACAGTAGCTACGCCAGCCCAGTTCGCATTATTTTTGACTGTGATCCCTTTTCAAGTCTACACTGTTGAGTTTGGCTAGTGATTATAATGCATCAAACTTGCACCTGACCTTCGATTCCTTGAATACACCCAGCATGAACTCATTGCTTTTGGAGCTGATGTAATGATATAATGGACATTGTTTGTTACTTGGAGATACATCATCTTAAAACCCATTCGCCACTTAAGTTTTGTAAGGAAATTGTTACTTAAGTACTCGTTTTTTTTTCTACCAACATTATAAACGGCACACGACCGCTTAAAAAATTCCAACGTGTGTGTTCTTGTTGTTGTTGTTGTTGTTGTTACTCTATTTGCATAAAAACGCAATAATCGAGTATAAACTGTGGAGCGCCAAGTCTCCATTCAAAAAGCCAAGATTCCATTTCGGGTGGTAGCTTAAGGCGATTATTTGTTATGCGCGCACACAGCAATTTCAGTGCGCGGACGCGCCAGTCGATAAACAGAATGCGTTGAGGCTACGAATCAAATTGCAATTATCGAGAGCTCGAATCTGCACCGCCACGCTGACTGACATTGAGCAGTGTATCTTTTCGTATAAGCGTCCGCATGACATACACACATCGCATAGACAAAACGACGAAATTATCTAATGTCGTGTAATTTGTCATTTGTATGCCCATGCAAGGATATGCATCGCGGCGGCGTCGTCGTCGTCATTGTCGTCACTTATAATCCTTCCATTAACTTCGTCTTGACCACTTGTCGGCTCAACTGGCTCAACTGCTACATACGAGTATGTTGTGACTCGTACCTGAGGCAGAACACATCTTTAATCACACAAACGCCTTAGGCCGCAGAAATACCGAATCGGCGCGCATGTTGTGTTTACATTGGACTTGATTTGCGAAATTGAATGACAAAGTTCCTGGAGAGAAGACGACGACACAGTGTTGGACAACTTTTTTTTCTTCTTCTCATAAAATGTATAACACAGCAGTATAAAAAGTACTCGTAAACGGAGACAGTGTTCTGGATGACTTTGAGCTTATCTGTGCCTTGCAGCGCAGCGGCGCCGTGTGTGCACTGCAGTGTCACATTTACAGGATCATAAGTCAATAAATCAGGCAGGCATGAAAAATGCAAATTGCACATTGAATGACAACAGAGATAATGACGTGTGCGTGAGTGTGTGTAAGCTTCTGCTTCAATGGAACGAAGGACTTTATTTTCAATTGCAGATTATCAGATTATTATGAGCTAAGATTGAACTGCAGCGGTTCCCAACTATCTATTGGTGGTAACAAATAAAATTGTCTATTACCACTTGAAAGTGTGCTGTTCCAGTTGTCGAAGTTACAGCCAAACTTGCGGCTGAACAAACCTCCTTCTAGCGCACGCATCTAGTAAAACATACCTACTATATTTCATTATTTTGATTGATATTTTCGATGTTATAACGGTATAACAAAGAACTTTATTTTTTGGGTCCACAATACCTCGCGATGATAGGATTGTCGTGACATTTCAGATTTGGCTGATCAGGCTCTTCGAAATGTTGGCTAAGCTCCGGATTTTGTTGAGGGAGTAATACGCATGTTCGGTTTTTACTGATGTGAGAGTTTACGTACACCTAACTGGTGGCATCTTTTGCGATATTGCTGCACATATAAGAAAAATGTGTCATATCTTCAATTATTTTTCCGGCGATTGAAAGTACAGATGCCATTTTATGTGGAATCAGTTTAGTTTTCGCTAAATTTATCAGCAGTTTAACATGGGCTGAGTCTTTATTAGCCTACTAGCTAATAGCCCGGCGTTGGACGCTTGTAGAATTATACACTAATGTCTCCTCTTTTAAACGACCATGGCCATCCCATACCACCACTTACCATCACTATTTATCTCAGCGACCCCGAAATCTATGGAATTGACACCAATATCGACCACACCTAACCCTCAGCAATTGAACTCCTCCCAATAGACGTGTGTTACCATCACTATTCACTTCAGCGACCCCGAAAACTATAGACTTAATACTTATATCGGTCACCTCACTCCCTCAGGACACAACTCACCCCTATCCTACCAACACTATTCATCACAACGACCCCGATAACTTTGGAATCGGCTAAATATCGGCCATCCCCAAATTCACCACGCCCCTTACCAATGGAGCAAAGGTAAAAAATACCTAGACGTCTTGCGTTTATGGACAGGTGCTATGTTCACAAAATTATTTTCTATATTTATAAGCCATCTATTGTCATGTTATGTAATGACAAATAATCCTATACACAAACCTAAAACACTAACATCCAATATATTTCCAGGTGTAAGAACAATTGCGGGCGCCGTGCCACAAGTGGTTAGTACGTGAAGCGGAAAGTTCGATGTTCGAATCCTATAAACCTTATTCATTATCCCACCTCTCCCGAATATCTGACAATCGTATGAGACTGATCATTTTTATTGAAAGCTTCTCACTTAACCTTTCGAAAATGGCTTTAAATTGTAGGTACCCTCTATTTGTGTGCAAAAATATAACACGCACAAAACGAATGGTTGCGAGAAGCTAGGCCATGGACAACACAATGGTCTGTTGCGCCAAACCGTGATGTTTTTCTGTGACTCGAATTTTGAAAGTCCCCTTCAGAAGTGAACTTAATAACCGTAGACTCTAAGCCCATATCAGAGCACGATGAGCCTACAAAAATATTGCTGAAATCAAAGCTGTCATAAGCCTAGACCTCGCTGACGCTCGAAATGCAAATGGTCTTAATTTAGATCAATAAAAGAGCACTTCTTTTAGTTGCTAAATGACCGGCTAAATGAGGCATCCTTACAGACGGATGACAACCCTATGATGCCGCTGCCAAGCGTAGAAGAAGTTAGCAGAGCGTTGAATTGCCTCAAAAACGATAAAACTTCACGATCAGATGGCATCCCAGCAGAATTAATCTGGAAGGCAAACACTACATCAAGAAATTCAATACAGCATGGCCCCATACGCTTAAGTCATTATTGACCCAAACCAATATCCTCCCAGGCAAATCAACAACTGATCAAATTTTTACCATAAGGCAGGCGATGGAAAATTTTCTAGAGCTCCAAACTCACTACACGACTTATTTATTGACTTTAAATCCCCTATTAGAGTAAAGCCGGCTTTACGCTGAGAGAGAGCCTTGGGCATCCAAAATAAACTGACGCGACTACGTATTCTGACCATGATATACATGACCAATGCTATATCCGAACTCTTATCACTATTAATCACATTTAAAAGCTATAACGTGCTCCGACAAGGGAACGAAGACCTTCATAGGCGGCTATATATAGACCTATAAGGACGAGCAAGAAACAATCTTATAAAAGTCAATCCAAATATTGGATTAAAATAATATTCGGCGCGACAGACCCTTGCAGTCCAAGGCCTAACTTCTCGCGACCATTTGTGCTGCGCATGTTAATTTTTGGACACAAATGGAAGGGACCTACAATTTATGGCCGGATCCGAACGGCGAATTGAGAAGCTTTCCGTGAAAAGATATTACTCTCGGAACGTTTGTCACACATTCGCGAGAGGTGGGACACAGTGAAAAATAATTTTGGTGTTGCTGGGATTCGAACCTGAACCTCCTGCTCAGCAGCCATGTGCACTTCCACTGAGCCACGGCGCCCACTAGCTAGCTTACTAGCTTGGGTTAATTATTACAGCATGGAACTGGAAATACGCGTACGGCGCAGGCGTAGGCTTTAAGTAATAAAGCCTACTTTAGCCCGTCAAGACACTTCAAATCCAGGAATTTAAACTGCTATTGTATAAAAAATTTGCCATACATGTAACTACATCATGTTCATCATCATATTTGGCCCTACACCAGTTGTCCGGTCCTGGCCTCCTGCAAAAAGTCTCTCCACCGGTCCCAATTCTGAGCCGATGTCATCCAATTTTGCATCCCTAAACTCTGGGCGTCCTGATCTACGCCATCCTTTCAGCCTAGGCTTGGCCAGCCTCGCTGTCGTGTTCCCTAAATCTTACCGAAAAGGATCATCTTCGCTAATGCGAACTTGGTGACCTGACCACCGTAGCCTACTGAGCTTAATTCTCTTCAAGATGTCGACATCGTGGTAACGCTTGTAGATCTCATCATTATAGAGTTTCTGGAATAGTTCTTCCTCACATGTGGGGCCAACAATTCTCTGTAAGACTTTTCTCTCGAACGCGGCTAAGAAGTCAGAATGCTTTTCGTTAAGAACCCAAGTCTCGGATCCATATGTAAGTACTGGTATGACTATTGTCTTATATACCAGAAACTTGGATGTTATGGCTAAGTGCCTGGGTTTGAAGAGACTATAGTAGGCTTTCTTTAAGCTTTAAGCAACCGTGCGCGTATTTCTGGATGCGTGCTGTTATCGGCTGCTACAGTACTTACATATGAATCCGAAACTTGAATGCATAGCAAAAAAACAGTCTGACCTCTTAACCGCGAGACAAAAGTCTAACGTAGAATTGTTGCCCCATATGTGAGAAAGGATGCTACCGGAGACTCTAAAAATACGATTCACTAAGTTGACATTGCGGTGACCGTTACCGGATTAAGCTCGGTTTGATCCGGTAGGCAGAACATTTAGCTGACATGGGCGAAGAGTATCCTTTTTATGGTAGGCTTAAGGTCAGCAACATATTGAGCGCAACAAAGCATAACAAAGCGTAGCAGTGGTTTTTAAAGCACACAAAACTTCGGCTACGCTATGCTGGGCTGCAAGCCTAAATAGGACACGACAGCAAGGTAGGTCAAGCCTACGCCCAAAGGATGGCGTAGACAAGGACGCGCAGAAATTAGGGATAATAAAATGGATGACATCTTGAAATTGAGACTGGTGGAGAGATTTTTGCGGTATGACCACGACTGGATCCCAGTTGTAGAGCGATATGCGAGATTAATGAAAAACAAATCAAAATGCGCAAATGTAAGTTTTTTTTCCGTAAGAGCAAATACAAACATCTCGCTTTCATTCCATAGCAGTTGCGCCATTAGTATAAGCGTTTTAAATGTCAGGATACTTTATCTTATTTGCGTTTTTATACGAAATTTTGATGCATATGCTGAAACGTTAAGCATAACGTGTTGGGGACTTCTGCTTAAAACATTATAGAGTGCCGCCAGAGCGGTACTAAGATGATCTTTAGATCAAGATGTCTCGTGTGTGTCGCGACAGATTCGTCATCGGACAGGCATTTCTGTAAAACTTCTAGCAATGGCTAGAACAAAAGTTTATCTCGATTAATAATTTTGCCTGCAGTATGAATATCAAGCAGCTTAAGTATTCTCTCGAATATATGCGAATTAAAAATAATTTTCCACTTGAACAATTTATTAATAATCGTATAGTCTTTATCTACAGACGAGTGGCTGTGTCTCCAACTTATGACAATAACTAAAACTAGAACTGCGGACGACACAGATATACCCTGTGAATAGGTAAAATTGATCGCATGTTGTTGTTGTTGGTTTTGTGGGAGCCCAAAGCTGCACCAGGCCATAAATAAATCAATTCGTTTATGTACCTGGAACTGATGCAACAGATTTGCTTTGGCGCACCATCAACAAAAGCTGTCCTGTCCTGTATTAAGATAGCCGGTCGTTCTCGTGGGCACGTTGCCTTATAATGTTAATGGTTAAGAAAAAACCATAAATAACAAATTTCCACTTTGACATCTGACCAAGGATTAAAGTGTTGCAGGAGTCCAGTTTGGTTTGGTATGTTTGTTGTCCACTGGCAATCACAGACAATAAGGAAGCAACTACCTATGATTATGGATGTATGAGCTTTGCGTTATGCTAACATAATGTTTTATTTATGTGTGATTGTTTGAGAGTGTGTCTGTGCATGCGTGTATAGGCCATGACATTCTAGATGGATTGTACATCTAAAGTTCTGGTTTTTGCTCTTCAGGACATCACACTGAGTTTTGATAATGTCAACAGTTGTCGGTTCTCCGGTTTCTTCCTATGTTTGGATTTTTTTTTTGTTTTTTTTTTTTGTTTTTATCCTTTTTTTATTTTGCTTGAAGCAGTATGTCTGTCCAACTAAAAAGGATTCGCCTTTTCTTAAGTGTAAATCAAACAGAAAGCGAACCGACAAAAAATAACTCTATTTTTCGACTTAAAGCAAATTGCTAGGCAATAAGTTTTCTAAAATTTTCCCTATCCTATCCACGAGTACTGAGTAAGTTTTGTCATTCTGCGGAGTTAATTAGAATTTATAGGCATGATTGTCGTATAAGAATTTTGACATTTGCCGAAAATATATCTTAAATTCGAGTTGTTTTCTTACGTTAGAAGTTACTTTATGAGTTCCCGGAGTTTTCCGATCCAAAAAATATTGATTCACAATTCCAACACACCTAGGGGTGTCTTACGGCCTCTATTATATATCAGTGACCACAAAAACAATGGATTCTACATTAATAACGAACGTTTGTGGTTATTTTTACAAGTCACCCCCGTACCAACTCAACTCCTAAAATTGATATGAGTGGCTAACCATCAATATTCATATCAGCGACCACAAAAACTATAGATTCTACTCTAATATCCGTCGTTTTACAATTTTTGTACAAGTCATCACCTTTCCACCATTATCCCTAGAAATTATAGGATGTCTTACCAACATTACTCAGCTCAGCTAACCTACAAACTGTGAATTCAACACTAATATCGGTCATTTTATATTCTTTTACAAGTCATATCCTTCCCACCCCTATTTATAGAAATGATATGGGTCTCTTACCAACATTACTTATATCAGCGAACCTAAAAACTATGAATTCTACACTAATATCGGTCGTTTTATATTATGTTTACAAGTAACACCCGTAACACCTTAACCCCTAGAATTGATACTTACGTCAATATTCATAACAGCGACCCAAAAAACTATAAATTCTACACTAATATCGGTTATTTTAGATTATTTTTACTATTCACCCACTTTTTACTCCCACCCATAGAGAAGATACGTGTGCTTACCGTTACTATTCGCATCAGTGACCTCAAAAACTATTAACTCTGCAGTAATATTGGTGCTTTTAGATTACATTTACATCTTTCCCTTACCTTCTCAACCCCTAGAATTGATATTCTTATCAGTGACCCAAAAACTATAGATTCTACACTAAATAACGAATGAATATGTTTTATAAGTTATCCCCTTCTCACCTCTATCTCTAGATATTATAGGGGTGTCTTACCAACATTACTCATCTCAGCGACCCCAAAAACTTTGAATTCTACACTAATATCGGTCGTTTTAGATTATTTTTACAAGTCATTCCCGTACCACTTCAACCACTAGAATTGAGATGAGTGGCTTACCGTCAATGTTTATATCAGCGACCCCAAAAACTATAGATTGATACACTAATATAGGTCGTTTTTTAAATGTGACTGATAGTGATATTTTACGTTTCACACCCCTTTGGAGTTGAAAGGTGATGTACTATACCTGATAACCATCCCCCACCTGTCAATAATATACGTTGGCAATTTCATTTGAATTGGTTTGTTAATGTGGCTGTTATTGGCATTTTACATTTTACACCCCAAGGGAGGGAGCATACTATAGCATATAACTATCCTCCACCTGCCAATAATATATGTATATTAGAAATTTCATACAAATCGGTTGGTAAATGTGAAATTCCATAAATAACCACTGCACAAAATTTAACTTTATATAGATAACTTATTTAGAAGGTCCGTCCTACGACTGGCACCGTGGTTTGAAAGCCATGGTTCCAAGGAACGAAAAGTTGCATACCAGGCAAGAAACCAAAATCATTCCATTGAGATATTACACTCCCTTTTAAGTGGAAAATGTCAATTTTATAGACCGAACTTAAAAAATTTGATAGGATATCAGTGAATATTAAAAAAGAGGCATATTATAGAAACTTCGAAAACTGTTATACTGTTATATAAATAACGCTGAAATATCGAAAAATTAATTTAACGCGTCAACCATAGTGCACTTTCGTCAACTTACGCTTTTTTCAAAACTTTCAAAATTTCTTAAAATGTCAATATAACAGTTTTGGCAGTAGCTTAAAGAGAAGAAAGTGCATTATTGCTGAGGCTTATGTTATGAACTTTATTACACTAACAGATATCCAAACAGACAGACTTGTTGTGGAACATTTCAATGGTGCAACTTAAGTAAATCTTTCTTGCACTCTAGATTGTTGTCTCAGCTTTTTAAGGAAAATTTCCAGAAGAACGCGATGACGATAAAGGATCTGCTTTAAATTAAACACCAAAATTGCTTGGTAGCCAAACATGAAGTGGCTGATGTGCATCGCTCTTAATAGTTTGACTGCTGAGACGCTACACGTCGAATCCTTTGGGGGGCGAAACTATTTATATAGCGAGCACCTACCAGTCATACAACAGGAAGAGATCCCAAGTATAAAGAAAAACTCCTCTCACTTCTGTTCTTCATTTTTCCCTCTGTGGTGATATTTATCTTTGGCTAATTTTTTGTGGTTTTTACGCTGCACGTTCATGGCTGCCTGCCAGCCAGCCATCCAGCCAGCTTAACTTGGCTTTTACCTACTTGGCATGTAAGCAATCTTATCACAGCGTCATCAGGCATCGGTCGGTCGGTCGGTCGGACGGACGAGGCATCGTGTTTAATTAAAACCCAACTCAATTTGCCGTTGAAAGTTTTCAGATAAGGTTCTCTATTTTCTTGTGTATTTATGTATTTTACATTCTTTAAGGTACACGTAAAGTATTTCGACTACGGCAAAGATGATGATTAATGGCGATAACACACATACGAGATATGGCATTTAGGGGGACACCGTAATGGTAATGCAATGATTAATGTTTGCTACGGTTTATTAGTGGACTTAACTTTACTCATTTAACCCTTTAACTAATGAAAAAAAAATATAGGAAAGAAATAGCTTTTTAGGTATTTAGTTTTACAAGAATTTTTCAATTTTCCGGGCATCTTTTCCAATTTTTCTTTCTGTAAAAACATTACTCTGAGTATGGTATGGTATGGTATTAGAATTAAAAAATTATTTAAAATCGTGGAATACAATTAGGCTCAATAATATTATACATAAAAATTAGTTATATATAAAGGTGATATGAGGGTGAGGGTGAGTATATGTTATATACAACAGTTATACGTGTGGAACTCGTGTAGAAACTTGTATATAGGAAGTTATACCAGATTGTTCTGGTATTTTCTAGGTGGTTCGAGTAGAATAGAGTAGAAAATATTAGACCTTTCTCAAAATTGCTAACTAGGTATAAACACAGCAACTTTATCGTAGTAAGTAAGTTGTTATTTGGAATTGAACTGAATAGTTGAAAAGTGTATAGAGCTACCGTGATTAATGGTATCATAAGTGAATAATATGTAATCACCAGTGTAAATTTGTGAACTATTGCCATTTTTTGCTTTTTAAATTTGTATTTTGTACATAAACAAACTTATATTGTGTTTTTATTTGCAAAATTCATTAGGAACCCTAGAAAGACTAAATATCGTAACAATATTGAAAATGCTAACATGTAAATGGAAATCATTTATTTGATGAGCCTTGTAAGCTCTTATTGAGCTTTGTAGTAAGAAAGCTTTTATTGAATAGGTTTTGTAATAAATTATATTACCATTGCATATTTTTCGGCTCAGTAGTATTGCTTGAGCATGTATATAAGATCATGTGGAGAGTTTTATATACAATTATAGGATAATGTACTGGTCTTGTACCATATATGTAGTAGAATTTGTATTTACCTGTATATGGTAAGTTTTATATAGGAACATACTAGCTTACTACACTTTACTTATTTAACTTCAAAAAATTTGTTTTATTTATACCAAACTAGCTGACCCGACAGACGTTGTGCAGACGTTGTCTTTTTATGGTTCTTTTTGGGGTTTTGGGGGCTTTTTGGTTGTCTCTTTTTGATGTCTTTTGAGGGTTTTTTGGTGTCTTATATTATTCCTTTGTGGGTCTTTTGCGGAGTCTTTTGAGGAGTCTTTTGGGGGGATTTTGACGGTCCTCTTAGGGTCTATTGGAGAGTCTTTTAAGGGTCATTTGTGTGTCTTTTGGGGGTCTTTTTAAGGTCTTTTTTGGGTCTTTTGGAGATCCTTTGAGGGTATTTTGAGGATCTTTTGGGGGTCTTTAATGATTTTTCGGGGGGGTATTTTATGATTCTTTTGATTGTCATTTTGTGCCCTTTTGGGGTCTTTAAGGGGTCTTTTGGGGTCTTATTTGGGTCTTTTGTGATTCTTTTGATGGTGTTTCGGAGGTATTTTTATGATTCTTTTGGGGGTTTTGAGGATCTTTTTGTGGTCTTTTATGGGTCTTTTAGCAGTTTATAATATGTTTTGTTGTTTGACACGTAAACAAACAAAGCTGATGGTTTTCCGACACTGGAACAGGCGATATACAATTGACCATGCGACAAGGACGGATTTTTAAGGTTAATGTCGCAAACACTTAATGATTGCCCTTGTGATTTGTTTATTGTAATTGCGAATGCAAACCACAACCAAAACTTCAAGTGCTTAAAATCTAATGGTATGTCGGTCGGATTCATTGGGATGCGTTGACAGATCGCAAAAATAAAACCGTGCACCGTGGATCAGCTTTCAAATGACATTTGCGAAATCGCTTATGACTGAACGACCTATCGCTTATGATTAAAAGACCTATATTTAACGTTGCATACGATTAGGCGTTTAAAACTAAAAAACTAGACAGCCGATTGAGCTGAAACTTTAACAGATCTCGGTAAATCGCCCGTGGTAGTTATTGCAAGTCCCGGATTCATGTGCACGAATGGCGGACCTCTCGGGCCTAGTTAGTATTTGACACAATTTCTCTGAGGAAGCGACGCACATACTTTTCCATTATATTTATTGGGGACTAACCATCGCATCACAATAAATGTTATTTATTATTTGCCCTTATTAGTCTTCGCTTCGGGGAAAGAGGGAATTTTCCAGAGCTCAATTTGTTAATTAACCAATTTCACCGAACATTACGGTAAAAACGAGTTGATGTCTCGTTACATCAGGGTAGCTAGCCTGGTTTGTAATAAGAAAATACTTTTTGGAAAAGATACTTTTAAGCTACACGTATTTAGTATATTCTAAACATACGAGTATAATGTGAATTCCATTCTATTTCTTATTTGAACATCGTATATTTTGAATATTTATTAGTCTGTAAGAGGATATGTTCTCTGTTTGGTGATGATGAGTCATAAATTAGTAAAAAATCACATCAAAAATACCTCTCGGAATTGTTAAATCTCGAAAAGTGAGCTCTTTCAAGTGCAGAAATCAACATACATCGACCGCCAGCAAACGTTTCATGCAAAAGCCATAAATTTGATTTCGAGTACTTTTGAAAATTTTCAATTTCATTGTGAGTGATGACTCGTTTAAATTACTACTTTGCAGCTCACAAACAACAACAAACGAAAATTCAATTTCATTCAACTCTCCCATGCCCCAGACAGGAAGCATTAATTTGGCTCAATTGACCGGCGGCTTTAAGTACCAAACAAAAGAACTCTCGATGATATTATTAGTGGAAAAAATCACGCATCACACAAATTCGAAAATCAGCAACATTTTTTTAATCGAATAAAAAAATCGAGAGCTTATTCGTTGAGGCTTAAAAAAATAACCCCCCTCATAGGCATAACAACTATATGAACTAGTCTACAAACTTGCTGCTGACCGCCAACGCCGACGCCATCCAATCCACCCGGTCGCATACAAGATCGTTAAAGTGCGCACGAGCATGATCGCCTCGTCACTATCATTGCCTTTGGGCGAATTGATTAAGCGCGTACGCTAGAGACTAGACACAAGACCATTATAAGTCGCCATAAACACAACTTTGCCCAAAATGCGCAACTAAATCAACATTAAGAAGTAATAATAAATTATAAATATAAATATTATTAGTTGCTTGCCAACCATAAATGAAAATATTATTCATAGATTTCTTGGCACATGGTCGTATCACAGTAAGGGGTCCCCAGTTAGTCCGCAAGTCTTCACTCTGTTTGTTAACTGGTGGTATTACATGCCAAGGCAAATAAACAATCAACAGAATATTTGACCGTCTGTCCATCGGTCTATCCGCTCGTTGTGGTTATATGAAGCTGGAAAACCGGTCAGTTGGTAATTGATTATTTAATTAAATCACAAGCACATTGTGTATGTACTTATGTAAGATACAAAGTTATTAATATAATGCTTTCAATCAATCAATAATTTTTGCTGGTTTCAGTTTGTTCCTTTGGCAGTTATTTCAACATTCAGAGCAGAACTCTTATACGCAAAGTAATTTAATTGTAAAAATTAATTTAGCGTGGGTGATAGTGGAAGCGAAAATTCTGGATATATTTCGCAATCAATCGCCAGTAGAGCCATAGTACTTCAGTTTCATTGAAACTTCAAACGCAATCTGCAAACCATTGTTCGTTCATCGATCATTGGACATATCATTGGATACGTTGCAAGCATATCAAAGTCGAGGACATATTGTGGAGTACAAGTTGTTGATTGATTCATTCATTTCATGATTCTGTTACCAAAACTACAAGTGAAGAGTGTTTGGCACACGTTTATTCCATATGATTTCGAAAGAATTTGTAGAGTGGCTGATGCTTTTTTTGGTAACGCCAGTGGCTTCTCGATATGTTTTTGATTTTTTTCTAATGTTATTTTCTTCACATATTGATTAAATTACTCGTATATAAAAAAAGGAACTTTTGGAATATATTCGGAAAGATATTTGGTAGATATATTGAACTGCGATAATTAAAAATGAACAGAATCATTAATTGAAAACAATGTGCATCGCCAATATAAGGAATATTGCCAAATTCCAGAAAAGACCATCAAGTAGTAATTTGTCATTAAATGATCTTTTAAGTTAAAAAATGTTTATTAAATATTAAGTAATCCAGTCACGCTTACTGAAATCGAAACTTTTCAAACAACTTAAAAAATCCCCCGAACTGATGCAACAATTGCCCCAGCGAGCCAAGTGCAAGCTAACAGCGATAAGCGATAATGAACGCTTGCTTAAGATTCAAACATATTCCTTGCTTTTGGAAAGTTGCCGCAGTAATAATAATTCCGAAGGCATGGAAGGATTCTAATGCAGCGTCATCTTACATACCCATTTCACTGTTGCCCATCATGTCAAAGTTATTTGAAAAGATCTTAAATGAGAGGCTTAAACCGTTAATTGAAAGTGAAGGCGTGATTCCTTCTCATCAGTTCGGGTTCAGGGAAAAACACTCAACGATAAAGCAGGTTCATAGAATACCGATATAGATATAATGGTATATTCAGCAATAATAGATATGGCTGAAGCGTTTGATAAGGTTTGGCATGCAGTATTGCTACATAAACTTACGCTCCTCTTTCCAATAGAATAAACGGCAACAGTGGAGTCCTATCTCTCAGAAAGATATTTTCGTATCAAGCAAGACGATGCTTATTCTCACCTTAAAGAAATTATAGCTGAAGTCCCACAAGGAAGTATATTAGGGCCAATACTATATGTATTTACTTTTTACAAATGACATTCCAGTCGCTCCAATCTGTACAGTAGCTACATTTGCCGATGACACCGGGATAGTTGTAGTCGAAAAAGCTAATAAGTATCAACTAGAATTCTTCAAATTTATGTAGACGATCTAGTAAATTGCACCAAGAAATGGCGAATCTCATGAAGATTCATGTTCCCTACTCAAACACAGCGAAGTATCTCGGAATCAACTTAGATGCAAAACATATAAAAAAAATAAAGTAAAGAACTTAACATCAAACTTAGACAACTATATTGGCTCATTGGTAACAGATCATGTCTGTCTATTCACTATAAATGGTATGACCCGTATGGACATACGAAATTCGGCTATGGGGATGTACGCGGCTAAAAATAACATCGAAATAATTCAACGATTCCAAATCAAAGTCTTAAGAGCTATAGTCAACACACCTTGGTACATTATGAACTCAGATCTACATCGTGACCTTAAAGTCAAGAGCGTAGAAGAAACAATTAAATAGCATGCAAGAGTCCATCATAGAAGGTTGAGGCTACACATAAATCAGGAAGCAGTAAAACTCATCGATACAACCGGACTTACTCGAAGACCGAAGCACATCAAACCACATGAACTAATTGCTGGAAGCTAAAGTTACCACTTGTGTGTATATATATGTATATTTGTATTTTTGTATAGAAGTAATAATCTATTTCTGGAAAAAACACATTTATTTTTTAATTAAGCAAACATTCTCCATATTCTTAAATCGCGTGGTCGTTTTAACAAATTTAAGTCCGGCAATCCAGGCAATACAGTTGTATTCAAGTTTAGGGCGAATATATGCCTTGTAAAAATTAGCCAGGTCTGAAGGAGTGAAGTACATCTTACACTGTCTTAGAAAACCTAAACATTTCGCAACATTCTTAGCGGTGACGAATATGTGGTCATTCCAACGAAACTTGTCAACAACAAGCATATACCGAGTATTTGTAGTTTTTCAATTTCTTTGATAAAGGATCCATTCATGGATAAAGATTGGGTAGGGGTTTAAATTACGTTAAGAGCACATCAGACAGCATTGAGTTTTGGAAGTGTTAAATTCTACTCTATTGTGTAGTCCCCACCTTATTATGCTGTCAAGGTCAGAATTTTACGTCGTAAGCGAAAGAATGAATTGGATTTCAAGTAGCGGATAGGATAAATAGAAATGAGAAAGAGTGTCGGAGATAAAGCAGAGCCCTGGGGAACACCGGCGTTTATGTGGTTTGACTGGATTTGAAAAGTTAGTAACTAGTCCAAACAAGCAGGGTCATATCAATTCAACAGGCATTCATTTTCGACAATAGACCTTCATGTCAGATTCCTAAAAAAAATATCGAACGCAGCAACTTTCCTTTCACCAAATTTGTGAATAGACTGGTTCCACTTTTCAGTGAGATACGCCATCAGATCACCTGTAGAGCGTTGCGTTCGAAAACCGTTCTCTTGGTCGTTAAGGATATTTGGTTTTGGTACTAACAGCGATCTAAATCACTGGGTGAAGTCAACCTTTTAGATCAACATTTTTTATAAATCTTAACAAATAGAATATAAATGTTTTCACTTATTTCCATGGCTTTGTTCTTTTTCTAGCTGATTAGAGTATCATAGTTGGCTTTGCAAACGGGGTCCAGTCCTGGCATCCCGCAGAAACCTTTCCACCGGTCCCGATTTCAAGCCGATGTCATCCACTTCTGAAAATAGTTATTGGTATTTGCTTCATGAAGAAAAATATCTTGGTTTAAGAAGTATTGTTTTGCAATTGACCATGATGAACTTTTCAAATGGTCGTTTGACCAGGTTTGCTAGCAATATGCAATGCCATAGGAAACTTCGTCTGACCCACTGGGATAATACCCCAGGTCATAGACAGTCCAAACAAAATCAGGCCCTTTTCCTATCAGGAAATCCTTGATCTTGACAAGGACAAGTGACTGACCAGGTTTGATCTGGTTAGGGAGACATTTTTTCCAATAGGCATTATGTTCGTCGGCAGTTTTGCGTTATTCTGCCACTAAGGACATACTATCCTTCATTAGGAAGGTAGTTAGTCTCTTATATTAGTTACAAATCAACATCGTCAACATCTAAAGACAACTACTAAATTCATTAATTGTTTTGTAATATTTATGAACTGAATGAATTATAAAGAAATATTGCAATAACAATTTTATGCATACTTTTAGTCGATCTTGCATTGTATTTTCAGGCTGGATCGATCTTCGTTAAGAAAAGTCTGGCTACACCTGCCCTAGATCATCATAGGCTACTAGAGGCTGTCTACAGGTTGGGAATTAGGGGATCTTTGATCAGATGATTACTAGACTATCTAACTGATCGTCAGTTCCAAGTAAAACTTTCTGGAAACCATAGTGAACCGAAGGGCATTGAATACGGCGGACCACATGGGTCAAAATCGGGTCCTTTACTTTTTGTTATATACACGAACAGAGTTTTAACAGAAGCATTTCCGATAATACATTGTCATCGAGCGCTGGATTTCGCGAAGCAAATAATGCAAGACGAATTTAACAAAGCTGTAAGATGGTGTCATGACAATGGGAATAAATCTATATAAATAAAAATTAAAGTTTGTTTCCTTGTTATTTATGAAAACTCATATTTACCAAGCGATTTTTATGAAATATTGAATGTTTATTACTGGCAGGTGGAGGATGGATATAGGCTATAGAAAAACCCCCTTTCCATGCGCTGTGGGTGGGAAATGGAAAATATTTATATCAGCCACAATAACAAACAAAAACGATTTTTATGAAATTTCTATTACTGGGGAAGGTTATGGGCTAAGTACACCCCCACTCCGTGGTCGTAACAGAAAGTCTAAAATTCTGTGCTGGTAGCGAAGCGCCATATCTGTTTCTTCCAAAAATTCGATGTAATCAACTCTTAACATTTTTACACTTTTATTAGTAAACTAACCACCTGCAGATAAGTCATAAGCTTTGCGGGAAAACCGGCTCTATGAAATAAGTCGCAATGAAATAAATTATTTCATGGAGCTGGGAAAACCATTATACATTGTTATATTTTGAAATATGAATCTATATAAATAAATACGAAATGCTGTTCGTTGATAAGCGCATCACTTGAGAACGACTGAACGGATTTGGCTTATTTTCATTTTAGAATGTTCGTCATAGTCTTAGTAAGGTTAATAAGGAAAGAAAAATTGAAAAAGTTGCCCGGAAATTTAGAAAATTCGGGAAAAACTGAAAGTGCCTTTTTCTATGGAATTTTTGTATGAAATCGCAACCATAACTCACGAACTCACGGTTGGTTGGTGGTCGGTGGGATGGGGCAGCCGGGGAACATCGGGTATTATTATCGCTACTATATTAATACAAAAAACCTACTACCTAAAAGTACCAAGAAGATTATAATTTTTGGAGGCAACTTCCGCTTATGTGTTTATACAGGCAAGCTCTTCAAGGTGCAAGATTATGTCTTTCGTAAGAAACAAAAGCATATCTCTATTTAATACTAAATCGAGTTTGGAACTTTTGTTTCGTTCTATAAAGTAAGTTGTGCTACTTCCTTGCCAAATATAGAAAATAAGCATCGAACAGGATCGAATGCCACAAAACTATTTAAAGCACACGTGGTTGTGTATGTTAATTTCATATCAGTTTGCACAGCAGGTGTTTGGCTTTACTTATATGTATGTGAGGTGTGTGATTATGTTAATAAACCAATAATAGCAAAGTACTGTGAAGAAAAACTCAATGCGTCCAACACAAACCGCATGTAATTGCTCACTTATCCTAATGACACATAAATAGGTTTTTATTGAAATGACTTACGAAGAACGACGGACAAACAGACAGCCAGCCAGCGAGACAGCACGAATATGGACGGACGGACAACAACGACAAACCAATGATTCCATAAGTGTGCGGTTATGATCTCAAATTGATATGCATTTGGTGAGCGGGCGCCAATTATTGCTAAGACGATTACCACGCGACGATGATGCTATTCCGAGATTGAGTTGTAGGTAGATATATGCAATTGCTGCACTAAACAAGCCGTCAGGTAACAAACACTAACACAGACACTTAGACAGAAGACAGAGATACTGAACAACCAAAGTGCAACGTGTATTATTATTGCAATGGCAATTGCATTAGCTTTGCAGTCCTATGCTTATCCAGTCTATTTTGTCTATTGGTCTGCCAGCTGAAGCCGCCAACTACTGCCGACTTAAAGCTGGAGGAGCTGAGCAATTATACTACAAACTGAAATTTTTTTCAACTCCTCTTTCAAAATGTATGCATGCTGCAACACTGAGCAAAAACGAAAGAACACGGAGGAGGAAAAAGAAAATAAATCCCAGAAACACGCAAAGAATGCATTGCAATTGGAATTACAAAATTCCTGGATGCACTTGCACTGGTAGTAGCACCAGTACCAGCATTTCTGACAGCCAAACTGGCAGCCAGCAGCCAGCAGCCAGAATCAACAATCATCACCATCCAACCAACCGAGCGACCAATATGCCTGCACTGCGCAGACTTTTCTCTGAATGAATGAATGAAGTTCCTTGAACGGTAAAGTTGATGCTAACTGGAGTTGGAGTTGGAGTTGGAGTAGCAGCAGCGGAAGATAGAGTTATATACAGGCAAACATGTGGTATGTGATGCACCAGACTAGCTGTAGTGCAGAATGAGCAAGGAGTTGTGGACCTAAAGAGTCAATGCAATCGGCAATCGCAGACGAAAAGAAATGAAGAATTCGCTCCTAAAGATGGATGGATGGAACGGTTGGTTACCAACTGCGAGAAGTGTTCCTGTTGTTGTTGTTGTTGTTGTTGTTATTTTCTTGATGTCGACGTCTCGTTACATTGGTGCTTTGCTTGCTCGGGTGACTTGGATGGGGATACGGGAATATATATATACACTGCGGTTCACTTGATTAGAAGCACATTAATTTAATTTAATAGTTTTAAAAAATATTCAGAACAAGATAACGGTACATAAGAGACCTTTTTGTCAAATGGGTCAGAAAGTCAAAATGCATTTAAAAGGGCTTATAAGATTAGAACCACGTTATAAATGAAATGAAAGAGAAATTTTTAAGAAATTTTTTTTAAAATAGCTGAAATACCCAATAGCGTTGCCCGCATGCCCCCACCATACTGTCCCTATCACACAAACTCCACCCAACAGACCACCAAGACCAACTCAAAGACACACCCACACATATCATCTCTATCTATCAAATATTCGGTCTTCGACTCAATCGCATACAAACAATAAGTAGCCACCCACCACGGCAACCCTCTCAACACCATCGCCACTAAAAACATCCAACCCAACTGTCCCCATCACATCCCAAAGTTGCAGCTATATCGGATGAACGGTCTCCGAGTTAATCGCGAACAGATATACAGACAAAGTTTAATTTTTTATATATATTATAATCATAATCTAGACACAATTTTTAATAATGTGTAGAACCACCTTCCGATCTTTAATGGAGTTATAATAATTATAAATATAAATTAAATATTATAATTACAGAATTATTCGAGTGACTTCTAATTCCAGTCAAGTTCTAACGGCATCGATCATCGCATTGTTTTCCACCTTCGTACACTTTTCGTCTGAGCCAGCCTAAGAGATTTTCTATAATGTTTAGGTCTGGCGAATGTGGTGGCCATGGTTAAAGCTCAACATTTCCACTGGAAACAAACGATTTACCAGTGCCAGCGGTGTATATAGGAGCGTTGTCGTGTTGAAATATGCATGAGGTGGTGCAAAGAGATCGTGGCTTTTCGGAAAAGCTGATGTCAATACCAATTTCCTGCCATTTTTGAGCTGTTTACCACTAACTCGATGGTGTTATAATAAGATTTTGCAGCCCAAACCATTACGCCCCCTTTTCTGCTATTTCAGTTGCTCCCGAGCACTTGGCCAAATATATGAAGAACCACAGAGATTCGTCAAGAACTCCATTTGAATCCCACTTTTTCACCTTGATCCTTGTTACGATGTTTGGCATCAAGAAACACAGTCGTTTTGTGGAATTTGGAGCACTTGAATTTTAATGTCTCGGTTCGATAGTTGTGCGTGCCTTTTTGCCTGGTACTGCGAACGAATCCGGTACAATTCACTGTCGAGTTGTTGGCCTTCAAGAAAGACGTCCACTAGTTCCTGACGGACCGAATTTTTTAGTAGAGGTTTCAAGAAATTTGAAGGCCCATGTATGTCATTATTTGTAGTATTTTCTTGGTTAAGGTTTCTTGTAGTTTTCCCTGACAATGATCCATTGATTAAAGCATTTGGACTCGCGTCGTTTCAGTTTCGTGGTCGTTTTCCGTATTACTTTTTTCAATGAATCAGGGAGAGTTCTAAAAATATAAATTGAAACCGGCTATAAACGTGAGGAATGTGATAGTCTGTAAATCAAATTTCTTGGATTTTTTTAATTTTAATAAAGGGCTTAGCCCACCTTATTGCCTAGACGCAAGCCATTCAAGCAGTTTTCCCTTGGCAATAAGTTTCAATAAAAGAAAAACTATAGTGGATTAAAAAGAGCTCCTCTTTTCTTAGATCGTGGAAGTAAAAGTTATAGCCATCCGGTCCGTCTAAACTGAACTTTTTTTCGTCAGAAAAAGACTGCTTTTTTCTAGTTATTCGTAATTGCTCCTTGTTGCACACCCCAGAGATTATGTACTCTTTCGCGAATTGTAAGCGTTGAATCTTGGCGAAGCATTAAGTGTTGGTTTTTTTCAGCTTTATTCGCTTGATGTGTTTGTCCCTACGAGTCATACAATCTTTACTTGCAGTAACCCTCGCTTCTGGTCTTAGGTAAATTTGAGGCTAGTCTGACAATTTTTGATTTTTTCTATTGCCGTTAGGCCGTGAAACATTTCCTTTGTATTTTTCCCCCATACATTTTTGGTTTATTTAAATAATTGCCAACTGTTTGATCTCGCAATCGATAGCACACTTATACAAGCCTTCCGAAACATCTATTTTTACCTCCTCTGACAATGTCATACAATTTTTTTTTTAAATTCTCTATATTAACTTCACTTGCCCGTGGCACGGATGTCGGACGTCATTCGGTCGTCGGTCGTCGTGGAATCTTGCGATCAATTTTTAACCCACTTCCCATGGCCCGATTTTATTGAAATTTTGCACACATGTGTATTTCCAGTGACTTTCTATAAAAATTTAAGGCCCATCGGACCTCGGGGTCGAGGGGCTCCCATACAAATATTTTTCAAAATTTCGATTTTCTTCAAATTTTATACGCATGTGTATCTCCACTGGACAACACTTTTTATAAAAATTTGGAAGTGATCGGGTCGCTGGGTCGGAGGGCACCTATACAAATTATATGAAAAAAGTTCCCGATTTTCTTCGAATTTTATACGCATGTGTATCTCCGATGGACAAAAAAACTTTTTGTAAAATTTTTAAAGCGATCGGGCCCCGGGGTCGGGGGGCTCCCATACAAAATTTTTTTTAATTATCAATTTTTAACGCACTTCCTAAAGCCCGATTTTCCTGAAATTTTGTACACATGTGTATTTCCAGTTTGGAAGTGATCGGGCCCCGGGTTCGTGGGGCTCCCATACAAATTTTAAATAAAAATTACCCGATTTTTTTCAAATTTTACACACTTGTGTATACCCAATAAAAAATACTTTTTCTACAATTTGGTAATGATCGGGACCCAAGTTCGGCCGCAAGGCCCTTATACATTTTTTTTAATTATCATATACTGGCATCAGATATTCGTCGCACTTTATGGAATGTGTGCGGTGTGTGCTGCACAGTCGGCTGCGCTGCATGGTTTTGGTGGTTGAGAGAGAGCGAAATCTTAGATCACGCACAAATGAACCCAGCAAATGAAACGAGACACAAATGTTTTATGCATAATTCTTAAACTGACTTACTTATTTACTGAATTGTATTTTTATTGATGTCGTTTTTTTGTTGTCGATATCAACTTACAGATAGAATAACAAGTTTTCACAATAACTGTCATTTGGCGTTTTCATAAATTAGTTCAGAGCAGTCAAAGAGTTTTCAAGAAAAATGCTCGTGTTTCTTATTTGCTCAGAGTATGAGCGTGCTCTAAGTGCTCAGAATAAAATGATCTGAGCATTTTCAATTTTAACATCTGATTTCAAATGTTTGTTTCGATGATTTTCTCCTACAATAAAAAAAAAATGGCCCAGGATCGAGGGGCTCCCATATCAATTTCTGCGATTAGAGAATTTAGATGAAAAATTTTAATTTTTATGGGTTGTTTTTTTATCAATTCTTTAAACAAAAAATAAGGCATTTTTTAAAATAGCTGAAATACCCAATAGCGTTGCCCGCATGCCCCCACCATACTGTCCCTATCACACAAACTCCACCCAACAGACCACCAAGACCAACTCAAAGACACACCCACACATATCATCTCTATCTATCAAATATTCGGTCTTCGACTCAATCGCATACAAACAATAAGTAGCCACCCACCACGGCAACCCTCTCAACACCATCGCCACTAAAAACATCCAACCCAACTGTCCCCATCACATCCCAAAGTTGCAGCTATATCGGATGAACGGTCTCCGAGTTAATCGCGAACAGATATACAGACAAAGTTTAATTTTTTATATATATTATAATCATAATCTAGACACAATTTTTAATAATGTGTAGAACCACCTTCCGATCTTTAATGGAGTTATAATAATTATAAATATAAATTAAATATTATAATTACAGAATTATTCGAGTGACTTCTAATTCCAGTCAAGTTCTAACGGCATCGATCATCGCATTGTTTTCCACCTTCGTACACTTTTCGTCTGAGCCAGCCTAAGAGATTTTCTATAATGTTTAGGTCTGGCGAATGTGGTGGCCATGGTTAAAGCTCAACATTTCCACTGGAAACAAACGATTTACCAGTGCCAGCGGTGTATATAGGAGCGTTGTCGTGTTGAAATATGCATGAGGTGGTGCAAAGAGATCGTGGCTTTTCGGAAAAGCTGATGTCAATACCAATTTCCTGCCATTTTTGAGCTGTTTACCACTAACTCGATGGTGTTATAATAAGATTTTGCAGCCCAAACCATTACGCCCCCTTTTCTGCTATTTCAGTTGCTCCCGAGCACTTGGCCAAATATATGAAGAACCACAGAGATTCGTCAAGAACTCCATTTGAATCCCACTTTTTCACCTTGATCCTTGTTACGATGTTTGGCATCAAGAAACACAGTCGTTTTGTGGAATTTGGAGCACTTGAATTTTAATGTCTCGGTTCGATAGTTGTGCGTGCCTTTTTGCCTGGTACTGCGAACGAATCCGGTACAATTCACTGTCGAGTTGTTGGCCTTCAAGAAAGACGTCCACTAGTTCCTGACGGACCGAATTTTTTAGTAGAGGTTTCAAGAAATTTGAAGGCCCATGTATGTCATTATTTGTAGTATTTTCTTGGTTAAGGTTTCTTGTAGTTTTCCCTGACAATGATCCATTGATTAAAGCATTTGGACTCGCGTCGTTTCAGTTTCGTGGTCGTTTTCCGTATTACTTTTTTCAATGAATCAGGGAGAGTTCTAAAAATATAAATTGAAACCGGCTATAAACGTGAGGAATGTGATAGTCTGTAAATCAAATTTCTTGGATTTTTTTAATTTTAATAAAGGGCTTAGCCCACCTTATTGCCTAGACGCAAGCCATTCAAGCAGTTTTCCCTTGGCAATAAGTTTCAATAAAAGAAAAACTATAGTGGATTAAAAAGAGCTCCTCTTTTCTTAGATCGTGGAAGTAAAAGTTATAGCCATCCGGTCCGTCTAAACTGAACTTTTTTTCGTCAGAAAAAGACTGCTTTTTTCTAGTTATTCGTAATTGCTCCTTGTTGCACACCCCAGAGATTATGTACTCTTTCGCGAATTGTAAGCGTTGAATCTTGGCGAAGCATTAAGTGTTGGTTTTTTTCAGCTTTATTCGCTTGATGTGTTTGTCCCTACGAGTCATACAATCTTTACTTGCAGTAACCCTCGCTTCTGGTCTTAGGTAAATTTGAGGCTAGTCTGACAATTTTTGATTTTTTCTATTGCCGTTAGGCCGTGAAACATTTCCTTTGTATTTTTCCCCCATACATTTTTGGTTTATTTAAATAATTGCCAACTGTTTGATCTCGCAATCGATAGCACACTTATACAAGCCTTCCGAAACATCTATTTTTACCTCCTCTGACAATGTCATACAATTTTTTTTTTAAATTCTCTATATTAACTTCACTTGCCCGTGGTACGGATGTCGGACGTCATTCGGTCGTCGGTCGTCGTGGAATCTTGCGATCAATTTTTAACCCACTTCCCATGGCCCGATTTTATTGAAATTTTGCACACATGTGTATTTCCAGTGACTTTCTATAAAAATTTAAGGCCCATCGGACCTCGGGGTCGAGGGGCTCCCATACAAATATTTTTCAAAATTTCGATTTTCTTCAAATTTTATACGCATGTGTATCTCCACTGGACAACACTTTTTATAAAAATTTGGAAGTGATCGGGTCGCTGGGTCGGAGGGCACCTATACAAATTATATGAAAAAAGTTCCCGATTTTCTTCGAATTTTATACGCATGTGTATCTCCGATGGACAAAAAAACTTTTTGTAAAATTTTTAAAGCGATCGGGCCCCGGGGTCGGGGGGCTCCCATACAAAATTTTTTTTAATTATCAATTTTTAACGCACTTCCTAAAGCCCGATTTTCCTGAAATTTTGTACACATGTGTATTTCCAGTTTGGAAGTGATCGGGCCCCGGGTTCGTGGGGCTCCCATACAAATTTTAAATAAAAATTACCCGATTTTTTTCAAATTTTACACACTTGTGTATACCCAATAAAAAATACTTTTTCTACAATTTGGTAATGATCGGGACCCAAGTTCGGCCGCAAGGCCCTTATACATTTTTTTTAATTATCATATACTGGCATCAGATATTCGTCGCACTTTATGGAATGTGTGCGGTGTGTGCTGCACAGTCGGCTGCGCTGCATGGTTTTGGTGGTTGAGAGAGAGCGAAATCTTAGATCACGCACAAATGAACCCAGCAAATGAAACGAGACACAAATGTTTTATGCATAATTCTTAAACTGACTTACTTATTTACTGAATTGTATTTTTATTGATGTCGTTTTTTTGTTGTCGATATCAACTTACAGATAGAATAACAAGTTTTCACAATAACTGTCATTTGGCGTTTTCATAAATTAGTTCAGAGCAGTCAAAGAGTTTTCAAGAAAAATGCTCGTGTTTCTTATTTGCTCAGAGTATGAGCGTGCTCTAAGTGCTCAGAATAAAATGATCTGAGCATTTTCAATTTTAACATCTGATTTCAAATGTTTGTTTCGATGATTTTCTCCTACAATAAAAAAAAAATGGCCCAGGATCGAGGGGCTCCCATATCAATTTCTGCGATTAGAGAATTTAGATGAAAAATTTTAATTTTTATGGGTTGTTTTTTTATCAATTCTTTAAACAAAAAATAAGGCATTTTTTACAAATTGACTTTTTATACAAAAAAAAATGAACCACTTCACAAACAACGATTGTACTTTGACTGCTTCTAATCTTATGAATCAATTTATGCAAATGCATGCCATTCTGACTCATTCAGTTAAGTCTCATAAAAATATCGTTAGCTTGTTATCTTAACATTTTAGACTTTGCCATAGCATTCAACATGAACCACTGTTTCCTTAACAATTTTTCTTTTTTTCTCTCACTGCCATATAGCGGGAGAAAGATTATTTTTATTTCACAAAATTGTCTGCTTCTTATCTAGTGACCCGCAGTGTATTGTATTCGTTGGCGAATGGATATGTGAAGGCTTCTTTGGTGCATTCGTTCTACGTAGTGCAGTTGCAGCAGTTAACAGTTATGGTGCCTTACTGTTTTGTTGCTGATTTTTTCTTCTTCTTCTTCTTCTCCGGCACCACATTGCTTAGCTGCTGATTTGTTGCAGTTACGAAAGTGTTTATAGCTTTATACCATATACTGCCGGCGCTGCAAGGCGCTGGGTACAATGGTATTGTGTTTGCTCACAAGAGTGTCTGGCTTAAATGCCGCTTGCCGCTTGACGCTTAAGGCTTGATACCGGGCATCATATGTTCGTTTGTGTGCATGGTGTTGCAATTCCAAAGTGCTAAAGAGCAATATTGAATGTGCGAAATGGCACACCATGGTACTCATACTCGCACATTTGTAAAATAAATGTATTACTACATAGAACCAGGAAATATGTTTATTACTTTTCACGCACACGCACACCCACACAAAACACACACACACAAATACTCAAGAGTGGGTTCATGATATTGTTACGGTGACAATAATGTCGCGAAGATTGGCATATATGCACATTATGTAGTGAGTGTGTTTGCGGATAGTGAGTTAAGGAACAAGTACAGTTTGCAAATATTTTTTTAAAAATAGAAAAAAACTCTTAACAATATGCCAATATACCAAGTAAAGTGTTAATAAAGGACCTGCTGATCGGGCACTTAATGAATATGTGTGCATTATGGGAAATTTCAATTGTTTTTACTTTGGACTGAGCACTTATTGGAAACATAGCATCGTAAATTGTTGCCTGTTAGTGTTGTTTTACATATGAAAACATAATGGAGAAGAAGCAAAGAGCGGCCCGCATGCTAATAAGCGGGACGCTGAGATCAACACCAATTTGGTCCACCTCATTCAATTAGATATATTTGGCAAATAGAAGGCGGCAAATAGGGCTACGCGACTGTTAATCCTCATAATCAGTGGAAAAGTTTCTAAAAGAGACACTCCAATCAAATAAAATCGCTTAAGTAAAAACTGACGAATTACATGACAGCGCAGTGTTTTGCTTCAATAGGATTCCCTGATAAAAAATACCCTCCAGAGAAGACTGAAAGAATGAATTCGGAATCAATATGGAAACAGTACAGTTTTTCACGGATGGCTCTAAGCTAGACGGCCGAATGGGAGCAGGAGTCGTCTGTGACAGGCTAAAACTAAGTATACACGTCCGACTCCCTGATCACTGCAGCGTAGCGATTGATGAGGTTATGAACTGGTTAAAGCATAATGTACTATCTTTTAAAAAGATTATCATTTATGTGGACAGTGAGGCGGCCATAAATCTTTGGAAACGGTCTCACTGTTATTAAAGGTTTTGTTGAGCTGTCACTCCTCTCTTAACGAGATGGGTGCGGAGTTCGACCCCGGCCAACTCGGATGTGGAAGAGAATTGCTATGCGGACGAATTAGCTAGACGTGGTGCGATTCTTCAAATGCTACCGGAAATGGCAGAGGTGGGAAGGACTTTCGTGACTCTAAAACTTGTGCTTCGGAAAGAGGAATAAGCAGTTACAAATGTAAGGTGGGAATCCACCGATACTTGCAACATATCAAGGATGGTCTGGCCAAAGCTGCACTTGAAGCGCTCAAGTACGCCGAAACCAAAAACGGTTGTGGGCATACTGACACTGCCTTCTCGGAAAAGACGCGAGAAGGATGGGTGTCGAATACATTGACTGCATGGACTAGTAGGAAGAGAAAACAAGAGAACTTCTTCTTTGCTCCTGTCCGGCATAAGTATACAAAAGACACAAATTCTAATGTAAGTGGTTAATAAATAACCTCACAGGTCTCAAAAACGGCAAGTTGCGAGACATACTTCGATTCATAAAGAGCTCAGAATGGATCCTCTGAAAAAGGAAAAGGAATAAGATCCATGTGATAACACAAAGGACCGCTTATGGTCGAAGTGAGCATTTGCTACCACCGCAACCTAATGTAAGCTTGTGTTTTGACTTTCTACAGGTTGTGGGCATGCTATCGAGCTGAACTATTGTAATATTTCTAACAGTGTAAAATGTTATGTGTAGGAACACGTAATGTAAGAACGAGACTACTTCACTATATAATGGACGTTTTTGTTTTTTAAGTTACCCATGATAAGGTGGGCGCCGTGGCTCAATGGATAAGACCATGACTTCTGAGCAGGAGGTTCGTGGTTCGAATACCAGTAACACCGAAAAGTATTTTTCATGGTGTCCCACCTCTCGCGAATGGGTGACAAACGTCCGAGAGTAATAACTTGTCACGTTCGGACCCGCCATTAAATTGTAGGTCCCCTCCATTTGTGTGCAAAAATATATACATGCCCAACACAAATGGTTGCGATAAGCTAGGCCTTGGATCGCAATGGTCTGTCGCGCCGATTATTTATTATGATAAGGTTAATTTCTAATACTAGGATTAGTAAGAAAATAACGATAATATTGTCCTCTTCAATGTGCTACTAGGAAGACCAACTCCGTGACCAACTGCTTTGTTATATCTTATATCTTATCTGCTGGTTTCCTCAAAGTGTGGCAAATCCAGCTCCATCTCCGTCGTCTGATGGCGACCGTGATTGCTGACAAATCTGGATTGGTGATAGTGTCCGGCCATCTTATTCTGGTGTCCGTCAATCGAGAGATCACATGTTCCACTAGCGTTGACGCGTAATACTCGTCGTTTTGTTTTTACACATTAACTTTTAAGCTCACTTGGTTTGCGTGGAATTCTAGTGAGTTTAATGTTCGCTCCATGTCACTCAACGATTCTTATAGAAGACAGATATCATCGAAATAGTCCGAATCTTCTAAGCGGTGAATATCATTCCATGACAAACCCAGTCAACGACGATTATGAAGAGCAATGGCGAAAGGGTGCAACCTTGCTTGAATCCCAAGTGTATGTCAAAAGGAGAGCCAAGATGGCCGTTATTAATGACACGGCATGTTGAGTCGCGGTACAGATTGTTGTTGTTGTTGATGTTAATGAGTTTTTCCGGAACACCATAACTAGACAAAATCTGCCACAGCATGTTTCGTCACACAGTGTCAAAAGCACGTGCAAAATCTGCAGGGAACGTATTTGGAACATATACAGAGGAGAGCGATACTCGACTGATTGTTCAATGACTATACGCAGGGTGCCAATTTGCTTGTGTAACGCTTGTTCATTCATCATTTCTCAGAATTGGCTCTAAAGCATTCGGTAAGTGCCTATAGCTATTATTTTAGAGATCACTTTGTTTATGATGTTCAACAGGGTAATTCCTCACAGGTTTTCGCAATTGCTCAGATGATTTTTCTTTGGGAGTTTGAACTATTAAGCCTTCTTTTAACAATTGTGGAATGGTTACAGATTTCCAGACACCTTGATGCAGTGCGTGCAGTGTTCGCGTAGTTAACTGGACATTGACTTGAAGGAGTTCTGCCTAGATGTGCCACTACCTACCTGCAGCTTGCAGTAAACGAATTGTTCTCCTCATCTCATCCAACGAAGGAGTAGCGACGCTGATCTTAAGTAACCTGTTTGGGTGCATATGAGGACTTGTGGACATGCCTGGCCAAGTACAAATCAAAACATTCCAAAAATGTTCTGATGGATCATAAGGTCTATTGCCTTGACAGGATAGTTGATTTGATGTTAGAAGGTAATTTAGAGAATTGAAAAATCACTCGGCATTTGCCTTTATACTTAGTTAGAAGCTTTTTCAAACCTTTAGATAATTATAAGTATTTGTCAGTTAAAATTGTAGCTCCATAACTGGTTGCGACAGAAAACAAACAAAGGAGTTATACAAAATTATTGACGTTTCTTTGTCCTAAGGCAAATTTTGATATTTCGTTCGATTTTACCTCAATCCCCGAGTATTGTCACCATGAGATTCAAACTAAAACAGCTGACTAACGAGAAACGTAAAAAAAATTTCAAACAATCCATCTCTTTTCGCTGAATGCTTAAATGTCTACCAATCTCAAAGTCAACTCCTTGATAACGCAACACTCACATCAATGCATTTTTGCATTGAACGTTTATGCAACTCGTTATCCCTGCTACGCTAGAATTGATTCCTATCGAATTTGCATAACGATTCTCGTTGTTTTTGGGGGAAAAAAACCAAGTTATCATTTCTTTCCTAAAAACCAGCTCCAATTTGAGCATTTTAGCAAACGCAGATACTCGTTATATTAATACGATTGGTGGTTGTATTCCCGATTATTATTTGGACCAAACTTCAAATTCAAAACTTTCTTCCAATGCAAGAACCGAATGTAAATTTTGAATTTTAAAACAACATTTCCAAGATAATGCGAACCACAGCAAATCGCAATTGTGATGAAAACACAAAAGAACCAACCCCAGCTATATACTGATGGGGTGAACAATCATCGTAGAACGAAAAATGGGGAACATTGCGAAGGAATAGCAAACGGCGAGGCTTAGCGCAGTAATTTGCAGTCAAGCGATTTTCAGTCTATAAAATTCCCTGATGTTTCCCGCTGTATCTTAAGTGGAATAATACAATCAATGGCAGGAGGAATCAGATATCAGATGCACACCATAGGCACCACGAATGTATCGGCGAATTCCCTTGGGATTCTCTGGAATCCCGGGAATGAAAAACTTTAAACGAAACCATAATCAAAAAAAAAAAAAAACAGAGTTTTTTACATCAAGTTGAAGGTCTTGTGCTTTCTCCCCTCCTCCACTGTTAACCACACCATCGACAAGAGAATATTTCATTGTTTTGAGGATCTGGTTAATTTGGCCATGGATTATGAAAAATATTGTATTTCTAACATTTCTATATCCTTTGGAAATGCTTGCTGCGTGGTGGAAACTGAAAGGATTTATATTTTTTTTTGTATTCGTGTGTTCTGCTTAACTTATTTGTTGTTGCATTGCCTTTGCAACGTTCATCTTTTATGAAGTTTTGAAAATTTTGCATTGAATGCATTCTATTTATACCCGTCCGGTATCGGTCTGCAGTAGAATTGTAAGGATTTACAACTAAAACGAGCAGCTTAAGTACCATAGAGTTGATTGATTTCTGGCCGACTCCAACATATTTTCAAGTTTACTTTCAGAATTGCTAGCATTTACATTGCTAGTTTCTGATTTGTTGAACTTAAAATAATCACTTCGTTTGCACATTTCCTGTATCTGCATCCTTTTTAACATCAACCATCAATGCAAGCCACATTGACGGTACTCACCGTTCGTACAAAACCACCAACAAGTTCTCTCTCGTCAAAATACACAACCTCTGCGAGCAAGATAGCTCCTAACAAACGAAATACCTCTGATATTTCGGCCATATCGAAAAGTTTTGTTGTTGCCTCGTCAGCATCAAACATCAAAGGTAAATGGCCAAAAACCAGTGATGTGTAGCAAACGATGTTGGTTGTTCATTCGTGTGTTGAAAGCAAAAGCTATGCTCGCTCCCAGCTGGATTAGAAACTACAAACTGTTCAACTTGTTATTTAGGCGATTTTCAACGACGCGCCCGCCGGCTAAAACTAAAAGCCAAACAACAAACAATTCTATGGATATCCTTCCCAGCAGATTGCATCAGGTTCATTTAAATCCACAGGTAAACCCCATCAGCATCGGGCGAACCGCGGACAAACTTTATTCCGGATGCAGCAGAAGGCGTTTTGCACAATGATTTGCATTTGTTTTCCATATTATCCGCTGCAGACAACCTTTCCTTATCCGTTCCCGATTATTCCATATGTTTGACTTTTATCTCTTGTTATAAGTTTTTGTTGCAACTCTTCACGGATGAAAGCACCCTGAACAACGCTCAACATAACTAGTGGTGCTGAATGTTCTTCTCAAATTATCCCGCAAGTACGGAGCGTGCGTAATGTAGACCGCTCAGCGAAAATTATTGTGATATTAAAACGCACCAATCAAGGATAATGGACGTACAATTCGGTAAGCGCGGAAACTGGAGTTTTTGTTTTTGGTCCATTTGTTGGTGGGGGTTTGTTGGCTAGATTTCAGATTAAATTCACAGACGCGACATGCATTATAAATATTAACAGAACAAGAATGCCACAAGGACGGAGGATGCGAAAACACCCATGAACACGAGCCAATTGGCATAGATTTTATGGGAAGTCTCTTCCTATTTTTCCATTCACGATTTATTCACCATCCGCTTAATTGTTTGTTCATTTTTGCCACTTGCTCCTCAATTGTTGCTCAGATGTTGTTGTTTTTTTTATTTTATTTATTTTATTTTATTGCCCAACGTCCAATGTCCGTACTCTCTTTGGGGACATTTAATTGCCGACATAATCGTTCATCAGGCAGACGGACGATACGTACAAAAATTCAGCCAAATGCAGTGGGTACACTGGTACACGATATACGTGATGGGTTCAACGATGCGAAAACGAAGAATTATCACCAACATTTAGTGGTCAACTCCCTTGGTATTTTGTGTCTGTTGTGCCAAATTTTTGGGTAGCACTTGACTTAATTACTCCTGAATGAAGCAAACCGGCTCATTGATATTCGTTGCTGTTTCATAAATAATGCACGAGTTGAGCAATTAAATTGCAATTGGGAGAGATTGCGAAGGACGCATCAGATGTTATAAATTTATGCGGATTCATGGCTGTCTATTCTAGATGAGTTAATAAAATTTAATGACAGATAACAGGGTGTTTTTTGGTATAATTCAACTAAAACAAACCTACTTTGTATTTATATACAAGCCAAGATATATAATAGAGAATATTGAGAAAAAAGACGTTTGTTATTCAAAAAGTCAGTGACTTATCAATCGACAGTGACTTTTTGAATAAAAGATATTTTTTCGGCAAAAAAGCGTCTTATTTCTAAGCATAGTCCCCTTTATGCTCGATACATTTAGCCCAGCGTTTTTCCAATTTTTTTATTCCCTCCAAATTACAGGTTTGCTCAAGGCCCACAAAATATGCGTTTGTTTCAGTGAAGACTTCCTTATTTGACCCAAATCTCTTACCACCGAGCCTATTCTTTAGGTTTGGAAACAGGAAATAGTCGCAAGGGGCTAAATCAGTTGAATATGCTGGATGGCTGGTTGGGGAAGCAGTTCGTAGCCCAATTTATGGTGACTACACACGTGAGTCTTAATGTATCAGCACATTTTTCTTCGCCAAATGCTGTTGTTTTTGCCTCAAATCAATATCTAATCTGTCCAAAAGCTGTCCAAAAGCCGGTGAATAATATTCGCCGGTGATCGTTTCACCCTTTTCAATGTAATCGATGTGAACGACACCGCGTGCATACTGCATACCAAAAAACTGTTGCCATAACCTTGTGGAACGACAGACCCACCTTGGCCTTCTTTGATGCACGTTCACCCGGAAAAACCCACTATCTTGATTATTCATTGGTCTCTGGTGTGTTGTTATAGAACCATATTTCGTCAACGGTTACGAAATGGCTCCAAAACTCGTTCAGATTGCGGCTGAATATCGCCAAACTCCGGTTGCGCTTATGGTCGAGTGTGAGCAATCGCGGCACTAATCGCGCGGACAGCTATTTCATCTCCAAATATTCAAGTAAAATGTGATGTACCCACTCAGTTGAGATGCCTACAGCCTCAGCCACCTCATGCACTTTCATTCTCCGATCGTCCAATATCATTCCATGGATTTATCGACTATTTCTGGCGTGATGACTTCTTTTGGGTGACCTGGACGTTCGGCGTCACTGGTGCTGGTACGACCACAACGGAGCTCAGTAAACCACTTCTTAACCATTGAAATTGACGAAGCAGAGTAACCGTAGTATTTATCTCTTTGTTGAACCACGCAGATAAAGAGAAAACTCCTAAAAGAAATAGGAAAAGTCTCAAAAATTTCTTTATGTGTATCAACTGGCCACTTTCTTTCTGATACAATCACAAGCATAATCACCGTTGGTATGAGTCAATTTATCGCTTCCAGTAGAAAATGTATCAAGGCGAAGGAAAATGCTTGGTATGATTTATGCTGAAAAGAGCCTTCTAGGAACCGGGAGGTATGCTTTGGGTTAAATAAAACAAATACCACTGTGGAAAACCGAACCAAATTCAGGCGAGTCAGAAATTAGACCTTAGACGAGTCAAATTTGTCTATGACCAGAAACTGAGGCAAAAAAATACTTCAATGAAACGAATTAAGAACACTGCCTCGTCTTCAATATCAACGCTCATTCACAATTTCAATTCCAACCGTCAGCTCTGTAGACAAGGCCAATCTACTTGCTTCAAAAGGAGTAAGAAAACAGCCTAAATCCAGCCTGTCCTAAAAAAGGCGAACCATCATCTCTTTCCTCGTACCGACCCACGGCGCTAACATCCACACTTTCTTCTTTAAATCTCGGGAAATCCTTAGTAAGCAGCAGTTGTCGAAGGGAATATTTTACAGGTGATCTGATGGCATATCTTACTGGAAAGTGGCTATTCTACTATTATCAAATTTAGTGAAAGGAAAGTTGTTGCACTCGATATATCCAAGGCATTTAACAGAGTGTGGCATCGAGCTCTTTTGTCGAAATTAAATGCCTAACTTCCTTTCTGACTGTTCAATTCAGGTCGTACTGAACGGATTCATGTCCAATGTGCACCGCATATATGCTGGTGTTCCACAAGGCTCTCTTTTGTCCCCGATGTAATAGAGAATCAAGTTTGAACATAAGCTAACAAATCTAGAGTATCTTTTTTTAATCGTTTATGCCTATTTCCTGTTCGTTGATATACTTTGCTGTTATTTTTGAAATATCTTTTTGAACTTTAAGGATTTTTTGGTCTATTTTCATTTCTAATGAACTACGCGACGCAGGTGATGGTTCTTAGTACCTTTGTCTGTCTTCTTTCTAGTTTTTTAATATTGATAGCTGACGATGTACGCAGTTGGAATCCATAGGACAAAATTAGCTTGATGATTCCATCTCTTTTGGTAAAATAACTTACTCGCCTGGAGATCGAAAAAAAATTCTAAACCAGGATAATACAATAAACCTAAATTGTCAAAAATTTCATTGTAGAATTAAGCCGAGAGCTCTCATCCGATAATACCCTGGTCACAATTACGTGGACCACTAGATTCTTCAGAATATCTAACAAACAAAAATATAAACTCGCTTAAATATATAAGCGCACATATTCACCTAAATATTTCCTTAAAGTCCAGCACAGTAATTGAGACTGTAGTCCAAATCTTCAATCAAGTCATAATCTACAAAATTTCCTCATAAATCTAACATTAAACAATAAAACTGATTACTCTCTATGGCGAACCAAAAAATCACGAAATATCTTAAACAACCCGTACAACTTGAATCCCCTATTCGTTTACCTGATGGTAGCTGGGCCAGGAACGCCTCAGCGAAAGGCATAGCGTTCCATTAACATTTCTGCATTGTCTTTACACCAAACAAGTGCTTAACTCCTGAAAGTCCTTTAAAATCCTTTTAAAATACGGACTAAAAACTTGACAGGAGCCATCAAAAACTTAAAGTTAAAAAAAGCTCCTAGATGCGATGTTATTGCTCCCAAATAGTTGAAGGAACTACCAAAATTAGCCATCACTTAGTTACTACAGATATTAAATGCATCACTACGCCTCAAATATTTTCCGCATATGATATCTTCGTAATCGTTAAACCGGGCAAAGATGCTACTAAAGTAAATTCATATAGACCCATAGTAGTCTTCTATCCATTTTATCGATGATATTCAAAAATCTTATTCTAGTTCAACCAAGGCCATAGATTGACGATACAAATGCAATACTTCTACACCAATTTGGCTTCCGGAGAAGGCATAATACTACCGAACAGGTGCCTCGCATAGTTACAAAAATTAAACGCTCCTTCAAAGATAAACAGTATTGTTCAGTTTTGTTTATTGATATTACCGAAGCCTACAATAAGTTATGGCACAAGGACTGTTACACAAAATTAGGCAGAGACTTCTTCAAAACAAAGACGATATTCTCGAAAGTTACCTTTCAAATAGCAAATTCCGAATAAAATATATAAGTACTATAGCTCCCACCTATGCAACATATAAGTCGGCGTATTACAAGGGAGTATCTTGGGCTAATTTTTGTACTTTATACATACTTCCGATTTGTGAACTCACCACTTCACACGCATCAAAACTTTTGCGGATAAACACCCGGACATCACAACAACCCAACCTTATGACGATACGAAAGTACCGAGGTGCCAACGTTAACTCACAGCACTATCTTATTGGTATGGTGCTCCAAGAGTATAACCAACAAAGGCTAGATCCGCGAATTGCATTCGAGTCAACACGGTTGGTTGCCATTAACCAGTACCAACGGTAATGGTGGTAAGGCAATATAACTCGTCCTTAATAAGGGAAGAGCAAGTCCAGAAGCTTTGTGGTCGGGCGTAAAAGAGAAATGGAATTGAATTGATGATTAATGTAAGCTTGAGACTGAACAATGAACATTAATGTAATAGAACGCGTGTATGCAAAGAGGAATACTAAGAGCACAGAAGAAATTTAAAAAAAGTTCACCGGAGAAAGAAATCTAGGTAGGACAACTCAAATAGTACAAAGAGAAGGAATAGCACTTTCCTGAGTTACTAAATGGTCAACTAACTGATGAATTGGAGGCTACACATATGACCCATTCTGCTGCCAGGAAGCCGAAGATTTTAGCAGAGCAATAAATCATCTCAAAAACAGCAACATGGCATCCGAACGGAGCTGATCAAATTTGAAGGGTCCGCACTTCACCAAGCAATTTATGAAATAAAAGTTCAATTATATGAGGAAGCAATAATGCTTACAGTGGGTGCCGTGGCTCAGTGGATAAGTGCATGACTTCTGAGCAGGAGGTTCGCGAGAAGCTAGGCCTTGGACCGCAACGGTCTGTGTATTATTATAATGATGCTAGCAAGTTGGAGAAGTGGTAACCTCTGTCCCATACACAAAAAAGGAGATATGACAACGTTAAGCATAAAAAGATTTCCTTCTTTAACCTACTAGACAGTATACTAGTGCCGATTCAGGCCATAAATCAACAACTGTTCAGATTTTCATACTTTGGCAGGCGTTTGACAAATTTCTAAAGGTCCCAAGCTATATATGATGATAGACTTTTCTCTTCCTTCTCAACTTAACCATTCTGAGAATATTAATAAATAAATGTAAACCTATGCAGTTTATGGCTTGACAGTGATTATCAACGAAAGTGATCTCAGGTCAAATAAATACCAAACCGGAGCTGTACAGAAAATCTATTGGCCGAAAAAAATTGATTTACCAAAAAATAAATGAATCTTCTGACTGAGTTAAGTTGAATGCCTTAACTATTTCTTATGTGCTTCAACAATGGAGACAATGTTGTACTCCTAGAACTCTTTGAAATATTGTTAGAGGCGGTTCATTGTTATTTTGCCAGCTAACAATATTCGTCAGCCAGACTAAATGCACAGAAAAGCATTCACACGACTCAAAACTCTCCAAGCAGTTTTCACTTGTAAAGGAAACGCAGGAGTCTATGTGTGTGTGTGTTTGTGTGTTTATATACATATCTGCACGTATTCAAATACATTGTCAACTTTTACCAACGCAACACAGAAAGACCTTAAACAAATTGAATAGAGTCCATTAGGACGAAAAGAAGAACGCTTAAAAAAAAATACATAAGAGCTGCAAGTTTTATCGCGCAGTAAGCTTTCAGGTAACAACAACGTGCCAGTCACGTGTTTCCTCCTCCCATAATTGCATCCTTGGTGAAATTTTTTCATTCTTTCATTTATTCCACAAGTAATTTCAACGTGCAGGACGCAGCAGTCGCAGCAGTCATGGATGTGCATAATTGCGTACTTCCCACTCAGACGAATGTCAATGTGTTTTTAATTGGTTAGTAGTTCTTCTATATGACCGCTGTGCATTTAATGACTCCGCTGTGCATTTAATGACTTGAGTCTCAGCTGCAACAATTTGGCTATAAATCTTGGTCGAGTAATGTTTCTTCAAGGTTTTGATTTAAGTTATGGAAAGGATGGTCTACCTATGATTTTAAAACAATTAAGTTCAGAGAATGGAATGACAATTTCTCAAAAGAGCTGTAGTCAGTGAGATCCTTTAATTATTGTTCTTTAAAGGAAGAGGCTTAATGTGCCGAAAGGGAGTTCTGAACAGAGAACAGAAAAGAAATTAAATAATACCTTATATGAGAGTTCATTGTGCTACCCAATTAGGAATTATGTCCTAAAAAACCCACCCACAAAAATTTAAATTTTTATGTTCTATTCTCTAATGACTAAAAGTATACTGAATTCCACTATAACAAAACCTGAAAAAGCAAAACACGTGTAAAGCACTGCAACTAAACCGTAAAACAACGCTAATCGTAATGCAGCGCTGCACACAGCGCACACAGAACACAGTAATTTTAGTATGGCCTTATCCGATGCCGCTATATGGCATTATTATTAAAAAATAATTGTATGGGAGCCCCTCAACTCCGCGGATTGATCATTGCCAAATTTTGACAAAAAGTATTGTCACTTGAAATACACATGTGCGCAAAATTTTAATAAAATCGGGCTTTGGGAAGTGGGTTAAAAATTGATCGCAAGATTACACCACCGAACGACAGCACGAACGACATAATCATGCCGAAGTTAATATTAAGAATTTAAAAAAAGAAGTTATTTAAATTGAAGGTGGGTTGATATTTTTTAAGCCACACAAGACTTTAACTTTAACTAAAAATGCTTTGCGTTTTGTCAATCTGAGCGTGGAAAATTGTTAAACTTTACTGAAATCCTATTTTCTCGTAAACTTTTGCTGTTCATCGCGCAACATAATGCCATCTGCAAGTTTATTTTAAAACGATTTCTCAATATCTGGTACAACACGTTTTTTACGGGTACACAAAAGTCTCACCTGAGATGGATACTTAATGCAAATCAGAAACCTTGGCATACTATCGAAGCGGCTGGTATTTGAGCCAATCAGTACTAACATAGGAATGCAAGACTCTGCAATAAAAACTGTAGAATCTAAGCAGCGTTCGAACGGACAATGTTACGTGTTAAGTGTTGTTGATACCAGAAATCTACGAGAGCTACTATGGGCTGACGTTGTAAACAAAAGCTTAAGCTTGATTGGCACACACAATCACACCGTCAAAAAGAAAACTGCTCGGAAAAATGAAATGAAATGAAAGCATATAACAGACCAATCGTCCGATGGAAGGATGACATTGATCAGACATCAGACACCCAGACTAAACATTTGGATGCCAAACTATTTGGTATTACCTTGAAATCGGCATCGTCATCATGGAGGCATCATTGAGGCAGATTTCCTTACTGATGAGTGGAAAAAGGAAGTACATATTATAAAGTACGAAAACTGCGTGTAAACTGGAGCCGGATTCCGTAAGCCTGAGTTTAACTGGGTATCCGAATACTCTCTTGACTACCTAAGCTTCCATAAGAAACTCACGATCGAAAAGAGAGTGAATAAATGTTTCGGTTACTCAGTAAAACACACGCTTACGGAATCCAGCCCCTGCTGTGAATAAGATAATAGCTCAAAAGGACACCTTGAAGATGTCAAGCAAGCAGGATTCCATGGTATATCTTTCTGTATAAACAGAATTTGAGAAGGATTCCAACAGTGTTAATAGAGAGTTTATCTAGCGTGCTGTGAAAGGGACAGTCTTTGTCATAAAGACAACCTACGCAGGCACTTAAGGAAGATTGTCGGAAGAAATCGAAATCTAAACTGGGATAAGACAAGGCTGCATCATTTTACCAATACTGTTTCTATTAATAATCAGTAATGTTCTTCGAGCCATTTTTGCCGACGAAAAGCGCAGACTCTTACAATTCACCTTAAATATCTTGACCCGCAGACGATGTGTTCTTACTTACTCACAGAATATTGGATATCTACAATATATCATTAAACAAAGAGAGAGAGACAGTATTGGTAATCCTAGGTCTAGATCTAGGTATGTCAACAAACTCAACCCTCAAGTATGAATTTCTGAACAACAGGTAGAGAATGTGAAAAGTTTCCAACATCTCCGGTAGAACTGAGCGAGATATTGTCAACTGAGTTTTCAAAAGCTAACAAACTCACCCAGTGAAGCTCAAGAATGAGTTTCTGAACAACAGGTAGGGAAAGTGAAAAGTTTCCAGCATCTCCGGTGGAACTGAGCGAGAAATTGTCAACCGAGCTACTAAGAGAGGAAGGCAGTCTGCCAACAAACCCATCCAACGGAGCTCAAGAATGTGTTTCTGAACAACAGGTAGAGAAAGGGAAAAGTTTCCAGCATCTCCGGTGGAACTGAGCAAGATATTGTCCACCTAGTCTCCAAGATCTAGAAAGTATAATCTTGACAGATGGTAGACTTGAGCGAAATATTACCAACCAGATCGGAATTTTGTCCAAAATATGTTAAAACGACGCTATAACGCTTAAACAATAGGCTACGTTGAATCCGTGCTATTATATCAAAATTGACTGTCACTTATATGAGAAAACTGCAATGGTTCGTAAATAGATTCCTCTAAATGATCTTAAAAACTTTCTAGCAAAATCGTATCTCTAACGAACAACTTAGAACGAGCCATGAACCAAGAGACACAATCTTGCAATGACTAAAGTAGCAGTCACCCACTTCAAAAATGCGACACTCTCATAGCTAACAACTATGAGTTTTACTGGAATTAGTTTTTTTTTACATTAACTCATTACTGAATGACATGCGATACGGCAATAAAGTGGATTACGCCCTTTATTAAAATTAAAATAAAAAATTAAAGGAATTTAATTTGCAATATAACCGGTTAACCAAAAATGGCAGCAGATCTAAGAAAAGCATGACGCAGAACTTTGGATGAGGTATCAATGCAACAAAGAATGCAATGCAAAGAAAAAAGATCCAAGAAATATATGACGAAGAACTTCTAGGGTCAGTAGAACCCATAATGGAAAACAGGACGTAAGAAGAAGTACGGTTCTCAGCTATCTCTTAGTTCGCATGATCAACAAGAAAAAAAGATCTAAGAAAAACATGACGGAGAACTTCGAATGAGGCATCCATGCAACTAGGGAAGAGTTGAATGGAGGCTAAACCACACATGATGGCGCGCAGACTTTCTAGGGTCAGTAGAATCAATAATGGAATACAGGACGTAAGAAGAAGTAAATCTCCTAGCTATCTCTTAGTTTGCAAGAAAAAAAATAACTCCGAAGAGCCTTGGGCAGAAGTTATGTGGCACAAAGCTTTTATTCGAATTCGATTGACCCAAATTTTTAGGTGTGCCTTGTGTGAAGTTTTTACGCCGTTATATCGGAAAAATTCACATTAAAAGCAGAATTTTTCAAAGGATTTTGATCAAAAGAACGACAAAAATATACGAACAAACATTAAAATTTGATGATTTAAATCATATTGTTAGTCCAAAAGTTGATTTAAATCATATTGTTAGTCCAAAAGTTGATTTAAATCATATTGTTAGTCCAAAAGAACTCCTCTCCATTTTTATTATCGGATGAAAAACTGAACTGATTGTGCGATTTGAAGCATGAGGTCTGGAGAAAAGGGCGCCAGTTTCTAAAAACAAAAAAAGAATATGATATGCAACTCATAACAAATTCTTTGCTTGGTAATCAAATAGCAAATATTTTAAAGTCAGTAAACTCGAGTAAAAAAATAGCTTGTTGCCGCTTTTTTTCCTCATGAACTGCCTTCAATTCACGAACATAAATTATTAAATTATTTACTTAACTTTATCAGAAACTAATACGCGCAAACTACTATTTTGGTGGGAAACTGAAGGTAAAGCATTCGCGTATCTAACATTGCTTTGTTAGCCAAAACATACATCGTTGGATATTGGCTTTGGTTATCTCTCAACCCGTGTATTTGTTGTTGCAAGACGGTCATCAGCCGATTGCATCGTTAACTCAACAATGGGAGCAACGCCGGCCGTAGCTAACTATGTACTAACTATCAAAGTAGCCGGGAGTACAAGCCAATTTAAACCATTCTCAGATTTATGCTACTACTGCACTACACATTCAGCGTGTTGTTGGTAATAATTACGGAAAAACCAACCGGACGACTAACGACCGGCGCGTTCATAAACAACCAAAGGAGGAAGAACACTTTCAAAACAGCCGACTTCCTTGTCCAGCATCAAGATTCATGAAGCAGACGTCGGTCGTCGTCGTTGTCATCGCTTCATACGACAGAGATTCTTTGCTTTCGAATGCGGCAAAATTAAGTCACGCACGACTTCAACCATTCTAAGATTATGTGTTATGTCATCGTGTCGGCCGAAACTGGGTCTCATTCGATTTTAATGTATCTCGATGATCGCACATGGGATTACACGAGCATATCATGAGCATAAAAAAAACGCTACGTTTATAGCGTCACAGTCGATTGCAGTTAAAGCATTAGAACATGGTAACATGGAGCACAGAGTAAGAATTGTAATCGATACACTTAATTCCACCTCGCATGACTGCCCTACCGCTCACGTGATATAAAGACACACTGAGGAAATGAATGCGACTTAAAATCCCCTTAAGATCAACTTCGAAATGATCCGTTAAGTAGCTATAGGAACAAAGTGACATCGGAAAGTTTGAAATGTCGACGGGACGCTCTAGGCTCTAGGGAATCCGTTAACCGTTAAGCCATTAAATTAATAATTTCCATTAATGTACCAATGCAGTTCGGCGTTCATGTCAGTGTGCTTAAGCCATAGCATGAGAAATAAGACAGATACCACTAACCACTAGCACTATGTATGATGCTAGCGGTTTCTGGCTGCTCTCCTACCTACAAAGACCGATTTGGGTATTACTGTCTGCCTTACTTTACTTAGATGAAGGCTAATAGTGGAATTATTTTTGATGTTTGGCAGTTAAGCATGCGTAGAGATATACAGGTTCTGCTTTAGTTATTAACCCTTTTGGTGGTGTCTGATGGTTAAACATTGGAATATGCATAGTAACTGAGAGCAAGATATTCTTTAATATCAAAAAAATATTCACATTCTACCGGGAAACATCTCACGCTGTGAAGTTTGATATCTATATCAATATGGTACACAAAGAAAACTTCGGTTTATTCGATTAGTTTTTGTAGCATAGTTTAAGGTTTTTGTATTAGATTGGTGTGTATAAAATGTAATCTTAATGTATAAAAAGAGAATTTATATTTGTACAAGTTGTTAACTCCGACGTTATTGTCGCGAGTTCATACATAAATCTAATGGAAAACGAAATTTTTTAGTTTTTCTCGAATATTCCAAGTTTTTCCCGAATCTTCTAATTTTTTGGGTTCCTATAATTTTCCCAGGGCTATTACGAACATTTAAAAAAAAAAAAATAGCCAAATCGGTGTAGCCGTTTAGTCGTGAAAAGGTAACAGACAGACAGACAAACAGAGTTACTTTCACATTTATAATATTATAGTATGGAAGTATAGAAGTATAGATGTTTGTGCCTATTTCACTCTGGAACGCCTTGACTAATTTCAACCAAACTAGGTATGCTTATATCTGAAATTAAACATAGATAACACCTTTTGTGGCTGGGGTTGGGTGGGCGTTCCCATATTAGTGATGATGATGATGGTGAATAATAGTGCTGGATAGAATGGTGCTGGTAGATCGGGTGTTGTTGGAGGATGGTTCCTTTCCAGGAAATCCAGGGTCACTGTGATGAATAGTGATAGTAGGATACCTCAAAGGTCGTGGTTTGTTCGTCGAAGGAGGCTGAAGGATTTAAGTCAATTCGTTGTAGGGGTTTTCCGGGTCACTGAGTTGAATACATAGTGATGGCAAGTAATGGTATTGGGAGGTGGTCAGTGGATTTGTGCGGGCGATATAAGTGTCAAGTTTTACAACCCTGCAACTCCGGACACTCAGCTAGTATAAGTATATAAGTACATAATCGTACTTGCGTACACATAATGGAACATATGCTATATAAGCAGAGAAAAATATTTTTTATGCAATTGCTCTGGGCTTCACTTGGTAAAATGTTGGCATTAAAATTTAAATTTTTTGATGTTAGTTTTTAATAAATATAAAAATATAAAATTAAAGTAAAAAGATTTATTCGAAAAGTATAAATATATAACTATATAAAAGGAAAAATAGAGAGGTAATAGCATTATTTTCAGCGCTTATAACCATAATAAAAGTTAAATATGACTATACGGTGTCAACGAACACCTTAATTTTACTCTCGAATAGTAAAGAGGTCGGTCCTACGACAAGCAGCATGTCTTGAAAGCTTGAACCAAACATTAGCTCACCACGCAGATATTACCCGCCCTTCTGATTGGTAAAATGGCATCTGAATATTATATTAGAGGATGTCTAACAATCAGAGTCTTTCTACGAGAGAGCTTATTAATAAGTCTTCCAAAATAATAAGCTGTCTGATAATTTTTAAACACAAATTGGCTAGCGTCAAGTTTTCAAACATTCCCCACCAATATTGCTGATGGACATCAGGGATGTCATTTGTTCATCGTATTGGACAGTGAAGTCTTAAACATAAAATTATGGATGGGCGTTCGGAATGCTTTTTCAAAATCTAGAAGACTGTACTGCTGACTGACTGCTTTCATTTATGTGCAGCCCCAAATTTCGTGCCGGCCACTCGATCTGGATGATAGCTTTCTGTGCAGCCATATGGTTTCTACCAACGATGTCGATATAGTTTGCGTAAGCAAGTAACTGAATAGACTTATAAAGGATTGTTCCTCTCGCCGTTACATCAGAGTCTCGGATCACTTTCGCCAACGCCAGCTTGAAGAGGACGCATGCCAGTACATCCACTTGTCGGAGTCCGTTATAGATGTTGAATTGGCTTGATAGGGATCCGGATATTTTTACTTGGCTTATATTTATATTTTACATTGTTCATGGTCAACCTGTCGTGTCAGTTTATTTGGGATGCCGAATTTCCTTATGGCTTTATAAAGTTCTACTCTGGCTATTCTATAATATTCGGCTTTAAAGTCTATAAAGTGATAGTGTAGTGAGTTTTGAAACTCTAGACATGACCTTAGTGCAAACATAAGTCAAGTGTTTAGTTTTAAGCTACCTAAACCTCGTTCTGTGCGTTGTTTGGCTACATTTATAAGGCAACCTCTAAAAATACATTTAAAAAGGAAAGAAGTAGTAGTTGTGGTAGTTAGAGTCATATCTTTAACTAAAAAATGTAAAGCAAGGTTTTTTCTAAAAGTTTAAAAAATTTTCACCACGAAGTGACTTAAACGTGTTCTTCAATATTATTAATTATAATTTCCAATTAAATATAAATCTTTTGGTTCATCAAAAGGGTTAATAGCATCGGATACTCGAATTCCATCTTAATGGCTCTACCCTCACTCTCTCTCTCTCCCTTTCTCTATCTCTACCAAACTTCTCTCTATATCTGACATAAATATAGCAACTGGTTCATCAAAAGGGTTAATAGCATCGGATACTCGAATTCCATCTTAATGGCTCTACCCTCACTCTCTTTCTCTCTCCCTTTCTCTATCTCTACCAAACTTCTCTCTATATCTGACATAAATATAGAGCACATTATTCGCATTACCGGTAGCTTTTTTGGCCATTAATTTATCGAGCTGGTCACAATATCAAAAATAACTAGCGATAGCCACAGTAATGCCCACTATGACTTGAAACTAAATTCAGGCAGTCACCAGTAGCCGCAGCAGCATAGCCATGTCTTCTGCTGCCAACAAACTACATAGCTGATGGGTCTTAGTTTTAGTTAATTCCAGTGACTAACTGGCTTAGTGCGACGGACGTTCAACTCATTTTTTGTTTTGCTCAGACACAAAGTGGTGGCGCGATTCCACGTCGTTTTATTCGCACTCTTCTTGTTGGCTTCTTCTGCCTTCTTCAGCTTTGTTATGCTTTTTTCGCGCGCTCCACCACTGAGGCAATCTTTTGTGGCCCCGAGTGAGTTTTTAGGAGGAGAGATGCTATATGGCCACTGTAGTATATTATTCTGTATTCTGTATATCTGTCGTTATCTTGATATACGATTAGAACGGAATCACCGTTAGTCAAGATTTATTAAATATTCTTAGAGGCGCGTCTGGTTTGGTCGTTGGTTGGTCGGTCGGTCGGTCGGTCGGTCGAACTGTATCATGCACATCGCGCGCCGCGAAGGTAAGTATCTCCAGTAGTAGAATGCGATGCCAATGATTGCCAGGAATGTTTTCATTGGAAAGTCAGAATCAGCAACGAGTATAGCTGCCAACTTAGAGGTCTAAAGTTGTCCACAAATGTTTGCCCTGGCATCATTGCAGCATTGAAAATGAATAAAAATGTTTTGTCAGCGTGCTTGCGTTGAACTTGGATGACATGGCGCGTAGTTGGGAAAGTGCAGTTCTGTGGTTAGCTTCACCGCATTCCATAAGATTAGACAAACAATGCAGACATAAAAATGTGTACGCGAGAGGTGCACAATAAACCAATGGTAGCTTGTTGCCGGTAGATGGTAGTGAATGCTCGGTTTCAGTTAATAAATGAGATATCCGCCAAGATCGGGGAAGACACAGCGCAGAGATCAACTCTGACACAAACGACATTTTAAACTTCAGACGTGACTAATAGATTGTTTGTTCGGCGGGGATTTCTTTAAATAGTGAACAAAAGTCAGGTAAGTCATCTATCATCTAAGGACGGAAAAGGTTATAGGTACCTTGGCATTGAATAAAAGACTGAACGAAATAAAGCAATGAAGCAATGGAAAAATATTGCTGATTCATGCTGGCAACTGTTGGATGCTGAAGAAGCTATTAGGGTCAATGACTCAGTAAATTTGGATTATAGTCTTTGAAGATTGATTGAGATTTGACATCTTATACCAGGAAGTGTGAATTATAAGAAATGTTTGCGAATTTATTTAGACAGCATGTAAATTAGATGAATGCTTTAAGCTTTGAAGGTCTTACATTTTTAAAGCCATTTTTTGAGTTCGTTTTTTTTTTTTGTTATAGTTTGAAATTTAAGCTATGCATGGGTTTTACAGGGGGTCTAGGTATGTGAAGCTGTGTAGTAATATAATTATTCACCACTACGCGCCTTAATTACCCAAAAAGGCACAAATTTGTACTCAAAGAGTGATCTGGAAGTTTTATCTACACGAAAACCTACATATTGGCCAACTCCTGACCTCATTGAGTTCGTCGTATGTTAGCAATTTAAAAGAAACCAATTTAAAATCGAACCCTTATATGACCTGTCTTCGGATCACTCCCCCTGCATAATCACTATACTGACTGATTCATGTCATACCGAATCCTATAAAGACACATACCAACTGGCTATCATTTAGAAAGTACATAAGCTCTCACATTACTATTAATATACTGTTAAGAAATAGCAGACATATTGATCATGCAGTGGAAACTTTTGCGCAACTATTGATTCAGGCTGCTAAATCCTCAACTCCAATGCCAAGTAATCTTATAAAAGGTAGTCAAACACGAGTGACGCATAGAGAAATTGAGACTCTCTTGAGGTCAAAAAGGGTACTAAGAAGAGAATGGCAGGGTTAGAGATCACCCAATCTTAGAGGAAAAATTTCAGAATTTACAAAGTTGCCTAGACTTCTGAAGCTCAATAATGAGAAGTCCTTCCAAGACTGTGTTAAAAACCTTTCACCTTCTATGAGTTCAGACTACTCGCTGTGGAATGCTGCTGCTAAGAACTTTAACCTCTAAAACACCTATTCACTTGGCTTTGGAACCGATTCGTTTTAAAATGATGGACTTCTGCTCTGCACGTAAAAAGTAATTTAAACACAAACAAATCACCAGGAAACGACAGAGTTTCAGGTAAAATGGTTATGGAGTTATCCCAAATTGCATTCAGTCATCTATTACATAGGTATAATGGAATCTTACTGCCTGCCTCTTACCCAAAAATTTGGAAACTTTCCCAAATTATAATGATACCCAAACTTGGTAAGGTCCGAACCCTAGTCTCTTCATATAGGCCGATTAATTTATTATCGATTCTATCGAATCTATTCGAAAATTTGTTTATATCTAAAAACCCAAACAATTATAGAGATTGTAGAACAATTGAAAAAAAAACAGTGCGTGTAACCTTTACGCGCGGTGTAAGTGAAACTTCTTGCTGTTGTGGCGCAAAAAACCATCAAAAGACCCCCAAAAGAATCATAAAAAGACCCCAAAAGACCATGAAAAGACACCTAAAAGACACTGAAAGGACTCCCCAGAAGACTCACAAAAGACCCCAAAAAGACACCCAAAGGCATACCGAAATTCATACTTCAACTTTTGATGACACATCTTTCAGGCAAGAATCCGGCAACTGCCTCATGGAACTTAAGAAAACATCTCAAAAATGTCGAAAAATATTTATCGAAATTTAGAATTAAAATAAATGAAACCAAAAATACCCACATAGCATTTACCATAAATAAAAACAGGTGCCCATCACTATTGATTTATGATCACCTTATTCCAATTCTTATAAATACTACATTTGAAATTACAACAAAGTGCAAACTCATCATCATTTGTGAGTGGATTTAAAGATTCCGGACTATTGATAATAAATCTCGAAAATCGTCAGCATAGATGTGACGCTCGTTAATGCAAACATTAAAAAATATTCTAAGAACGACCCATTAAATAAAAGATAACGAACTGGGCTTGCCAGTTGCAATAAAGCAATAATGACTCAATGTGACCCAAACGTTAATTCATCAACCGAATTACTTGAAGAAAAAAACTGATCGATGTGTTATACGAAATTTGAATAAATCTTTCTCCTCTTTCCTCGTCTTTAAAAAGCTTGGGTTTCTTTTGTATGTAGACATCAAGATATGAGTCCACAGGTATAGGCCCGTAAGCGAAAGAATGAATTGGATTCGAAGTAGCAGACAAAAGATCATTTTTGAAAATGAGAAAAAGTTTCAAGAACAAAACGGAGCATTTGGGGACATCAGCGTTTATGCGGCGAATCTTTGATTTGAAAACATATGACCTGGATTGAACAAACAGAAAGATATAGCCACTAACACAATCAGCGATTCCATAGGGACTAACTTTCAACAGAAGAGCTTAATGCCAGATGCCTTGGAGCAGCGATTGTCAATCTTTTTTGGTCGCGGAGCACTTTTTATGCGAGAAATATGTCGCGGAGCAATTCGTCATCTGTATGGCATTTATCGCAGTTAGGGAAGAACCATTTTTCATTTCTATTTTATTTTGTTGAATTATATATTTGATATTTATTTAATTTTATTTCCTTAAATTATAAGGTAAGGACTTGTGTACGTACACGCGTTAAAAATTATACTTCTTTGATGTGATTAAAAGATTAAAGGTTAATAATAATATTCGGCGCGGCAGACCATTGGGGTCCAAAGCCTAACCTCTCGCGACCATTTGTGCTGCGCATGTTAATTTTTTGGACACAAATGGAAGGGACCTACAATTTAAGGCCGGATCCGAACGGCGAATTGAGAAGCTTTTCGTGACAAGGTACAAGGACAAGACCTTGTCACGGAAAGCTACCTTAAAGGTTAATATGTACGCTAAAAATCCATAAGAATGATAAGACGAGTAAAGGAAGATATTAAATCCGATCGATTGAATGTTGCCGCACGACTCAATATATAACGAAGTACCCGTAGAGTTGAGTTCACTGCGCGACTCAATGTCAGAACTGGATAATTAAGAATGCTTTATAATATAAAATATAGAAATATTTTTTATACCTTTTTTAAAAATATATAAAAAAGATCCTCAAAAGACCTACCAAACGACCTACCAACGATAATCCAAATGAGCAGAACAAGCGGTTTCCTCTTCAAAATAAACCATTCTCTGCTATTTATACTAAACGCCCTTGTCAGAAACCTAAACACATTTGGTGCTGATTATAAATATTTTGTCAGTTATTATTTTCCTTCAATTTTAAGTACTACCTAGTTTGGAGCTTGGCTGGACTTTTTAGAATTGCAAGTCCACAGAAGATCTATTCCACCAAAGGATGACATTTTTTCAGTATATTTTTTTTAATCACATATTGAGACTTAAAAAATTCGAATTCTTAGTAATATGCCTCATGACCCTATTTTAAAATTTCATTTCAAAAAACGATCCCATACTTATTGATCTGACAATTGCGCTGAATGTGCTTTTCACATCACAAGAGTGCCGTTATTCCTCTATTATTCTATACATTTATCATAAAAGTTCTGAATTGAGACCAAATGAAAAAAAATAGGTAAAGATAAAGGAATTATCGAATTAAAAGTGGAATCATAGCTCCAAGGCTATCGCGTAATTGAAGATTTTTATCAACAACAACTCGAGCAATTGAAACTTTATCTTCGGCAAATGAAGTAGGGTTCGCTTGTCCCTTTAGCCGTAATTCCATTTTATTGCCAATTGAGTGAAAAGTTCACAGCAGCAATTCAGAAAAATTCTGCCATCGAGCATAATTGTCCCTTTTTAATTGATGGTTGACGATCGAAGTGCTTGTTGCTTGACCTAAATTGTTGAGTTTTTTTAATTTTCTCAAGCAAGCTCTCAGCGCAATTTTTTAATTGGAAAACTCCTACACGAAAAAATTAAATTGAAAAAAAACTCCTCTAGCTGGTTAAGACCATTTGCGTATTAATTAATTTCAAGCACAAATCATGTTCACTGGTAATCGAACATAAGAGAGAAAATAGATAAATTAAGATAACTAACGGAGTGGCGGTGCTGAGGTTGTCAAGAACTTTGCTGTCCTTGTATTTGCCAACAACAACTGTGACAACTTTTTCAGTTTCGAAATGAATATGAAAGGAATTCTATCAATCGACTAATAACAACTTAAGTAGTAATTTTTCAAATTGGAAATAGGTTATAGGTACATCGAACATAAAGTTAGTTTTCAACTAATACAATTTAAAAAGATGACATATGTACTGAATTAGCGGTAGTCAGCACTATTTTAATTCCACAACCATGTCAAGGTAATCGATTCTCGTCGATAATTAACAACCTACTCACTAGATTGAGCACTTTGGGAGACTTTAATTTTGATTCCAGTAAAATAGAATATGGATCCACCTTTATTATAAGTGATTAGGACAACCATACGTTCATTTTTAAGGTAGCTGGCAGTGGCAACAATGCACAGACACTTGCTTACAAAAATCCGAAAACCTAAACATATTCCAAAATCTCCCAAGGAAGGTTCTCAGTTGAAGAGTAATTACGCTGCGTCGTTCATCATTCACTATTTCACGCAGATCATCGTTGATTACAGAATGCTCTTAAACCAGCCCAAATGAAAAACTCATTGTATAAATCGAACAGCCATCAGCAGAATAGGGCGAATAACACAGAATGCTTCAGAATAGCAGGTAGCCGTAATTTGGTGGTATCTTAAAAAAGACAAAGATGACGATATTTACTTAGAGCTTTGCTTTTTATAGTGAGAGTAGCAGCTTTTGTTCCTTCACTGACCGAATGCTTTGCCAACTCTCCAACTGTCGAACGTTTGTTGTAGTGTACCAACCGGGCATACATTAGAAAGGAGATATCTCAACATATAGCAATTATCGTGGTATAACGTTGTTGAGTACCGCGTATAAGATTTTCTCCACTATCCTTCAAGACAGGATAGCCCCATATGCTAAAGTCATCATATCAGTCAATATCAGTGTGTCTTCATCCCAGGCAAATCAACAACTGATCCGATTTACACCCTTATGCATGTGATGGAAAAATGCCTATAGTTTCAAAACTCACTATACCATCTTTTTATAGACTTTAAAGACGCCTATGATAGCATAGCTAGAGTAGAACTTTATAAAACCGTGAAGGATTTCGGCATCCCAAATAAACTGACACGACTATCTGGGTTGACTATGGCCAATGTTATAAGCCCAAGTAAAAATATCCGGATCGGATTATCCAGATCGAGCAGGCGGCACGAAATCTGGGGCTATAAATAAATAAGAGTTAAACAAAAGCTACGGCCGTCAGTAGAAGATCCAATATTGGTCCCTTAATTAAAATAATTGAGCACGAATTTGCAATCGTTTAACTATCTCGGGTCAACTGTAGCAATCGATAAGAGTATGGTGCCAGAAATACGCGCACGGTTGCTCAAAGCCAACAAAGCCAAATCCAGGAATTTAACCATAAAATCCAAGCTGCGTGTGTATAAGACAATGGTCATACCAGTACTTATATATGGATGAGTGCTTAGCAAAATGCCTTCTCACCTCTTAGGCGCGTTCGAGAGAGAAGTCTTACGGAGAATTGTTGGCACCGTATGTGAGGAAGGACGATTCCGGTGACTCTATAATGATGAGATCTACGAGAGTTACCGCCATGTCGACATCGTGCAGAGAATTAAGCTCAGTAGGCTCCGGTGAGCAAGACACCTAGCTCGCATGAGAGAAAAGGATCCTGCTCGGAAGGTCCTTTGCGGTAGGATTTATAGAACATGACAGCGAGGCTGGCTAAGCCTACGCTGGAAGGATGGCGTAGACCCGGACGCCAAGAGTTTAGGGATGCCAAACTGGACGCCAGGACCGTACACCGATTGTAAAGCCAAATATGATAATGATAGAGTCAGTGGAATATCTGTCTCCTCTCTATAAAGTGTACTCGTAGATTTAAAACGCATGTTTGACAGTGTGGATGTGCCATATAATATGACAGATTCTGATTAGATATGGTGTTCCAAAAAATTAAAGCCAAAGTCAATAGAGCACTCTACCAAAATCCAAAATGGATTTCTCCCCTAACATCCCACAATGTGGATATAACAATTTTTTGGTACTCTTATACTGATTAGAAGCCTAGAAAGTCACCGAGTCAGAACAATGATTTTCCTTCAAATGTTCGTCAAGAAGAGTGCTAACTGCGACTAAGATGGCTGAAAAGAATTACAAAATAAGATTTACGAAGAGTGAAAAGAGAAAATAGGGCTCACCATCAGCTATGTACTTCCGCACCAGCACCAGTGCTCACTTCCTTCTATATAATCGATACGTATAACACCTTATGGCTCCCGGATATTTTTTGTTATTCAGTTTTAGACCTGAATGCTTTCTTGGTGTACAATCTGTTTTCAAAATTTCACTTGAACACAAGCCACACTTTAAGGAAACTATAGAAGACGAAGACAGGTGGCGATTAAGCAGACTAAGCTTGACGAAGAAGACAATAGTCGAAGAAGAATAAAAGTCTATATGTACAGGTTATTGGCTTAAGAACTCTTTTGATAAGAAGAATTTCCTCTGTTCGTTTCTGTTGGTGACCTGGTTTAAGATTCAGTCTGTATGGTCAAGCAGAATATGCTCAGCTTCAAAACCTGTCCTGGGTCAATGGTCTGTTCGAAATAAGATCAAAACTCTGTTAATACTACTTCAGAGTAGCGAACAATCTTCTCTTTTCTTTATAATTCGCGCAAGCTTAAAGGGGTTCGCACCATGCTCGGTTATATGCTTGGCAAAGCGTTGGCGTTAAGGAAAAGGAGTAGAAAAGAGAAGCTGTCTATGAGCTTGTGTTTTGAATACCTGTGGATCATAGTGATGTGGGAAGACAGAGCTTGGCAGAGCATTCCACATACGTGTTGTACCGCTGAAGAACGAATCAATGAATTTAACTGTAGGTGCGAAGATGGGCTTTAATATATTTAATTTCGTTTTTGATATGGCACTATTGGTAAGACTTGTCTAGAAATTACAATACCTGTTAGACAGCAAACTATTTCCCCAAAGCCCATGGTAAAAAAGTAACAATTTTCTTGGTTTCATTGGCTTTCTCATCTCCTTTAATCTAACTCTGTCACTGGCATCCATAGAAGAGTTACATTTGGCTTACCAAAGGAAGTTCTTCCTGACACCGTCAGACACACGACACTGAGTGGGTTGAAGATTAGTTGATGCTCTTAGAGTATGAGTCAATCTTTTCCATGTGGGTGGTACTTTTTGCCATAAAGCCCGGCAAGCGGTCATAATTGCATATATTATAAATATATCTATCCTCAAATTTATTTTCAGTTACGTTGCTTCCCGCTTAAGACTTATCTAAGATCAGTAGATCGTCGAGAAGGCATCATATGGATCAAGACCGTTAATCCGCGCAAACATAATAATGTTTCATATGTGAATACGTTTATAAATTTTCTAAGCATTTTATTTTGTCGGCATTGTGACTGTGATCAGCAATATTTGTTTAAATTCACTGAATTCTACACGGCTTCTACACTCTGCGACAGAGCAGAATTAAAAATCAAGCCGATCTGGCGGTCGGTTCACTTTGTAATCTAATTCTGACCCAACTTGAATTACCTTATACTCTCGCAGGCACTGATGGATGATGGAACGATGCATATTTCTACGAATTCTCGTCACAAACCGGTCATGGATCTATGCGCTTAATTGTTGTTATTTCATTTTCAATATTATAACTCATACTAATTATTTTAATATTTATAAAATGTAAACATTTGAAATCCGCTCACGTTTCATTTCTGCTCCGCCGGTCAGTGAATTTATTTTTATTTTCAAATTAAATTCAATTTAACTCGCATTTGTTTCGAATCACATTTCAAATCTAAATAAAAGAGTAAATAATAATATGAGTGGATGTATTTGTATGCATTGAATACAAATATTATTATTATGTATTTCCAGTGCAATAATAGCGTAGTAGGCAAAAAAACTGTCTGAGTGAAGCTTTGAAAGCAAATGTACTCGTTGCATGGTTATTTCATTTAAAAATGAAGGATTGAAGAATCTGTTCTTTCCTATAGTGGGACATTTCCCACTAACTTCCTTCCTAACTTCTTCTTCGCAATTAACCCTTTATAGCATCTTAGTAGCAGCACTCATTATACGAACAGTCATTGAAGAAACCCAGAGCATTGCCCACGCTGTCAGACTTTCTAACATTTCTCGAAGTTTCAATCATTGGCAAACAAAGGTCGAATATTAGAAGACCATCAAAAAAAAAACATGTGGCACGTTTATTTACGTCAATTGCATTATGAAGACCGCTTTGTCCGCTATGCTCCAGTGACAACCACAAATTGTTTTATTGTCAGAAATTCTCACAATTGACACCAACAAACCGCTCAGACTTTGTTTAGAAGAAGAATCTCTACATGAATTGCCTAAGACCTGGCCACATGGTGCCATCATGTGCACGAAATGCCCAAGAAAACACAACTCCTTGTTACATTTTGAGGAGGCACCAGCATCGTCAACTCATCCATTCAATGAACGACGCAGTCATAAACCCCATCAAGATAAACGCCTAGTAAAGGGCAATGCAATTGTGTCGGCAACCGCTTTGACGCAAACCAAAAGATGTTACGTATTACTTAGCACGGTAGCAGTCAAGCTCGAGGACAATGAAGGTGGCGTAGTAGAATGCAGAGCGATTCCGGATCCCAACTCAATTTTGTAACAGAAAAATTGGCAAAAAGACTCAAGCTTCCAGAAGTGATTGCAACCATGGGCAACTCCGCCATAGCCGGTCAGAAGCCCGTGTTGAGAAAGGAGGAGTAGAGGAGCAGAACCTCGATAATCAACCATGGGTCATCTGTCCCGGATGACGTAGTCGCCATGATCGGACCCCAGTCAGGGTTACGACACCGTGGTGAGCATCCATTTACATCCTAACCCTATATATGGATTGGGTGCGGGGCTTAACCACGAAAGAAAATAAAAGGGCCGCGGGTACTTAGAATATGCTCATGATTGGGCAATGTCGTCGTACTTTGGCGCCTAGAATGGGCTACTGGAACTTAGAGAGAGATTTCATTGGGTGGACTCTTCGTATTAGTGGCTTGTTCTTACACCGTTTTACCGCTGAGTGGAATATATATTCTAGGTGGCCTAGGACTGCTTGGTGGTACTTGCTGTAGGGTCCTAATAGTAAGTGATATGTTTTGAGGTTCCGGACGAATGTGCTGCCATGGAATCGCCCAGGCACTCATATCTGAACGAACCGAGATCATTGATACTAAATTTCACCAAGATAGCCTTTGGTACCACGGGAGTTGCCTTGCCCAACGGACCGGTTTGACTGTAAGGTTGACCGGGTCTGTGGACAACTATGGATGCGGACCCAGTTTGTTCTGGGGATGTAACGTGGGGGCTGTGATTTACTACCCATATGCGGCAAGAGCATAGTATTGGTAGCATCAGATTTGTCCCTGGTGTTACCAATCATGGTAAATCAGTTGACCTAGCTGATCTTACCAATACGGTAGTTGCTCGGCGAGGAGTTGCGCATCATACAACCGGTTGCCGTCATCCCTTAAATCAGTATGGGAGTAAGATAGGCTCAGCTCTTACCAGTGAGTTATTACTGGTACATCTATTGATGACCGCCATTTGTCGTACAATTCGTGTCCGAAGAGGACCGTGGGGTTTTGCACTTTTTCAGGTACCAATATACATGGCCTTCTTGAAAATCGGAGAAGACACAAGGCAAGCACAACTACGCATCGCATGGTCAAAAATAACATCCAATACACTGCTTCACGAGGGTAACCCTTTTTGTGCGACTAATTGGTGATACTGGTTCATGTACCAGTGTCATTAAATATTGTCAAGGTACAAGAACCTTGGTCAATACATTAGACCCAAGAACAGACACAAACATTTGGTGACTCCGACGTAGCCACTACATTTATGTTTTAAAGAATTAATGTACACATACTCGTAATAAGCTGATAGCCGAAAGAAATATTTTTTTCACTTAATTAACCAGACACGTCGGGGGAAAGGTTCAGTATTCCACCCACTCCTGGAAATACTTAACCATTCAGTAACTCTGCTATTTACAGATATGTAAATATAATTGCTAATATCATTAATTTATACATCATACCATCAAAATAATTTCAGCATTTTACCTGCTACATTCTACATTGCCAACAAAATTCGAAAGAGAAATAAAATTAAGAAAAATTACCAAAAATCCCGGCTAACAATGCAATAGAATGAGACGCTCCACACAAGGCATCAGATATAAGCGAACACGTCGAAATAAATTTCGTGGTTAACACAGAACACGAAACGCTTGAGCAGAATATTAATTACCACCTTGCTAAGCGTGTGCTTTATAGAAGCAAGAACACTGCGAGGCGGGGCAACTACTAAGACAAATCGTCGTCTCGCCTAAGCAATTACTTCTCCAATTTTACCTCAATTGAAAGGCAAGGAACGTTTTTCTTTCGTGCCCCTCTTGGCACCTGCTACTTGCAGCGACGATCGCAGTGACACTGGAAAACCCGTGCACAAGTTCAGCGGCCCCATTGAGTTACGGTGCGATGATACGTTCGTTACCACATAACCAGAATCCTAACAACTGAATTTCCAATTAGGATGATAAGATAATTATCTACGCTTTTGGTAAAGAGTATTGTGGCGGCGAATTACTAAAATTGACAGACGACTGATAGAGGGGAAACTTTGATTTTGATTTTGATTTGGATTTGGATTTCATCTGTCACAGTCTGTATGTCATTTGGCTGTTGGTACTTCAAGTTCCAAGGTGATTCGCATCATATCTTGAATCCCTTTGCTGTGTGACGTTGTCAATGTGTGAAAGACACAACAACAATTGCACAACTCTTCTTGTGCGATTGAATTGATATGAAGCTGGAGTAAAGAGTGTATGTACTTGCCTTTGTGGCAAAAACTTCCGACGAGCGAGTAATCCTTACATCGCAGCGGAATGCCAAATGCCTTCCGCATTCGCAGTTTCTACATCGACATTTTAGAATGAATTCCAATTCTTACGAGCGCCGACAACGGTGACTTTACAGATTGCACCTAATTAAAAGTTGATGAGACGACAAGACGAGGCGAGAATCACACGTCATACACAGAACCACAAATTTCAGTCAGTCGCTTATTTATGAACAAAAGGAGAGTGTTTTTCGTCTGTTATCCTGTTTCGTCTACGACACCAACGTGGAGGGATTAAATTTTAATCTGAATCTCTGTGTGATAATGACGCGGAAGGTGCGATAGAAGAAGCGTCAGAGCAAAAGCCGAAAGGATTTTTCCCTTTTCAATTGAGAGACAGAAGCGCCGCTGTATGCCGCGCGTGCCATGCTCATCCGCAAAGAAAAAAAAGAAAGAAAAAAAAGATTTTATCACAATGTTACCGACAACATTGCCACCCGCTCGAGACGAAGACCGCACCCTTTGACACTCCTCAATCGCAGCATTTGGTCGGAAACAATCAAGGAGAATTTGATGGAGTGCGACGACGAGTTCAAAAGTTGAAGAGAGTGAAACAAAAAAACCAAGATTCTTACGATTTTTATTTTGTCGGATTGTGGTGTTCTCGTTGGCGATAGTTGAGTCCAAGAAAAATATCCAAAGGTTTCACTTTTATTGGTAATTCAATTCCCGGCAACAAACACTTGCGGGAAATTAATTAATAAAGTACCTTCCCACACCCTTGCCGCATAGCGAGTAGCCATCGGTGACAATACTATCTCTGGCGGATTTCTTAATTCACACTTTATCGCAAAGACAGAGGGAAGATTATGCAATTCCGTAAGAAGTAAATCCGCTTAATATCGGATTTCACAGAGCACCGTGAGGGTGGATTCCTGCGATGCTCCAGTGAGACAATGACAATAATTTTGAATGAGACAACAAAATAAAGCAATCAGGCAAAGTATCACAAGAAGAAGGACGTGCGATTGAAGATTAATTAATTAAGATTCTTGCTGATGCCGCATGACAGACAGGCGGGTAAATATAGCATCGTCATCAGGTGAGACTTCTTCTTCTTCTTGTGATTCTAGCAATGGGTTACATTTGTAATTAATTTGCCCGATACAATAAGTTCGAAGAGAGTTTCCAACCAACTGGCATCGATGGCAACAACAAGACAATATTGAATGATTCGGTTAGTTTAGTCGGATATGTTTCCGCTGTGCATCCATCCATAATCATTGCTACAGTTGTGTGGTTAACTAAGCACATTACTAGCCGCAACAACAGGGACAAGTAGGACAGCATCAGCTATTAGTTGGCAGAACTGAAGGTAATGAGAGGAGAATATCAATAAGCAAGTGAAAGATTCATTAGATAAATGTGTTGTTTTTCTGACTGAGATTTTAGTACAAGCATCAACTTATTTATCCAGAGCAATAAAAATTATTGTCGACATGCATAAAAACGGCAGCGGCAAGCTGGTAAAAGAATAATTAGATTCTTCCAGACATTGCTATACAAATGCTTACTACTTAAAAAAAGTTTGCTTTTACCGTTTTATAAAATGGCAGCACAGATTAAAAATAGAAACAACAACTAACCTACATGTAGCTAGGGACTTTGTCTAATACAAGGGGTCCGCTGTAACATTTGATAATGACACCAGGTCAGAAGTTAAAAGAAGAATAACTCTTGCCAAACGGTGTTTCTTCAGACTAAGAAGGCAATTGAGTTGTAAGGCCTTCTCTCAGACCACTAAAATGATCCTGTATTAGACTTTAATCGTCCTCACAATGATCATTAAACATCAGTAGTGCTATATGGCGCTGAAGCATTGAATCTTTCGAAGGCGGACGTTTTAAGTGAAAAATTCTTCGGATAATATTTTCGGTCCCGTTTGCGTTGACAAACTTTGGTGGAGAAGAATTAATGGAGAATTCTACGACCTGTACAGCGACATCGACCTAGTTAAGGAACATTGGGTCGACATCAACAATCCAGCTCGTATAGTTTACAAAGTTACCCCGGGAAAGTAGTGGAAGGCCTCGCTTTCATTGGAACTTTACAGTGTAATTGTCTCTTTTCTCTTGTCTCTTGTCTCTTGTCCCTTGGCTCTTGTCCCTTGTCTTTTGTCTCTTGTCTCATGTCTCATGTCTCATGTCTCATGTCTCTTGTCTCTTGTCTCTTGTCTCTTGTCTCTTGTCTCTTGTCTCTTGTCTCTTGTCTCTTGTCTCTTGTCTCTTCTCTCTTGTCTTTTGTCTCTTCTCTCTTCTCTCTTCTCTCTTCTCTCTTCTCTCTTCTCTCTTCTCTTCTCTCTTCTCTCTTCTCTCTTCTCTCTTCTCTCTTCTCTCTTCTCTCTTCTCTCACAAAAGTTATAATAATAATTAAACAAAAGGTCAGACTAACAACTGGTTAGTGGGAATTACCAAGTCGAAACAGGCAAAACAACAAAATATAGTGACCTTTACAAGTCGCCCAGATTTTTCCTTTCGCAGGCCGGCATAATTCCCACTGGATTTACAAAACTAAATAGTGAAACGAGGCTGAAACCAAAGTGTGTGAAAGTACGCCCAATTCACTGCCAAATACAATTTTGATAAAATTAATACATTCTTTGGTCAATCGAGTAAACCACTCAGCCTGTCGACAGACAAACAAACGAACAGCGTGAATCGTACCGCTCTCGTTTGACTATCGTGACCACATTTTCCTTTCCGAGAGTCGAGTGAGCTGCGCGAATCGTACCGCTCTCATTCGTCCCTCGTACCCCGCTTATACCGAGCACCCGGGAGAGAAATTTTCCCACAGGGCCGTGAAGAATTGGCATGAATTTGTAGAAAAGTTCAAGCAGATGTCAATATAGTCGGAATCACCCCAGATGAAAGCACGATAGGTGACTGAGAATTCTGGCTGCCAGTCTTGATAGTCACCGCAAAGGTTTTAAAGAGGACGAGGAATCTATTGACCACTACTGTGTCGTTGCTTCGCAATGTTTTTTTAATGGAATGGCCCAAGAGGAGTTAATATTCCTTGAGATTTGTTCTTAGACCTCAAATTAACTTTTTCGTAAACTACTGTCAATGGTTTTTTAATACTTAATACTTTTAGAACATAATATTCTTAATTGAAGCTGTTAATTTTCGTAACTCCCTAAAAGGTTAGATACCGGAACCGGACACTGTCAGTGCTGCTTCTTTTTCATTTACTTAGTCTCTTGTCTTTTATTCTTTGTCTCTTGTCTCGTCTCTTTTCACTTATCGTTTCTGTCTGTTGTGTCTCTTGCGTCTCTTGTGTCTCTTGTATCTCTTGTGTCTATTGTCTCTTGTGTCTCTTTTGTCTCTAGTGTCTCTTGTGTCTCTTATGTCTCTTGTGTCTCTTGTGTGTCTTGTGTCTCTTGTGTGTCTTCTGTCTCTTTTGTCTCTTGTGTCTCTTACTTTTCGTATTGGTCTATTGGTCTATTAGTCTATTGGTCTCTTGTCTCATATATTTCTTTTCTTTTCTTCTTTCTTCTTTCTTATCTCTTCTTTTATATCTCTTATATCTTTTTCATATTATCTATTATCTTCTCTCTACTTAAAATGATTTTTTAGGCCTGGACCTTTTCCTTGCTTTTGCATGGTTTGACCGAGATGGTACTGATAGACTAATGGTTGAGCCCCAATTGTCGATAAGACTTAAAACGACATTGCTAAATCGGCATCATTGGGCTTTGACACCCATCGTGCTAAACTAACTAAACTTATCTAAATAAACTTGCATACTCTTTAGAAACAATTGCTTAATCATCAAAGCAAAAGATTGACCTAAATATGAAGTTGGCTCAAGTTTTTTTTTGAGCTTCTAACACTGCCCCTGACATTAATGCTACATTAGTTCTCGATTGTTTTTATAATTGTTAAATAAGAGTTATGACTTATGAGACTGCAGCAAGGATAAATTCCGATAGAATTCTATGCTTGCACTAGAAGGATGTTCTAATTTAATTGTGGACTGTGGTACCGCTATGGAATACCTCGTCAATATAAAGAGTAATACAAGAAAATGTATGTTATTGCTTTTTATAAAAATGTTCCCAGAACTCAGAAGGATTTACTCCTCACCGATAATGTATTTTATAGGACAACTCCTTCGAGCGACATTTCGTGCTATCAAAAATTTTAATGAAAGAAAGGATTAAGTTTAGTTGTAAACTATATATTACAACAACTATAAAGATTTAGTTATTAAATTTAAAGCTATAATCCAATTAAAATAATTAAAGTTACCGACAAAATGGTAGGGTAATAATATGAAATTAACATAGAAAGGATTCGCCTATATCCACCCATGACACACCACTCCTCCATGGGTCAAAGAGTTCGTATGGAATGTATGGAATTTAAATGAATGGGAAAATCATATTCTAGACTAGAAGATGCCTCCTGCAATGGAATAATAATTGTTTGTTCCTTTCAAACGAAATTATTATTTCAATTTCAGCAAAATCCTCTTAGCTGGACCGCCCGTGGTCACTAGCCACTCCACAGTGCATTTTCAACACCACATAGTCAAAGGGATACGTAACGTACTAATAAAGAACTCTTCATCGCACCGCACAGCAGCACACTCTCGTAAATCCCACAGAGAAGGAACACAACGAACGATGGCAGCTACAGGAATGACATAGAACGCGCTTGCAGATAAATAGATCGCAAAGTCGCAGATACGAACGGGTCTTAATTAAAGTGAGAAAAGTGCTGTAGCACATTTGCTTTAGCTTCAAATTGAGTGTGGACTCTGTGTATGTGTACGAGCTTGGTGCAGAGGTAAGGTAAGTCAGGGAACCGAGAACCTAGAGGTTGACCATCGTCATCACCATCAAGGCAGGAGAAATAGGCGAGATATTCCTTAACTTAAGCTAGCAGTAGTTGTCGTTGTTGTTGTTCTCTGGACTTGATAGTTTCTTTCTGGATTGACTTTGGATGGCTTTGAGTCCGTTGCTAGCTCTGTGGCTAAGTTAATGTGATGCTCTGTAGCACAGGAAAATGCGGTAGGCAGGACGAAACACGCTGCTGCATATCTGTCGAGGCATCTCTTCCGGCACTTGTGTGTCGATATGTTTTATGTTTCGTCCATCGGACGGTTGGTCGATCGGTCGGTCGGTCGCTCGGCCTGTTGTTGATATTTTGTGCGCCGCGCGACAACCGACAGACCAAATACCCTAATCCCGACCCACGAGTCGGCTTACTTGGTATACTACTTGGTATCGTACTTACCTGGTTTGGCTGTTTCTTGATGTTGTTGTTGTTATTGTTGTTGTGGTTGTTTTTATTTTATTCCTCCTCTCGATAGTATATGATGCTCGGCTATTCTGTTGTTCCTTTTGATTTTTGTTTATTTTATGGGATACGTCCATCCGTCCACATCCATCTGACCATCAGAACAGACCAGCAAACCTATCTCCACCGAAGGTTTTAATGATTTAACGTTGTTCCAGAAACGATCAAAACGAATGGGAGCGCCTGGGCGGTGGCGTTGGACGATGGGCGGCTGCGACGAGACGTTTGTCGACCGACAACGCTGACGATATGTTTGACTTGTTGAGGTTCTATCGCGCTAGTGAGCAGCGCCTCCGTAACACAGCAGGCAGGCTGACACAGACTGTTTGGCTAATCCAGATCGAAGACGATGACGACAACGACGATGATGACAACGGCAGCGGCAGCTAACTATTAGTAGCACTTATTTTCCCATTAGCTATTCCAGATCAACAATAAATTGGTTTAATTATATATGCGGCTCTGATGGATGGAGGAAGTTGGCTCAGTCTGTTGTTTTTTTCTTTCCTTTTCTCTAAAAAAAAAGTTTACAAGAATCTTCGAAGGCAGTGCGTACTTCCTGTAGGAAGAAGACACGCAAATGACGAGCTGACGAGCGCGCTCACGCACAGGATGGAATTTGATTGACACGACGATCAGTCGGAAGATAATTCTTTGATTTCAAAATGACACACACACGTAAGAACACAATAATTGAAAATAACGACAACACCTGTTTGACATACTCGTGGTCGCACAATCGAAGCCACACCAACTAATAAATCAGCAACACACTATACGACACGGTTGTGAATTTAATTCGCAAACCGGAAATGATCCATTTAAGTTACGACAACTCACACTTGCAGTAAAGAACTACACTTTTGTTTTATGGATGTTTTTCAATTTCGTGTTTAAATCAACCAGCGAACTGCACTGTGGGTAACGTCAAACTCAAAGCACCTCGGCAGCACCAGAGGCAAAATTCGGAATTTTAAAACCGCTGTACAAATAGCATTTCGACCAAAATATACGAACCGTGTTTATAAAAATGGAAGAAAAAAAAATAACCGATTTGAAATGATAACAAGGTACAACAATCAAACTGTCTTGACAGTAAATAAATGGCACAACGCGTACACTCGTTCGTTGCTTTTTCAGATTTACATGAAAATCGCGGTGTACATTTCCAGCACTCTACCAATATTTCACGCTGTTCACTACTGTTTCTGACAACTTACTAACTGAATTCGATGCTCGACTATTGATTGTAACAATCACACACCGCAAGCGCCAAACCGAACCGACGCGCCTGACTTCCAATCTGAAACTGAATCGGAATTTCGTTTGTTGCTTGAAAAGATGTTTATGTTGCACCATTGAGTTGATATTCTGGACTGCTGCTAGTGCAGCTGACACCGGCGTTTGATGAAATGTTGATAAAAGCCAAATGGTTTTGTTTATGTTGCTACGAAAATGGGAACATGTTGATTGTTGTTGTTTATTTGTTGTGGCAAGATTGTTGCTTATTCAACACTTTTATATGAACTTTCCGGTGTCTGTCTGTCTGTCGGTCGGTTTGTATGACATTCTGTCACGCTTTTTCATTCTAATCTAATGCTGTTAGTTGACAGTCCCATATGCGTTTTGACGTGAAGCGTCTTTAAAATCTAAACATGGGGGTACATGAACAAAAATAAAAGTGTAACGAACGGTTTATATCGTCTTGCCTTAATCATTTTCTAGCTATTAGTCTTATAAGGCTTGACCTTGAGTTTGCGTCTGTTTAGTGGGTTGGTGGGGAAGGTGAACCGCGCAGATTGGACAAAACACTCGCTATCGCTCCATTATATTCAGGGTAGTTCACGACGTATAGCTATTTAGATCTACCAATTTAATCAAAAATAGTATTTTTTGGACAATATTTATGAGTAAAATATAAAGTAAAATGTAAAGTAAGCCTAACAAGTATATGTAAAAAAAACTTCGTTTTCCGGGTACAAACTTTTGTGTATACATCAAAACACGCTACACAGTTTGGTAAAAATCGTCAAAATATCTGTTTTTGAGGTCGGCCCTATTTCAAAGTATTTTTTTGTTCCACGCATCACACGCGCCACACGTGAAACGCGGGATATAAAAATTAGCCCATGACATTGAGCCGCTTACAAAATTTCAGCCCTCTAGGTCGTGTGGAAGGTGGTTAAAAAGGACCTCAAAGAAGTCGAAAAAAAATCCCAATCATCACACGCGAAACGCGACACGCATCATACGCGGAATATGAAAAATGTTCTTTAGGACTTAGACATTCACAAAATTTCAGCTTTCTTGGTCGTGCGAAAGGTGGAAAAAAGGACCTCAAAGAACTCGAAAAAAAATTGCAATCCATCACACGCGACACGCGTCATATACAGAATATGAAAAATTATATTTTGGACTTAGACATTCACAAAATTTCAGCTCTCTAGGTCGTGTGGAAGGTGGTTGAAAAGCTGCACCCCTTCAAGACCTAACCGAAAATATAAATTACGCCTATCGTTCGAAAGAGTAGACTATGGGCCATATACAGGTTTATTTGTCTACCAATCGCCGTTGTGCACGGTCGTGCTGCACTCCAGCACACGCAGCACACGCAAAAGCATTTTTAAATTACCTATATGAACTTCGCGTGCCATGGCTGGCTGGCTGACTGAATCTTGTGATCAATTTTTAACCAACTTTCTAAAGCCCGATTTTATTTAAACCTTGCACACATGTGTATCTCCGATGAGAAAACTTTCTATTAAAATTTGGAGCCTTTCGGGCCTCGGAGTCAGGAGGCTCCCATACAAATATTTTACAAAATTTAACCGATTTTCTTGAAATTTTATACACAACACTTTTCGTACAAATTTGGAAGTGAACAGGCCCCGGGGTCGGTGGGTAGCCATACAAATTTTATAAAAAAAGGACCCGATTTTCTTCAAATTATACACAAAATTTTATGGGCTGTTTTAAAAAAAAAATGAAAGAAAATATTAGAAAAAGTATTCTTTTGAAAGACTTTGACTCCACTTTGTATGACTGAAAGGAAGTTTATTAATGGCTGAACTATAGACTTTTTCTTTGTTTTTATACAAATTATTGTTATAATTTTATATATATAATTATATTTAATAACCAGATTAATGAATATATGTGCAGGTGTATGTTTTGTAACAATTTTAAAAAGAAACCTATGTACTAGCCAGAGAATATATATTTGTGTAATACCCGAAATTCGATTATCAAACTACATAATAATGTATACAAAATTAACAACAACTACTTCTACTCTTATAAATCAAAACATTAAATTAACGCAAATTTCTGTTTGCTAAAAATTTAAACACGCATACTCATATCACATAAGATAACTTTTCCTGCTTCCTGTCGCAACATTAATGATAACGCATAGAAGTTAAGCAAAGAAGAAAGCAACATATTACCTGTCTGGCAGTAGGCACATATTCAATTGAGAAAAAGCTTTTCTCTTCTTATTAGCCAGCTTTTAAAAAGGTAAACAATAGCCGGCGTTTTATTATAGCAACATTGCAGAGTTTGTTGTGTTTTGAACAAGCTCATTAGCAACATGATTCCATTGAAGAATAGGGTAAATAAGCGATTACAATTGTTCTTTAATTTTTATATAAATGAATACATTGAATCTCACGATTCAATTGTGTCGATTGACACAACACATGTATCGGTAAGGTGCACAATTTCGATCCCACTAATCGAATGACATCTATTCTGTTATTGAGCTGGCGTTGGATGCCACTTTTACATTAAAGTTCAAGATGAGATCATATTCGTCTCCTGGCAACCATAAAGAATGTTTCGAGCGACCCCGAAAACTGTAGATTGTTTAATATTATTTAATGTAAATTCAATTGCCTTAAAACGAAAATATTCCTCAGTTTGTATTTAAAAGTTTGAGAATCACTAAAAGAAAGTTTGGGGAATAAATTAATGAACAGTTAGAGAATCATTGAAAGAGCTGCGCCGTGGCTCAGTGGAAGTGCACATGGCTACTGCGCAGGAGGTTCGTGGTTCGAATCAAAGTAACACCAAAAGTATTTTTCACGGTGTCCCACCTCTCGCGAATGAGTGACAAACGTTCCGAGAGTAATAACTTGTCACGGAAAGCCCTTCTCAATTCGCCGTTCGGATCCGGCCTTAAATTGTAGGTAGCGCAACACAAATGGTCGCGAGATGCCCGACCTTGGACCGCAATGGTCTGTCGCGCCGAATATTATTATTATTATCCCGATTCCGCTCAGTACGTGTGTCAAATATCGGCAGCCACAGAAAACCGATGGACACACAACCGCACGTAGGTAAAATGGCGCCAGCCATAGAAAAGCAGTGGGCACACAACCGCACGTGTATTGGCAACCACATAGAAATAGTGAACACAGGGCCGCACGTATGTGACTTGCATGTGACAAACATTTTGTATCCAAGTACAAGTACTTAAAGTAAAACTCACACACAGTTTTTGCAAAATTGGGGTTAGGTGTGCTAACTTTTTCCCACAAAAGTGTCGAACTCCGAGTGAATAAGACAAATGGTTGTTTTTCGAACGAATATGACTGACTGGTGGAAGATCTGCCCTAACCCGACCAGTGCTTTTTGATGCACTGGTCTAAAACTGCACTAATATCAGCAAAACAAAAATTTATCAAAGACCTGGCGACCATCTAGAAACCTGCGCAAATGATCTTTTAGTTGTGTTCTATTTGAGCGCAGCTATATATATTTTTTCCAGACTGGACAACCGCGTCAGCCTCCCCCTACCCTTTGGCCAGTGTCGTGCCTCGTGGTATAGGTCTTCGTTTTTCTCCCACACTGTCGTGAGGTCGAGGTCCTTTCCTCGCTGCCGTGGCTTGTCTTATAGGCTTTCGGTTTTTCCCCTTACTGTCGTGCCTCGTGCCCTTCCTCGCTGATATTTGTTGGAAAAGCAGGTTGTCCAATCATGTGTGCTCTAAAATTGCTTCAGGAGCTCCCAGTTAGCATTTTTGTAATTCCAGAGAAGGCTTGTACAAATGGGCTTTACAAGGGCTGGAATAATTGAAATTTTGGCTATTAACAGAGCGTGATCGGAAAGTCCTAATGGAGCAGATAAATAAATGAATTGAATATTTATCTGTCATAGAAGTTAGAAATAAATAAAATAGGTCAGGTGCCTGACCAATTGTATTGGGATATCTAATTGGCTTATCGTTAGGTGAGTAGATTGATATTTTGGTAAATCTACCATTCGAAAAGGTCAACCAAGAATCATTGTGGACATTTAAATCGCTACTAAGACTACTATTACTACTACTAGTCTCAGATTACTTTTCCAACGGAATATTAAAGAGAATGAAGGACAGTCGGAACATGCAAATCAAATTGTCATAATTAGTCTACGAGTACAGTCCGGAATTAAAATATCTTTATAAAATTTGTCATCACAGCGTTCTTAGTAAATATCTCATAGGCGGTATTTGACAAAGTTATACCCTACTTGCACATCGTATCTTTTTCGTTATATGTAAGGCTTAAGAAACCTTTTTTTCTCAGCTTTTGAAGGGTCTCATACTTGCCTTTAAATTGCTTGCTTGCTCTAAATATGTAATGCACATCAATTAGTTCTTCATATCATACCTGAAATGGGGAGACGGGTACTTTAGAGAGAATACAGAATGTAAGGTGAATGACAAGAAAAGTTTTCCATTGCAGTTCACTTTCAGTTTAGCGTTTCATTCAATTTTCCTAAGAAAGTTTCTTCATTCTCCGTAGTGCGATGTTAAATTAGCAACAGTCATGCTGTAATTTTGCGAAAGGCGTAAACGCTTCTTGTTTCTTAGCAATTTCCCATTTCCCTCCGAAATAGTCAATTAACTTGGCAAGCTTTTTAAAAGGATAGCTTAGTCTATAATTTGCGATTTCACGATAGATAATTAAAGCTGTTGTTAGGTGAAAACTTTTTACTATAAATAAGATAGCAATCCTGAATACTAGCTTAGTCTAAGGCACTTGTTACCATCAAACGATTCTAAGAACGCTCAATATGAGTAAAGAGCAAGACAGACAAAGAGATTTAAAGGCGACTCAATCGAAAATCATCAATGAACTCTACGCCATCCCAATGGTCTCAATTAGCATTCGAATGATCAAGCAATTGGGACTCATGTTCCGGGGTAACAGGTGGCTGCGCATTTCTGGTCTGTCAGTGACCACAATGTTCAATGTGATGCAAGTCATTTACATGATTTTGGCCATTATCAATGATCCCTTTGAGGTGGTCATTCGTGATGGGTATATGTGTGTCTTGTGGCTGAATGCGCTTATCCGAGGATATCTGGTGTACTTCCAAAGAGAAAACTACAAATTTTTTCTGGCGGATTTCATCGAGCTGTACAAGGAGATTCAGGTATGAGACACCATTTGGGAATAAAAGTTTTTTTATTCTTTTCCTTTAGAATAGCACAGATGTGAATCTTATTGGACTGCTGAACAATGCAGATGTAACGGGCAAAAGGAGTTTCATTATTAACCTGTGCCTTGGACTTATGACAACTTTGGCATTTTGCCTGCATCCGCTGTTGTACGATGAAAAAAGTACGGCAAGTATAGATTGACTGATCTCTATGTAACATTGTTTGCTTCTTGCCTTTGTAGTGCTACCTTTTGGAACACATTTGCCCGGCTTTAGTGTATCACCATCACCGGTACATGAGATCTGCTACGCTTATCAAGTACTTCTCAGTCCGTACCCTTGTTTGATGTACATATCCTGCGGTAGTCTACTCGTCTCCCTGATTATGTTTGCCATTGTCATGTGCAAAGTTTTGCAATATCGGTTGCTCGACTTAACGAAAACAGAGACCATCCACGCGAAGATCAAATGGTGCATTAAATATCAGAAGAAGTTAATCAGGTGAGTATTAAAAGAATGGATAGATATTGAGAGAGAAGCACCACTTCTCATCGCACAGGTACGTTCAGCGTATAAACGATCTGGCAACTTACGTGTTTCTAATTGAATTCGCTTCTTGCGGAGTACTTCTCTGTGGCTTGCTCTTCCTGATAAACATCGTGAGTCAATCAATTGTAAATAACCTATTCCTTCAGAAATAAAGTGAACGTTTTTTTAGGCACAGACGCCAGCACAAGTGATAACAGCTGTTGCGCAAATAGCAATGATTTTCTCACAAATTCTCACATTGTGTTGGTATGCGAATGAACTTTCACATCAGGTGGGTGAGATGGGCGGCATATATACAAATGCAATATCATTAATGTCAGTTCTTTTTAAACAAAATAACAACCCCCACCCCCCTATAGAGTACAATGGTGGCTGAAGCAGCATACAATATCGCTTGGTACACGTACGAGAAACAAATTCAGCGGAACATCCTGATGCTTATGATGCGTGCTCAAAAGCCGTGCAATGTGAGTTGTTTTTATTGTTGTTGTTGTTTATCATGTTTTAAATTTTACACAACACACACACATCATTAACAAAACAGATAATGGTCGGCAACATATATCCCATGACACTGGAACTGTTCCAGGCTCTGCTAAATGTGTCGTATTCATATTTCACCATTTTGCGGAGAATTTACGACTGAGTTTTGTTTTTTTTTAAACTTATGTACTAGTATGTGTATGTGTGTATATGAATATAAAAATTGTCACAGCAGATAATAAAGTTTGTAAAGAGCGGGTGTGAGTGCATTTTTGGTTGCTTTTATAATGGGTTTCAGAAGAGTGCAATCTCGCAAGACGTTAGGGGTTTATTTTTGTACAGGACTTCCGAGTGAAAAGTTAAAGGTTTTTTTTTCTAAATTGCTCACGATAGTAACATATGATGGTCTTACAACAAGGCAGGTTTTATTAAATGGAAATATGTTGTTAATCTTGGAATCAACCTTTAAACTCATCGGAATTCGAATCACCCGCTACTACTTGTTGGTATTACTCGATTTAAGATCATAATTGCACCGTTTATTGCTTAATAAAGTAACTTTTTGTTTCTTGTTTAGAATAATATTAACGACCAAGATTCCAGTGCTATATCTGGCTGAGATTTATTCAAAATATAGTACACGTATTCTTATAAGTATGAAATTTGATCTCATTCATATGACCACTACGAGCACGTTTGCAGCGATCGATTCTTTGAAGCCAACTTCCCAACACTCTTCCAAACAAATCGGCCGGAATGTTGGCAATTATGCGTTCGATATAGTTCCAGAGCTTCTCTAACGTTGTTGGCTTATTGGCAAAAAAAACAACGACTTAACTTAACCCCAACAAAAAGGAAATACAACAGCGTTAAATCGCTTGAGCGACCTGGCCATTCGACAGGCCATTTCTCGAGATAACACCATTACCAAACTTCTCCTTCAATAGATCAATTTTTTGACTAGCTGTGTGTGTCACATGACACCATTTCGTGGGAGCCGCGTACTCGTATCACTGATGTCAAGTCTATCCAATTCTGGCCAAAAATAATAGTCTTTCAACATGGCACGATAGCGAACTGCATTGACCGTAACATGGCGATCATTTTCATCGACAAAAAAATACTATTCAGGCATGAAATCCACACCACACAGTCACTTTGTGTTGATGCAATGGAGTCTCTTGAAGCACATGTGGGTTTGTTGCTGTCCAGAAATGCATATTTTGCTTATTGACAAAGCCATTAAGCCAAAAATGAACTTAATCGCCGAAGATGATTTTCGATGAAATTTAGGATTTTCTTCAAACGTTTGCAGAGCCCGCATTCGAAGAAGTTTCGGCGCTTCAAATGATCAAGAGGCTTGAGTTTTTCAGTTGATTTGATCGTGTAAGGGTATAGGCCAATATCTTTATGAAAAAACTCTCCACAATGTGGTCTGAGAGATTCCCAATTCATGTGAACGGGTTGGAATCGACTAATTTCGCTCATTTTGAACTGAAGCATTTACGGCTGCGTAATTTGCGTTACTTCGACCGGTGCGTTGTCTCATCTGGACAACAACAATCAATAAAAAATATATTGTCTCGTATTTATTCAGTATAGCACGCACAGCCTGTCTGGTTGGAGTAAGCGCTCTTAAAGTTGTGACCACCAACTCAGAAGTTTGGTAGTAATTTTTATTTTGTTGGACTTAACCGTGATAAAACCGTAAGCTTTGACTTAAGTTTTGATATTAACAAGTTTTAAAATAAGTTTAAGGTTGCGTACCAAATTGTTATGTCCCGCATATGACGCATACGGTCTTTGGGTAACTCTGTGAAGCGCTATCCCCAAACCAGGCGATGGGCCTAGTGAGCTGCCTAAATCATACAGACCTATAGGATAAGTCTAAGATCATTTGTCCTCAAAACCATGGAGAGACTTATTGATATTCATATTAGAGGCCGGTTAGAATTGTCTACCTCTCTGCACTCAAATCAGTTTGCATACAGGAAAGGCAAAGGACAGAATATGCCCTTCACTATCTTTTCAAGAAGATAGAAGTAACTTTTCGTTCCAAGTAAGTGTCCCTGTGTGCCTTCCTCGACATTGAGGGCGCATTCGTTAACACTGGCTACGACTTTATTGCAAGGGCAATCAGTAGCAGAAGTTGATAGATTTGAAAACAGGAAGTAGTCGCAGCGGCTAAATATGGAGAATATGCTGAATGCGGTTGCAGTTCGTAGTCCAATTTATGGATTTTTGCCATCGTGACTACACACGTGTGGACCCGTGTATGGTCTTGATGGAACAGCACTTTTTTCTTTAGCACTTTTTGTATCAAATCAAAAAACTGCGGCCATGACCATGTTGGCCGACAGACCCACTTTGGCCTTCATTGGTGCAGGTTCACCCAGAGAAACCCACTGTCTTGATTGTTCCTAAGTCTCTGGTGTGTTGTGATGGATCTATGTTTCGTCCACGGTAACGAAACGGCGCAAAAACTCGTTCAGATTGCTGCTGAACAACGCCAAAAAACTCCTTCGAAATTCAGCACACAAAATTCACTTTTTTCCATTTTCGTTAAAATTCACGAGGTTGTCTGCTTTCAACGGCTGTCAAACTCAAACTAAATGACGCAACTTTCTCAAAATTTGATAGTAGTCTATAAGTAGATGGGAGTTGACGGGAGCACTGTTGCATTTAATGTTACTGCGCGGGAAATTCAAAAAGTAACTGACTTAGCAAACCAAGTATTTACTATTCGATAACCGGATAGTAAAAAAGTCAAATAATTGCCACTCTTAAGTGGTGTACACCGAAACTTGTGAATAAATGATAAAAATGATACTACTCAATATGTCAGCACATTGCCCTGATCGTGTGAGAAAATACAAACGATAACTCGAGTTAATCATTTGGATAACAATACATTACATGACATTAGATACAGTACGTCATGCATTTATAAATAATCACAACAATGGTGATCTAAGTAACATGTGCATATGTGTACGAAACTAAAATTTAAGAACAAATAGTAATTGCAAGATACCAGAAATGAGCCACAATCAACAACAATTCTGAGTGGCTTTGCGTATACAATTTTGTGTACGCTATACTCCAAATTAGTTACCAAGCGTTCTGTGAAACGACAACATCACCGAGCTACTTGACTGCATGTAATGTACTGAAAACTGAATTGTTCTGCCGGGTTGTTTTGACAGAAAAAGCCGGTTGCAGATGTACTGCAACATTATGTGTAAGCAAAAAGCAACATCATATTGCATTATGGAAACATGTTGACAATATGTGTAAGTCATTTTCAAAATGTTGAAGTATCTTATAAAGTATCTTATAAAGGTCAACATGCTGCTGCTGTGAGCTTTGTTATCTTTAATCAAAGAAAACGCGATATTACACACACTCAACTGTCAATGATGGTTTGCCGGCTTAGTTTACTTTTTAAAGTCTCTATATTAATTTCGCGTCGTCATGGTTCTGTCTGTTTCCGGTGACAACACTTCCTATTAAAATTTGGTATTGATCGGACCCCGGAGTCGTTGGGCTACCATACACATTTTTTTGTAAAAATCATGCCATAAAGCGGCATCTGATTAGGCAGTTATCGGCTGTAACAATTGAATCGAGATAATTAAAGGATTGCACTCATGAATTCGCGCTCCACTATCTTAATTGGGGTACCAATGTTGGATCTTCCATCTTGAGTTTTGACCAATAATGCCAATATCGTCTGCGTAAGCCAGTATTTGAATAGACTTATAGAGAATTGTTCATCAGGATTTGCTATATTAGGCGCCTTTACCCTTTAGAGTCTAAGATGGTCTATTCAGTTAAAAAACTCTAGATACTTTCCATCGCCTTGGTGATCGATGATCAGTGATCAAATTCGCTCATTGTCTTAGCAGTATATGCTACGCGGTTTATATTTGGTCATATGTGTCGGTAATTTTGGCTGCGGCCAAACTTATCCTTACAAGAATGAACAAATGGATACAAAACACAGGCCGCTGCGCCGGGATCTTCTTTCAGGTATTCGGCAGGAATGTTGTCCAGTCCAGCTGCCTTGTTGTTTTTGTGAAGTAGGATCGCCATTCCTATCTCTTATTGGAGGGCTGATGTCATTGGATGGCTGATGTCATTACCCCTGGAAGACCTACGTATATCCAATAGTTGATAACTTGCATTTGTACTCTGGTTATTATTGAGCAGTCCCTTCAAATTCGCAATTGGTTTTCTATTGACAATAGAAGGTTTACGTTCGTATCTAGCATAGAGTGGTTGGTGCAACTTGTTTGGCCTATAATGTCTTCTTAGGGATTTTGTACAATTTCCTTGCGTTTCGTCTTCCTGTAGGATCTTCCGCACTGTTTGCTAACTTATCCAGTCTGGTCCTCTTATAAAGTCAACCACATCGCTGCACTATTTTGTGAGAATTAGTACATTGCACTAATTCTGCAGAACCAATTTCCCATTTCACTGTTTATTTTAATTTTGAGTATTGTGCGGTGTGTGATTTTGCCCCAGCTGTCCAAAAATCTCTATTCCTTGATTGCCTCGGTACCGCTTCAGATTCCATAAAAACACTCTTTACTTTGTCCCACATCGCCTCGATGGGATCATTAACTTTTACATCCATATTTGACGGTTTGTCGTTAAAGGTTTTAGCAAAATTCCGACAAATATTTGGGTCACTTAGGGCGTTTGTATTAAATTTTGTTCTTCTTGCTGTAATCTCTGAATGTCACCGGATAGGAGCTGTTTGTAGCTGAAGCGTTACTAGTAGGAGGTGATAAATACTACTTCCATCCGCACTTCTCTCATTTCTTAAATCGCAAACTTATTTTCTCCATCGTTTTTGTAAAATTAAGTGGTCGATTTTGTTTTGGTTTCGACCATCAGTGGTGACCCTGAACCCTGTTTGCGGTATGGAAACAGGGTTCCACCTACCACGAGTTGATGAGCGTTACAAAAGTCAATGACCATATCACCATTGTTGTTTCGCTGGTCGAAGCTATGTCAACCCAAAACCCGTTCGAGGCCTACGTTTTCCGGGTCAACCTTGGCATTGATGATAATGTAGTCGCCTTTCAGAACCTTGCGGTATATCGAGTTGAGGTGAGTGTTGAAAGAGGATTTGTCATCTTCGTTCATCGGAGCGTTACACTGAATGATGAAGACCTTTTGTAGCTAAACCTCGCTGTTATTTTCTTCGCCGACGCTGTGGTTTCCAGGAAAGAGGGGTTTGCTAGCTTAGTCAGCATTACACCAACCATTCAATACTGTCTGGCGATAAAACTTTGCGGTCTCGCGACCATTCGTGTTGTGCGTGTTATATTTTTGCACACAAAAGAAAGAGATCTACAATTTAATGCCGAATCCAGAAGGCGAGTTAAGAAGCTTTTCGGACTTTTTGCAGTTATTCGCGAGAGGTGCGACCGTAAAAAATACTTTTAGTGTTTCTAGGATTCGAACCTAGAATCTCCTGCTCAAAGGTCCAACGCACTTACCAATACAGTCATGGCGCTCACAGCTTTACCTTTCCATTCAGTTTCACTCAATCCGAGAATGCTGAACCATTTTACGTTCTAGCTGCTCGTATGTTCCTGATCCATTGAGAGAACAAATGTTTCCTGTTCTAAATTTCGGTAAACAAATGTAATGTCTGCAGAAATAGAAAGATTTCTTGAATTTCTAGTTGTCGATACATTATTTCTAGCGTCTCAATTTACTACAGCAGTTAGGACTGTGGGAGGATTCACCTAGGTTCACCAAGTGAATCTAAGATCTTGTTTTTCATCGTCTGGGGAATCTTTGAATCTTTGTACGCGAAGAGTGCATACCCGCTAATTTATTCTTTTTATTCCTTTAAAACCGATAACGGTGGGCTTCACTCTTTTGCTGACTAGAAAACAAGAAGAAGAAGCCGTTTAGGTCAAGCTCTATTCAGTGAGAAATCATTGTTAAGTCGTTTAGAGTATCTCTTGACTGGGATCGGCGCCGTGGATGAGTGTTTCTGTTCATGTAATAGTGTTTTTTACGAGCGAGCTTGTTTACTTCGCGCCAACCTTACTGTCAGCTCCATTAATGCAAATTCTTTTAGCACTTTTCAACCTTTTACATATCTTTCCATGATGCTCGCAGCTAAACTACCCCCATATCTACCACAACCATTGCTATTCAAAAGCCAAACAAATTACCGGAAATAGGCAATAAACAGCTTCCCATTAAGTCAATCAAAAGTTTGTTAGAAAGTGAAGTCGTGCCATATCCTCCAGCGCAACGATGTACCTTCATTAAAGCATTGTTCCATCTCCCAGCATATATTTGCACTTTACCAAATGCCACTATTAATTTCCACTTAAAATCAATTGTTGTTGTTGTAGTGCGAGTATTTTCGACAAAATATTTGCGTGCAAAGGCAGCAAATAACATCAACAAAAAATCAAAGACCTAAAGCAACTCATGATCGACATGGCTAATTACATGGATCATACGCATAATTCAATTGGAAACACCATGTAGCATGTAGAGTGTGCAATGCACTTCCTGCGCGGCCGATGGAGTTGGAGTCGGAATTGGTTTTTTACCGCGTGCACAGAGCAGAAGCGATAGCTCATCAGTGTAAATCCACAGGAGTCTCCCATGCACTTGAATATGCACAGCCAAAAAAATGTATCTACTCTCCACAACTGGCCAACGAAACATCAAACGCCAGCGAATTGGTATTGATTTCCCGTCGGGAGTCCATCACAGCTTCCATATACGCGCTCTTACAACCGAGCACAGCAAGACGATCGTGATTGCACGCATTTCGTACGATGTGCGATGTACGTGCGAATACCCCCGAAAATCCATCGTCCGTCGATCGATATTGGATCATTGAACTCGGGCTGAAACGTATTGGCCCTACCAACTGCCTTTAGCTACGGCGATCGCATAATTTTGATAGATTACATCTTATTATGCGCTTGAGGGCAACGCAACGGTTGGGTGCTTCTTCCTTCACAGGTAAACGCTGAAGCCGTCGAATAATAATTGAGAGTTTTTTTGTTTGCCTGTAAGGAACTGCTAACGTTCGACTTTTTGGACTGATCATAAATTGACTCCTACTTCAGCATCATTGCCTTAAGATTGGACTCCGCGTGCAAAATGTTAAAATTCAAATTTTCGGGTTCCACTGTGAGATGTTCAGAGTACGTTTTGGGAGTCCCTTGTATATAGATTGCGTTTAAACTTACTTTTTTTTTCATTTTTATAAAATTTATTTCTTTGGCAATTACTGCCAATCACATTGAAGAAGCTGGACACATTAGAAGGTCTATTCGCTCTGCACGATACTTCGATTGGCGATTTAATTCAATCTGGGGACCATCAACAATGAAGCAGGCGAAAATTTACTGACATTGGGAGCGTAATTGATCACTGATATGGGATGTGTTTAGTGAATGAGAGAGCAAGGCGTGCGGGTAAAAAGGGGAAGCAGTGAAAATCGAAAGCTAGTATTAGAATATTTCACGGAATTTATGAAAATTTGCGGTTTGTGTTTTATGCTTAACGATCGTTTTCTTTTTATGTTGGACAGGAAATAAAATGAGAAGAATGATGTAATAGAATATATACTCTTATAAGACTCTACAAAGCCAGCTATAGCCTAGAATTCGTTCCAAGGTGCGGGAGAGAAGTGCTTGTGATTTTCTTATCAAAAGCAGGGAAGAAATCCCCCGATAATACGAGGTCTTACAGGCAATTTATACTCGAAGCCATTGAGAATATATTAGGTCACCACATAAGTTCTAATGATATCAAACCCTGTAAACCCCAGCCAACATGTGGATCATACTGGAAAATCTACAGAAACAGCACTCCATTATTTGACAGCAACAATTCGAAGGAAAGAAATGCTACTATGCGGCTTTATCGATATTCAAGGCGCTTTTAATAACACTAACTTCGAAGCAATTTAAATACAAGCCAGCAGACTCCTCTACCATAGGATGGGTTTTATTACAGGTTAGAAAACAGGAAAATTCGAGCCTCGTTCAGTGAAAAACTAATCACAGTAGTAGCAACTAGAGGCTGTCCACAAGGCGGCGTCCTATCACCTACTGCTACTACTGATGATGGATCAGCTACTAGACAGGCTTAAGAATAATCATATCACAAACATTAGCTATGCGGATCCTAATGGTGCGCGGTAAATTTGAGAGCACGATAGCAAAATGCATGAAATTCGCTCGAATCGTGTAGAGAGGTCGACTTAAGTGTTTACCCGGACAAAATAGTATGCGCCGTCTTCACAAAAAGGAAGAAAATAACTCTTCCCACACTAAGATTCCAAACCATTTTTCAGGCAGAAACAACAGCCATAGAAGCCTACACCATCGAATGCATTAAAAGAAGATATAAAAGAACCGAGATCTACATGTTCTCCGACAGCCAGGCCGCATCGCTAGCATTAAAAGGCCCAGTTTTCAACTCCAAAACAACTTGGAGCTGCTACTGCCACTTAAAGGTACTGGCCAAAACCAACAAGATCATCCTAATGCGGTCTCTCGGCCATTCAGGCATCGAAGGAAACAGGAGTCTCTGTGCAAGAGAAGGCGCATAAGGAATTTTCACCGGCCCCGTACCAAGCACTGCCTATTCTACAAGCCACTTCAAGAACAAAATAAATGAGTGGGTAAATAACGCCGTCGAAGTGTAATGGGAATCATCGATTGAGATGAGACAAACCAAAAAACTTCTAAGATAAAACACAAAATACATAGACAAGGTAGTTAAGTTAAACCGCCATGCACTCAGATCTCTTGTCTGGTATAAGACAAGGCACGGCCTATTTAATGCTCACTTAATAAAAATGGGGAAATCCCGAACAGACGCTGTCGCTTCTGCAACGAGGCTTAAGAAACGCCAGAACTCATACTCCTCATATGTGACGCCTCAAGGCTTACACAGTTTCATGGCAGAATGTCAAACCGATCAACCTGGCAGGCATGATGGCACTCATAAAGGAACTGGCACATAATGTGGTAAATACCTGGGATCACAATAGATCTCATGGTCGCAGTGCACAAGGCTTCCTAGCCCACAAACAATAGTAATAATAATAATAATAATCTTTGGAAGATTCCTGCACCTCTAGGCGCATCCGAACATCCGAAAAAAACTTCCAACTTATACAAAATTTTGTTATCGGAGATACAAATGTCTGCCAAATTTGAATAAAATCCGGCTTTAGGAAGTGGGTTCAAAATTGATCTCAAGATTCCGCCAGCTAGCCAGCCAGCCACACACAGACAAACACACGAGCACTCGAAGTTAATACAAAGAATGTAAAAAATCTCATAAAATAGGACGTTTGCCTTAGAGATTAAAATAAAAAGCAACAAACAGATTTTACTCCCTTTTCCAGGTAATAATCTCAAACACGTTACATATGGAGGTGGGCACAGTAATTTTGTGCAAAAAGACAAAGAAACTTGTAATGTACACAAAGTAGAAGGATTTTTCTTTCTGTTTCTGTTTCTGTTTCTGTCATGTAGGAATGTGGTCTGAATTTATTGAAATTCTTGCATAGGGAAATGTTACTTCAAGCACACCCTCAAACACACACATGAGCACAGTTAATGTCATGTAAAGTATGAGGAAGAAATAGGTTAAGAAGCTTTTAAGGACTCTAATAGCCCACATTCGCATACTCAGAAATACACAGATACAAGTACAGGTATCTCTAAGCGATACCAAAGTTTACTTTTGACTGGTCGATGCTGGTTCAAAGAGCATTTCGCACACCGCCGACACAGCACGGCTTGCAGCAATTAATAGAAATTATCAACGATCTCTTCATTATCCGAATAAGAAGGACATGCTAACATGCAAGTACAAGTGAGGTGGCACATTTAAACTGTCGCAGGCACCCGGCAGCTTTATTAATGTCAGCCAATTCAGTTCAGTACGCTTGTTCCCTGTTAAATTAATTATATTGGAGCAGGAGCTCCACATTAGCTGTTAACGTTTATTCAAAATAGTCACATGGAGAGAATTAAAGTTAATGACAATAATGACATCCATTCACACAGCAATGAAGAGCTTATTAGTTAATAAATGTGACATGCGTCGTACTGGTTAGCTTTTCCTTGGCATTCAGTGGAACAGGAACCACTAGTTTTAAATTGTCGTCCTCGATCGCAGTGCAGCAAGCAGTAACCATGAATAGAACTCAATGGTGGATTTCAGTGTTACCCCAAGGAAAAGTGGTAGCATTTCGCTTCGTCAGAACTCAAGGATTTCTTTGAGAATATCTCGTTGCATTGCTATTCGAAATAAGTGGAGCCGCAATGGCAATTTCACGAAAAGTACACCACACACATATAAAACCTTTGACCTACTTATTTATTGTAAACGGTTTATTTTCCCACGCAGGTTTTATTGCTGTGACGGTGTTGATTACATCACACGTTAACTATGCTGTACGATCCATCGTTTCCCATACAGAATGCACCGTTTCCGGTTGTTTCGATATTTGTTCCAACAATCGCGTATTCAATGACTATGCCCAAGCAAATTAACAATAACAAATGCACTTTGAACCTAAACTTGTAAGTGGATCCTTTAAATGCAAAAAACCCACAAAAACGTCGTATCACTTAAGACACATTTGTATAGACCATCTCATATTTTCCTTTCCCTAATTTCCCTACGCCCACGCTGTGCTAAGCATTATAAGGGTGCGAACCCCTTAAATGTACACACTTTATAAAAAAACAATTTACGATAATATCAAAAAGCTGGAGTATCACTACAATCAGGATGACACCATCGACTTTAATCGGGCATTCCATTTGCAAACATTTCACGATTTTCACGACACAGATGAGGGTGATGTTTTCTTCAACACAAGAAAGCGAATGCTAGTGGTTAGTAGAAAGCTGAATTGGAAGTAGTGGTTTATTGATTTAGGCGGTATTTATAAATAACCAGATTACACACAAATGGTGACCAAGCGCATTTTTGATAGCAATGGTTTCGGTTGCCCCTTCAAAAGGAATAATAAGTCGATAATATTGGAAAGATGTTTAGTTATGTAAGTTAATTAACTTAAAATTGAAGAAATTAGTAAAATTGTTACGGAATATTTTGGTTTATAGTCATTATTGAATAAGTCGACTTTGATATTGTTATTTAAGGTTTCAAAAGTTCCAGTGCGTCGTTTGTGAAAATTAATTAACAAGAAAGAAAAACATCAATCGATTTGTCATCTTCATAATAATTGTGTAGTTTGATCCAGTTCGTGGCGTTTAAAATCATCACAATATCTTCCTTCTGCAGGGTTCCTTTATCAAAAAGCTGACACCCAATTTAGCTTAGATTTGGAAACCTGCCCAAGAAGTAAAAGGTGTTCTCTCTCTCTCTCTCTCGTAGATTACACCCTTGTGCAAATGACTGGTAAATCTTCACGGTTTGGTATAAAATTCCGGTTCATAATTTTTTCTCTAGCCTTAAAAACTGAGGATATTACTTCGGTCGAGTAGTTATAGCTGAAGTAATTATTTTCGCAAGGGTCTTGATTGAGATGTACTGAACTGTGTGTACTGAACTTTTTACATTTCCGATGTTATCTTTATGCATTTTTTCATCCAGCTTCATTAGTAAATTACACAGCTCCTTCTTCCAATTGAGTCTGTTTCCCGAATTATAATTGAGGGTGTGTCCACAGGAATCTGCAAGTAACTGCCATTCATCAAACCAAAGTATTTTTGCCTCTATAATGTACTCCGCTATACGTATAGTCAACCTTTCCTGTTCAAAGGCGAGCGTTTTCAATATATAATCAAAGTTAAGTTTTCAGGTATTCATATATAGTGGGGGAAGACCAGTCTCAACTAGAAGCATACTATTTGGTGTGCTTTGAGACAGGCTCTTTATATTCATATTCGCGTGCCCGTATTCTATGAGATTGTTGCATTGCTCGGTACGCAACATTCTTACGCTCAGTCGCTAGATTACATTCGTCATCGAACCAGTCGTTCCGATCTCTACGACTACTGGCTAAGATGGAGTCAGCAGTACTAATGACAGTATTCTTAAGGCGTGTCCACTTCTCTTCTACGCCTGGCATCTCAGCCCCAGGACTTACTCTCCCACGATTTAGGACGAGTCCTATCGCTTGACCGTAATCTCTTCGTTGCAAAGGGCAGCCGTGTTGACTCGAATCTGATTCGCGGATGCTGTCTTTCTTGATGATGCAATCCGCGCTCGGAGCATTTCACCATCAAGTTAGTGCTCCGAGAATTCTACATTTTCATCATCTGGGGAATGCTCTGTAGGTGCGTGAACATATATGAGGCTTGTGTTTTTAAATCTGTCCCGCACGCGAAGGGTGCATAGCCTTTTATTTACTGCTTTAAAGTCAATAACGGTGGGTTTCATTCTTTTGCTGACTAGAAACCCCACCCCGAGGACATGATGTCTTTCATGACAGCTGTAATATATGTCATATTCTGATTTTTGTAAGACAACACCACCCCATCCATCGCATCTCCTGAATTGCTGTTATGTCAGCATAATATTTGGACAGTGATACGTGATACAGTGAGCGTACGAAAATTCTTAAATCATTTAGCCGTTTTCGTTGTCGTGGTCGTCGTCGTTCATCAGTGTATCCGAGGCTGATTTGGGTTCCGTAATATGGTTTTTTACGGACGAGGTTATTGGCCACGCGCCAACCATAATTTGTAGGGACTAGCCCGATCATTTTGCTTTTCCTGCATTGGAGGAAGCTTACCAGCGTCCACCATGTGGAGATTTGATCGCACTTCCATCAGTCAGAGATAGTTCCGGCCAAATGCATTTCTGAAGGTTAATGCGCTATTCACCCTACTCTGCTGATGGCTGACCGCCCATTTTAAAGCGTTTTTAAAAACGAACTTTTAAATGAAGGATGTTTACAAAAGAATATATAACTCAGTCTGATTGTATGTCATGATTATGACATGCGGACAAAGTTTTATTTAAATAAAACACAGAATAAGTGGGATATCGTGCTAAAATGTATTTCAGGTGTAGCAAATATATATGCTGTTTAAGTATGGAGAAAAAAGTGACACTATTAACTAACGTATAAATATCTGGTTTATAGTTTAATATCTCCAGCTTGCAATTCATGCAACAAAGTACTTTTTCGGACCCAAGCGAGCCAATTGTAAATAAATCACCAAACAGTTTAGCCGATGTTTTCGAAAAGAATATGCCTCTGTAGTTTGAAGTGAGTGATTAAAATCTCCATTTTTGTGCAAATCGAAAATTATTGCCCCTTTGAAACTTTCTGGGACATCTAATTGACAATTTTTCGTTACCTTCCATATGACACCTCAATCACAGCAGTACGATTTGTCTTTCTCTAAGATATGTAGATATTCTTTAAAATTAAGTGGACTAAAAATAAAAAGTGTCTAATCAAAAAACAACTATACATTATATAAGGTAAAAACAATGTTTAATGGTAGAGTTTTGTTTAGGCAGCAGATGTACTCCTACACAGACCGGCTTAAAGTCTTGCACAAGTCAGCATAAATGTGAACATTTCCTCTATAAAACTTTTAGATTTTTATCAGATAAACAAATAAACAAAAAAGTAAAGTAAACTGGAAAAATGTCTTCAGTTTGTTTATCAGGTACGCCACTAAGCGGATATTGTAAGCCGTAAACCAACATACAAACTACACGTTTTATTGTTACCAAACTAATTAGAGAGAGAGAGAGAGAGAGAAGAAAAAAACTAGATAACAATTGGTGTACGTGCAATGCCTCACATGCCTCACAACAGTTTTGGAAATAATCTACTCGAAAAATTTCCTTAAATACCAGTATGTCCTAAGCTTTAACAATTATTCAAAATGAAGTTAACAACTCAAGTGGTACTTGCTGTGCTATGTTTCAGTGCTGTCGGAAATGTTCAGGCAACACTTTTTGAAAGAGTTCTAAATCTAGTATGTCCGGGCGTATCGAGTGGTGACCAATGGATACAACAGAAATTGGATCATTTCGATGCCTCCGAAACGAGGACGTGGCCAATGGTAAGTGAAGATGCAGTTTTGGGAAAGGTAATTAATAATCCACTTAATCCATCTAGCGCTACTTAGCTAACAAAATTTATTTCAAAAATGGCGGTCCAATATTTGTTTTAATCGGCGGTGAATGGGAAATCTCAAGAAATTATCTACTTTGTTGACATTTCCATGATATGGCCAAGAAAAACAATGGTTACTTATTCTACATTGAACATCGTTATTACGGAAAGAGCAACCCAACTGAGTGAGTATAATAAGTTCTTTTAATTTAATTTCGAGTTGATGACTTTTATTGTGGCCACTTAGTGGACTGTCTATGGCGAATGCGAAAGATAAATTCAAATATTTAGACACTAAGCAAGCCCTCGCTGATTTGGAACATTTTATTCGCACAATGAAAGAAACTACTCCAGGACTAAGAAACTCTAAAGTCATTATAGCTGGGGCATCATATGCTGGTTCTTTAGCCGTTTGGCTAAAAAACTTGCACCCGAACCTAGTCGATGGTGCTTGGGCATCAAGCGCTCCACTCATGGCGAAATTTGAAATCTCAGGTATGTGTGTCCTTATGTATGATACAAAATCAGGATTCGACTTATTATATCATATTGATTTTGGCAGAGGCTCAAGAATTCATTTTTGAGCAATTTCGTGTATTAGGCAGCGTTGAATGCTACGAACGCATTAAAAAAGCATTCGTTGAACTAAAGGATATGCTCAAAAGCGACCAAGGCCCCATCATTTTTAATAAAGATTTCAATAAAAAAAACCCTTTGGATAGGCAGTCACTATATGAAAAATTTTTGAAAAATATTGCGTAAGTTTAGTAGAAATTTGTTCTAGAGAGGTATGGTTGGATTACTTTGATTTCTAATTGCAGGGAAAATGGCATTGCAAATACGTGTGCGCTTGTTATGAATGAAGAAAACTATGTTCCTAAGTTGCTGGTGATCGGCGACCGTTACGGTTATAATGGTTTATCATTTAAAACCACACTTCAAATGTTATCGAGCAGTGAGTCATTGAGAAGTACTTACACATTTCTATATCAGCGGTGCAACGAATTCGGTTGGTTTTGGACCTTTAAAAATGTTGTTCCCTCTTCGTACTTCACGCAAAAATGTGCTGAACTCTTTGGAGAAGAATTTACGGAAGATAATATTAAAAAAAAAACAACCCATAAAAATTAAAATTTTTCATCTAAATTCTCTAATCGCAGAAATTGATATGGGAGCCCCTCGATCCTGGGCCATTTTTTTTTATTGTAGGAGAAAATCATCGAAACAAACATTTGACATCAGATGTTAAAATTGAAAAAGCTCAGATCATTTTATTCTGAGCACTTAGAGCACGCTCATACTCTGAGCAAATAAGAAACACGAACATTTATCTTGAGAACTCTTTTACTGCTCTGAACTAATTTATGAAAACGCCAAATGACAGAATATTGTGAAAACTTGTTGTTCTATCTGTAAGTTGATATCGACAACAAAAAAAACGACATCAATAAAAATACAATTCAGTATATAATAAAAATGTAAGTTGAAGTAAGCATAAAACATGTATGTCTCGTTTCATTTGCTGGGTTCATTTGTGCGTGCGCTAAGATTTCTCTCTCTCTCTCTCCACCACCATCAAAACCATGCAGCGCAGCCGACTGCGCAGCACACACCGCAGACAGTCCATAAAGGGCGACGAATATCTGATGCCAGTACAGATATTTAAAAAATGTATAAGGGCCTTGCGGCCGAACCCGGGACCCGATCACTACCAAATTTTCGAAAAAGTATTGTTTATTGGGTATACACATGTGTGTAAAATTTGAAGAAAATCGGGTAAATTTTTTAAAATTTTTGTTTGGGAGCCCCCCGACCCCGCAGCCCGAGGGGCCTCAAAATTTAATAGAAAGTGTTGTCTCCGGAAATACGCAAGTGTGCAAAATTTCAATAAAATCGGGCCATGGGAAGTGGGTTAAAAATTGATCGCAAGAATCCACGACAGACGACCGACCGACGACCGACGACCGACCGACGACCGACCGACCGACGACCGACGACCGACGACCCACGGGCAAGTGAAGTTAATATAGAGAATTTAACAAAATAGAGAAGACAAACGAAATCTTTGGAGGATTGAGTTCCAATGTGCAGAATATCTACATGACTCACGGTGAAAATGATCCGTGGAAATTCGTGGGATTAAATGATGGAGCTACAATTATTCCTGGTAAGTTGCATTAGTTGCTTAAGTTAGCAAAGCAAATGTTTTAATTATTTTTGTAACAAACCCACACCAGATGCTAGACATTGCACGGATTTTAAATCTATCAGCTCAGATGATTCGAAGGAAATGAAGGCTTCTAAGAAGCAACTTGCCAAAAAGGTTCGCGAATGGGTCAGACAATGAAGCATTTGGAAATAGAAACTATCAACTCTGAAGTCAAACTACAGTTGTTTTTACTTATAAGTGCTATTAGATGCTATTAAGTATTTAGACTCACGTACGAACGGAACAAAATAAAGTTTGGAACGAAAAGAAAAATTTGCAGACATTTGAACTTTTTTATTTGCTTCGTATTTTTTTATTGTATACTTATCCCAGCGTGTAAAATTATCCCGGACTAAAAAGTCGTTGCGTTTTATTTCTGGTTTTCGTTTTTTATTCATAACTAGCTGAAATACCCAACATTTCCTGGCTGCCCCTACCAATCTGTCCTCATCACACTACCCTAACCCAACTGACCATCAAGACATACCAAGACCCACTCCAAGACCCATTCCCAGACCCAGCTTAAGGTAATTTCCTCACATATATCCACACTATCTATCAAATGCACGGTCTTAGATTCAATCTCATACAAACAATACCTAGTCATTCACCACGTCAACCCCTTTAACAACATCACCACACTAACCACCTTAAAACATTCAACGCAACCGTCCCCACTATATCATGAAGTTTCAGTTGTATCGAATGAACGGTCTTCGAGTTAATCGCGAACAGAAATACAGACATCCAGACATATAGAGAAACAGACAAAGTTTCCTTTTTATGTATTAAGATATTAAGATACGAATTTTTTCTATATAAAACGCATCTTTGAGCAATGGGAAGAGCACTATCATGAGTTACTTAATGGTCAGCTAACTGAGGAATAAGGGGCTCCGGCTAAAAAGAGTGCGTGTAACTTTTACGCGCGGTTGAAATGAAACTTTTTTTACGTTGTGGCCGATATTACGATTAAAGATGAGATGAGATGACGATGACAAATGGCTTAGTTCCAAAAAATTCCAGATCCTATTGGCCAGATCCTAGAATTAACACAGGACCAAGTCTTATAGTCGGATCTAAGTGCTATATTCCGAGTTTCATACGAATCGCTTGAGAAATGGCTTAGTTCCCAAAACTCCAAACGCTATTGGTCAGATCCCAAAATTTCCATAGGAACAAATCTTATATTCGCATATTAGTCCTACATTCCGAATTTCATACGAATCGCTTGAGAAATGGCTTAGTTCCCAAAATTCCAGACCCTATTGGTCAGATCTCATAATCTTATAGTCGCATATTAGTCCTACAATCCGAGTTTCATACCAATCCCTTGAGAATTGTTTTGGTTCCAAAAATTCCAGAACTTATTGGCCAGTTCACGGAATTTCAATAGGAAAAAATCTTACAGTAACATATTAGTCCTACATTCCGAGTTTCATACGAATCCCTTGAGAAATGGCTAGGTTCCAAAAATTCCAGACAATAATGATGATATTCCAGAATTTCCATAGGAAGAAGTCTAATAGTCGCATCTTAGTCCTACATTCCGAATTTTATGAGTATCGCTTGGGAAATGGCTTAGTTTCCAAAGTACTGACATTTAAAAGTGGCTCAATTAAAAGTGCACTCAGAGCAAAACCAATGTAGAATCAAATAAAACCACTTTGATTCAAAATAAAATCACTATGATTTGGCTCCAAACTCGGAAATATTCAAATCAAAGCCTAGCAACTTTAAAATAAGTGGAAGTCATTTTGATTTCAATATAATTTAACTTTGGATTAAACTAGTCAATAATTGATTTAAATACGTTTCGTAAATATTTTTAAAAATAATTGTATTTATTTATAAATGTATACAGCTTTGATTTAATTATGTTCCATACTACTTTATTAAAATATCGTATTTGATTTACCTATATTTCATATTTCTTTTAAAATGTTTAAAGCCTTGTTTTAAATATATTTTTTATTACCTTTTAATGTATCAATCTTTGATTCAAATAATGTTTCATATTACTTTCGAATGTATCCATCTTTGATTCAAATAATGTTTCATATTATTTTCGAATGTATCCATCTTTGATTCAAATAACGCTTCATATTACTTTCGAATGTATTCATCTTTGATTCAAATAACGTTTCATATTACTTTCGAATGTATTCATCTTTGATTCAAATAAGCTTTCATATTAGTTTCGAATGTATCCATCTTTGATTCAAATAACGTTTTATATTACTTTCGAATGTATTCATCTTTGATTCAAATAACGTTTCATATTACTTTCGAAAGTATCCATCTTTGATTCAAATAATGTTTCATATTACTTTCGAATGTATCCATTTTTGAATAAATTGAACTATTCTAAAAAATCGAGATAACTTTCTCCAATAATTTAAGTTCAAGAAAAAGCACTTTAAAATATCAAAATTTATTCCAATATTCACCTAACATTCTCTTCCCAAATGGTTGGACAACAAATTGTAAATTAAAAACAAATATTGTTGTAGAAAAATATTCCTTTTTATTTTTATTTCATATCAAAAGCGAACAACCTATTTTTCTCATAAAGCAAATCGATTGTTTTAAAAAATTTAAATTTGAAAAATCCGATGAAACTAAAAAGTATTTGTTGTTTTGTTTATAAAAATTTATAAATTACAAGGATTTTCCCGTTTCTAATACTACATTTTTTTTATATATGTGGAAGAATCCGATGAAACTAAAAAGTATTTGTTTTGTTTTAAAAATGTCTTTCTTAATAGGATTTTCCCGTTTCTAATACTATATTTTTTATATAAATTGATTTTTTACATTTGTGTGTAACTATTAAACAAGGTCATATTTTTTAACAATATGTTTAAATAAATTTAATTTTTATTTCATGTAAAAAAACCAATAACATATTTTTCTCAAAAAGCAAATCGAATGCTTTTAAATATTTAAATCGGGAAAAATCCGATGAAACTAAAAAGTATTTGTTGTTCTGTTTTTAAACATTTATTTCTTACAATTCCGTTTCTAATACTATATTTTTTATAAAAATTGATGTTTTACAAGTTAAGTTGCATTTGTATTTGTTGTTTTGTTTTTAAACATTTATTTTTTACTAGGATTTTCCCGTTTCTAATACTATTGTATTTATTTAAATTGATTTTTAACATTTGTGTGTAACCATTAAACAAGGTCATATTTTTTAACAATATGGTTAAATAAATTTAATTTTTATTTCATATAAAAAAAAACGAATAACTTATTTTTCTCAAAAGGAAATCGATTGTTTTAAAAATTTAAATGTGGAAGAATCCAATGAAACTAAAAAGTATTTGTTTTGTTTTAAAAAATTTCTTTCTTACAAGGATTTTCGATTTTTAATTGTTTATATAAATATATTTCTTACAAAAGTTTTCCCGTTATTTATTTGGTACAAGTGAAGCGGTGCACTTGTGAAATAGTCCATATTTTTTAACAATATTGTGGGAAGTTTCTCTCCGACTTCATATGACTGAAAATGTTCGTTAAACAATTTTATTTTTATTTCATAACAAAGAACGAACAAAACTTTATTTTCAAAAAGCATATCAATTATTTTAAACAATTTAAATGTGGAATAATTCGAAAAGGCTAAATAGTAATTTTTTTTGTACATAATACCTTTATACACAACACAACTAGATATTTGGACAACCGGTGATGTTAAAATTACTTTAGAAATTACGGATGAAATTACTTTAGAAAAATATTCCTTTCTTGATATGTCTTCAGTTTGGAAACAATTCTCGTCAATACAGGGTCTAATTCCTTCTTTATACTTTGTCCAAAAATAAGCATATTGTAGAGAGGCCTTAATAGCAAGTGAATAGGGTGCATTACGCCTTGACGTAATGCTATTAAAGTAGGCTTTGGCCTCCTTGTGCTTGGCTTCAAAACGCATTACCCAAACATATTTTAAAGGTCCACATTTTCTAATTGCTGTGGGATAGTGTACCAAAAAATGGTGTTTGGGTTTTAGGGTCGGTCCATATAATTCTACATATAGGGTGTGATGGTCACTTATTAACTCTTTTAGTTGTTTAAGTTCTTTTTCGCAATAATAAAACTTAAATAAGAAATCAATAATTTCAATCAGTTTTTTTAATAAATTCCAGTGTACATTTTGTGGATCAACTAAATCACCAATCATGAGTGGTAAAAAATTTATAAAGCTTAAAACTTCACTAGCTGTCATTTTTAAGCTAAACGAATTCAATCTTTTCATATCTAATGGAGGTGAAATATTTCCTGTTTCTAATTCTCCGTAGGGAAATAGTTGCTTTCTACTATTTAAAACGTCTAAAGATATCACATTTTCACTAATTAACCCAGTGAGTATTTTACAGACATCATATACAGCCACCCCTTCTAGGACGTCATGCATTAAATCAAAATAAAAATTCTCACTCACGTGGAAGCTGTTCAAACTATGAAATACACATTTGCTTTTGATTCCAGTATCGGAAAAATCAGCTTTCAGAAGATCTGCTTCATAGTTTTGTTTTGTTCTTAATTGTTTAAAATTTTCTGTTTTATCGACTTTCATTTCCTGTCGCGTCCTAGTACAACTACGACAGTATCGTTTAGATGTAAAGGACTGAACAAATCCAAAAATACTATTTAGACCTAAATTATCTCCCACAATTAATCCCAAAATAAAATGAACTTGTACTTTTCCCTGGCCTGTATTTATTTCAATGCCATTTTCTAAAAGTCTCAAGTCTTCGATTAAGTGGTGAAAGGTTATTTCGTTTCCGCAATTTTTTAAGTTATTAGATGATATAAAAGAGGCATTGAACAAAAAATCTAATTTTGAAAGTAAATACTGAGGAAGAGTTGGAAATGTGTAATAGCAGGCGCAGATCGAAAGCGTGTGGGTACCAAGAGCGTTATTGATTTGAAAATCATCGAAATATAATGTATATGGTATTACGATACTTGACTCAAATGTTAGTTTTTTCTGTTTAAATATTTGGCCATTTATAAAGTTTTTAATTTTTTCCTGGTTTATAAAGGGTGTTTTTTTGGGAGGTTTGTTTTTCCGATAGATGTCGTTTTATTTTATGACAGTTGTTTTGACAGCTCAAAGTGGCATTTCTACTCAGTATTGTTTGGCAAATCATTATGAAAAAAAAAAAAAAAAAAAAAAAATTACATTTGTGAAAAATAGTCGTGGTAGCCATATGCCAGAAATTGTGTTTAAATGTTAAATGCCAAAAAATTATCTACCAACTAAAAAAAAATTTTGGTCATTTCATAATTTTATATGTGTTTTATTCAAAAAAAAAATCGGCAACCTCTTAAAAAAACACCCGTTAGATATAACGTGTGATTGCTGATAAAAAACATGAAATCGTATTTTGAATTTCAAGAACTTCTTTCCTGGGCATGAAAGTCCGTGCATACAGTTTCAGGGATAATCTTATAGCCGTTATTTTAAGATCATTTATGATATTATCAATTACATAATTACGACCGATGGTTTCAATGGCTTGGTTCAAAATGTGAGGGTCTAACTTATAAGAGGAATCATGTCCAGATATATGTTGAAGTTGACTTGTGTTAAAAGTACTACTTTTCGAACAACTGTTTAATGTGACAATCTTGGAAATTTTATGCAAATTTTCTAAATGACGACGAAAATTTTTGTAACTTGAAAATACTTGATTGCAATTATTTTGTTTGCACTGCAAATTGCTGTTTTGGCAAATCAAATGATCGTATTTCAAGTGACGTATAAGGATTTCTGTACGTGAAAACTCATTAAAGCATTTAAAACAAATATACATCTTGTATATTTTCTTATGACTTATAACAAGGGAAATTATGGTTGCGCGTTTAAAAAGCTTAAGAGTGATGTAACGTTGGGGGATTTCAGGTCAAAGTAGTTATTTATATCATACAACACCAACACGGCTGACAAGCTGATGGATACTCTAACGAAAGAACTTGAAAGGTTTTGAAACAAATATCGAGAGCTTCAATAAATGAATCAAATTTAAGTAACGTTTTATCTAAATATATATAATGCGACTCTAAGTGGATATCCTCCTGCCCGACTGATATTATAAATGGTTGAATTGTCAAGCCTGTGTTATAATATTTGTTTACGAGTTCACAAATTTTTTCCTTATAAATTTGAATGGATGGGATCCTTAAAACAAAGCTCTCCTGAGCATCGCCAATTGTTACCTTTCGTTTATTGCTTCCACTCTTGTCCTTGAATCTAGAAACGGGTGGCAGTACTGAATTCAGTAAAGAAGCCACAATATAATCTTCGGAATCTGGGTAAAACGACATTAATGAAATTTCTAAATATTATTTATATACGGTTAACAAACCTGTTCTAGTCTCTGAAGATGTTTTAAGCAAGCTTAACGTTTTTTTGCACGTGTCGTTATGGATGTTGCTTTCATAATATTTTTTAATATTTACTTTAAACTTATCCCACTTGCTAAATAGAAGGTGTTGTTTTCCCGGATACAATAATTCAAAATCAATTTCGATCTAAATGAGTAAAATTAAATCAAATGAAGTAACACTGTTGAACAAATTTCCTACCAGCTCTGGTGCCCTTGCGTCAAGAAATTTCGGCCAAGACTTAAAAAAATCTAGACTTGATGTTTTCAGATCTCTTTGACGAAGACGAAAGCTTTTCTTCCATTTGTCGCAAACCAAATTCCAATCGGAACTTTCCCTGCTTAAAAAAGTTTTGATCGCCAAGGATATCGAGTCGCCGACTTCGTCCAGCTGCAAATCTGTATTCTCTTCAGGTATAGTTTCAGTAACTTGCCTCGCCCGTTTTGACCTTGAATTGGTGTATTTGGAGTACAATTTACCAGTTAGATTTTTTTTTCCTTTTCGGGGAATGAAATAGTAATCCTAAAAATATTTTTTGCAAAATTGTTTATGTAATCAAAACGTAGTTAAAAATTACGTTAAAAGTATGTACTACCTCAACGTTGTTTTCGTTTGGAAAAATAGTTATTATTTCCTGAACTAAGTCCGGAAAATCAGTTGGCTTTAGCACGGTGCCTGTACAGTTTACTTCTTCTATAATTATCTGTATAAGTGCATCCCGTTGGACGTTTTCTAACCTCTCGTTGGTTTCATAGAAATGTAACAAGCTCTTTCCTTTTGATGACAAATTTAATAGATAAAAAAGGTTCTAGAACAAACACGTGGATCATTAAACTACTAAATATATTTACGTAAATATTAATCCTTACTATTTTACCACTTCTTGAGTTAAAACTTGAAGTTGTCGTTTCTTCTCGCAAAGTGTTTTTATTTTGCCAAATGTGTATTTTTGAATTTACCGAAATCGTCTCATCATCAATTCCATACTTAAATTTTATTTTGAAAATTACTTGTTCTATAAAAGGGCATAGCAGTAAAAACGCACCTGTTTCTTTCTCCAAACGAAAAGTTTTTCTCTGAATTCTGCTCGTAAGCCAATATCGTCTATCGCATCGCGAATATCTTCCTTTGACAAAAATTTCAGTGAACGGAACGTAATTAGTTTTTCTACAATAAAAGAAATATAAAATATATAAAACATATTTTCTTTGTACGTGTAATATCGCCGTTGTTCTGCGGAAAGACTTCGATTTCAAAAATGGATGAATTATACAAAAATATTGATACCAAAAAAAAATTCGAAGTTCGTAAGTTTTAATAGCTACAGATAAGATTAGTACAAGAGTAATTTATCATTAAGTAATACAAGATAATGTATATTAAATTTGGGTACTTTTATTTATAAAATTCGTATGAGTTCCCCCGACCCCGTGACACGATCACAAACAAACACAGGCAACACAACAAGAACTGCCTTATTTCGGTTCCAGTAAGTCTGCTGGAGCAATGCTGCTGGTTTATGCTAAGTATACCAGACATCAGACAGATCTCTAGGTTTGTACCTAAAATCCCAAACGACACAATTCTGGTGATCAAATACGCTCAAGTAAATCAACTTGAAACGAAACAAAATTTAATGCAATTCTAAGTTGATACCCTCGTGTCCGATTGATATTAAAAATGGTTAAATTGTTAGGTTATAGTATTCACGAGTTCACCAAATTTATTTTTATTATAATTCTGCATTGAATGAAATCTTTGCTCTTCACTACTCGACGGATTTCATTTATTGCAAAAGTAATGTAAAATTTACCGATTTCGTACAAAATATACTATTTCATTCAAACATCTCACCTCTAAGAACAGAATTGAGGCACTCAAGGTTAAATGCGCTTAAAAGATCGCCCAATTTATCCGAATCTTCCTCGTTCGAGAAAAAACTTATAAGTTTTCCGTTTTCGTCAAAAATGTCTATGTCTCCGCCAAGTACTTCTGGAATATCCTAAGTTTTGTATACATATTTATATAATTAATGAGAGTACAATCATAACAATTAACATATTAGCATACATATAACTAATAATAACAATAATGATTATTAATAATATTCATAATGATTATTAATAATATTCATAATGATTATTAATAATATTCATAATTATTGTTATTATTTATAATATATTCATTACCATTTGTTTATTATGGAAGTGCACGAAAAATTTTCCAGAATACCAAAATGGTTGAGAAAACGGCAAAGTCGGATGTAAAAATTTTGAACTGAAAGGTAAATAAATTAGTGAATAAGTGATCAATAATACATACAGTAATTAAATTACCATGAAGGTTATAAATGGCTAAAAACGTGTATTTATGTAATCAGGTTACGACTATCTTATTTTCTAGTTTCTGAAGTTTTTGTTTTTAATAAATATTTTTTTTTCTAGAACTATCTAGATGGACCTCGGGTCCCGATCACTTCCAAATTTTTACAAAAAGTGTTGTCCTTTAGATATACACATGCGTATAAAATTTAAAGAATTAATTTATTGGCGTTTCTACGGTATTTTATTAAAAGTGGGTGGGCCAAAATATTGGTATCACATGAAAGGTGATAATTAGGTCTACACAGGCATGATATTCTTAAGGGCGTGGCTCAATTTTAGCGGAACCGCAATCAATTTATTTTGCGTTTATATGCAACTTTATCTAATTATGCTTGTCCTATACAAAACCGGGTGATATATAGCAAACTACGGTACACGTGTTTCTCGATTTGGCCTTCTTGACACCTCTCTCCTGAAAGCCCTAATTGAGCAGATTGCGAAAATCGCCATCTTGTTTGGGGGAGACGCCCACTTTAGAAAGGGGGGCTTCCAAAGTTTTGAGTTTTTTTTTTTAGAAAAATGCACACTGTGAAATGCTCTGCGCTCAATTCATTTATGTTCACATAGGAGTTTTTCCTTTTAAAAAAACGATCAATCTGCTCAATTAGGGCTTTCAGAGGAGATATGTCTGGAAGCCCAAATCGAGTATCACGTGTCTCGTAGTTTGCTATATATCACCCGGTTTTGTATAGGAGAAGCATAATTAGATAAAGTTGCATATAAACGCAAAATAAATTGATTGCGGTTCCGCTAAAATTGAGCCACGCCCTTAAGAATATCATGCCTGTGTAGACCTAATTATCACCTTTCATGTGATACCAATATCTTGGCCCATCCACTTAAAAAATTTAAAATACCGTAGAAACGCCAATAAATTATCCAAATCATACCTCTTTTGATGTTTTATCTTTTTGTTAAAAAATACCACTTTATTTTATTAATTAGAGTCGAATACTTTTATATTTCGCAGGTTGTGTTTAAGTTTTAAGCACTTAACTTTTTACTTTTTTTACTTTTACTTTTTACTCAAATGGCACAAATACAAAATGTAAAATGCCGGAACTAGAATTGGCGTGGTTATCGCCGTCTTACATAAAATGTGTAGGGCAAATTACACGGTCATTAATAGTGTCAATACTATGTAATAATGACAAAAGTAATAATTATTTAGGACGGAGTATTGAGTAATGATGCTTGAGGAATAATGTGAATTAGTATTTTCTAATTTGGTTCACCATTTTACTAATGACACTATTAATGACCGTGTATTTCGCCATTATGTAGTTTTATTTTTGGGTTTGTTTCATGAATATGCAAGAATGAGTGCAAGAAAGGTGGTGCGAACTCAAGAATCATTATAATACAATTATTTACGTTTCTTAACTGAGATTTGAAACACAATAATTTTAAAAAATAGAAAATTTCTTAAATTTTTTACACACTTTTAAACACTTTTATTTAACTTCGCAGCCTCGTTTGCTTTAAATCTTGCAATCCATTATTCACCGTCTTTTACCAAGCCGAATATCTTTAAATTATGCATACATACCCGCTTTCTGTGAAAACACACTTTTTTAACAATTTGACGCTTGTGTATGGATGTTGAAGTTGCACGTACGTCACTTGTGGTGCATATGACGGGTGCGGAGAACTTTGTGGCGCGTAAGGTATAATTAATATATAACATGTTAACTAATAAAAATACATTTTTAAAATTAAAACGTTTAGTTTTGTGCGTACTAGTCTGCTCTGATCTAAAAAATATTGCAAACTTTTTTGTGATTTGTCAATCATCCAGTTCTGAGATATGTTTAAAGTTTTTAACTCAATGGGAAGTTACTTTAAAATCCATTATAAAATTTCACCCGAACAGACAGACATACACGAAAGCGAGTTAATAAAAAGTTTTTACTAACAACAACCATTTTCATTTAAGCACTTTTATTAATAATGGACTAAAATGTAAAAAATTAATTTTTTGTGTTTCATGAATATGCATATGCTTACTCTCATTACTTACACCAACATATTTTGCATTGTCCAGCGATTTTAAGAACAAGAAAAACCACCTAAACACCTAAAGAAAACACGTCTACCTTTTAGTAAAAGCATGCCGAATAAAAAATATCGATTGAAAATACAGATTCAACCTATATGTAACAAAAAATGTAAACAAACTAAAAAAAAATTTTCTTTTGCCGGAAAAAAGAACGACCACCGATCGACTCTCATTTGGAACGCGGTATTGTTTTCAGTTTTAGGTTTGTTTCTTGGATATGTAGAATTTACTTCTTATATATAAAAGAGACAAAAATATTAATTAATGGCATAGTGGCACGTATTCACGAATCATTTGCTATATTGCTTTCAACAAAATGAATTAGGTATTTTTTGTGGATAACGGCTGATCAAAGCAACAGCAAAAACTAACCAAATTTTGGTAAATTTTTTGTTTCATGTGTTTGCCAACTTATCCATATATAATTTTTAAAAGTCGACTCTGGTGGTGGGAATTATAACTAAAAAATGGTTAAATATTTCTTAACCACAAATTTTTTTTTTGGTTAACGCTAAACCATTTTCTGGTCTATCCAAAGTGTTTGTTGTTGTAATTTTTATTTTTTTTTTGAAAGCATATAGCAATTCTTAATAGACACACGAACCTAATTCAAAACTACTTTAAAAAATAGCTTGCATACTAATTCGATTTTTCTTGACATAAAATAATGCATTAAAATAATAAGAATTACAAAAAAGATATTTTTCTCATAAATAAAGTTAGGAGTTTCATGTGTTATTTTAAATTTTTGAATTCTCTATATTAATTTGGTGTGCCCGCTGCTGGCTGGTTGGATGGTCAGATCTTTGTTATCAATTTTTAAGCCACTTCCTAAAGCCCAATTTTATTCAAACTTTGCACACATGTGTATTTCCCATGACTACACTTTTTATTAAAATTTGAGAGTGATGGTGCACCGGGGCTGCGTTGCTACCATACAAAAAAATTTTCACATAGTGGTATCATATCATGTCATACTATCATGACTGTGTTCTGTGTGCGTTAGTGCGCTGAGAGCAGTGCAGCATGCTTAACGATTAGTGTTGTTTAGTTGTTGGGTTGCAGTGCTTCGCATGTGTTTTTATATTTCAGCATTTATAGTAGAATTCAGTATATTTTTAATTATTGAAGAGTATTTACATGGCAAATTTTTATTTTTACGGATTGTTTTTTTCAGAGCTTAGGTTGTTTCATGAATATGCATGATTGACTGCTTACTCTCATTACTTACACCAACATATTTTGCATTTTCCAGCGATTTTAAAAATTAGTAAAATCGCCTAAAGAAAACACGTTTGTCTACCTTTTAGTATAAGCATGCAGAATAAAAAATTTTGATCGAAAATTCAGATTTTACCTATATTTAACAAAGAGTGTAAACAAACCCAAATAAATTTTATTAATTGTCGGAAAAAAGACCAACCACCGATCGACTCTCATTTGGAACGCGGCATTTTCAGTTTTATGTTTTTTTTTATATGCAGAATTAACTTTTTATATATAAATAAGAAATAAAATAGTAATTAATGGGTTTCATGAGTTATTTTAATTTTTTTTAACTAGCTATATTAATTTTGCGTGCCCGTGGCTGGCTGGCTGGTCAGATCTTTGTGATCAATTTTTAACCCACTTCCTTAAGCCCGATTTTATTCAATCTTTGCACACATGTGTATTTCCCATAACAACACTTTTTATTTAAATTTGAGAGTGATGGTTGGGTTGGGCTGCTCCCATAAAAAAAATTTCCATATAGCGGCATCAGTCATCAGATCATTTCATACTATCAACTATCATGACAATGTTTTGTGTGCGTTGGTGCGCTGAGAGCAGCGCACATCCGCACATGTTTAACGATTGATGTTGGATTGCAGTGCTTCGCATTTTCTATTTTTCAGTATTTATTTATTTACGTGGAAAATTTTAATGTTTTTGGGTTTTTTTTTCAGTGCTTAGGTTTTTTCGTGAATATGGATTATTGACTGCTTACTCTCATTACTTACACGAACATATTTTGCATTTTCCAGCGATGTTAAAACTAGAAAAATCACATATAGAAAACACGTCTGCCTTTTAGTATAAGCATGCCTGCCGTGAAAATCCTGTTTTTCACATTATTTCTCAAGCACTATTCATTATTTTGACTTCATCATTATTAATATCAAAGAAATGACATTATTCTTACCGAATAATTACGTATAAGTTTTTTATGCATATGGAGTATTGACTGCTTGTATATAAATAAGACAGTATATATATAGTAATTAATGGCCAATTGCTGCGAACTCACGAACCTCTCAATACAAGATAGTAAAGCGGAGCTTCTCAGCTCTCCATATGGATAATTGTAATTCAGCCTAAAGACTGAATTATCTTAAAAGGATTTTACTTTAAAAAAAAACATTTTTTTTCTCCTAACACGTGACACGTAGCACGCGTCACGTCACTGCAAGCCAAGTTTTAAAACAAGTATTTAAAAAAAAATACACGTGCCACACGCGACGCTTGACACGTGACACGCGTCATGTCATAGCAAGCCAAGTTTTAAAACAAGTATTAAAAAAAATGTACACGCGTCAAGTCATCGCAAGTCAAGTTTTAAGACAAGTACCTTTTTTTAAAAAAAAAATTACACGCGCAACACGCGACATGCGACATGTGTCACGTCATCGAAGCCAAGTTTTAAAACAAGTAATTTAAAAAAAATACACGCGCCACACGCGACGCGGTGATAGACCACTCAAAATTTCAATTGCTTTAAAAGAAAAACAGTATTTGTTTGAAAGAATAATGTTTCAGTTTTAAATTAAATATGTTATTAACTTGATTAACCAACATATTTTGTCATTGATAGAGTTTGAATAAAATGCGCCGCCAGTTTAATTTAAAATTATGTAAGGCATGATTTCGAAGGTGTATAGGTTTTGAATTTAACTAGCTTCCAATTATTTTCGAAATAAACGGCATGACGATTGGAAATGCAATTTCTTTTTAAGAAAAAACGGTATTTGCTTAAAAGAATAATAGCTGTATTGCTTTGGTAAAGCTAAGCTGGTTTTCCTTAATTCTCAAAGCAATAGCTTTTGGTTTTACCGCCTTACGGTGAGCACCATAACTATAAAATGGCTTTAGTTTCTTAATTCTAAAAAATTTTTGGATTTACTTTCGGCTTTATGCTTATGCGATTGTTTGTGTAAGCCAAGGTGGCTTTGCCAACGCAATACAGCTAATGTTTCAGTTTTAAATTAAATATGTTGTCAATTTGATTTAAAATAATGCTTTTTCATTGAGAGAGCTTGAGTAGAAGGAGCTGCCAGCTTAATTTAAAAATTGTTAAATATGGTTTTGAATATCTAGAGAGATTGAATTTACCTATTTTGCATTTTGTTTAAAAAAAAACGTCATGCCGATTGAACGGTTACTGCTTAAATGAAAATTGTTTCAGTTTTAAATTAAATATGTTGTCAATTTGATTTAAAATAATGCTTTTTCATTGAGAGAGCTTGAGTAGAAGGAGCTGCCAGCTTAATTTAAAAATTGTTAAATATGGTTTTGAATATCTAGAGAGATTGAATTTACCTATTTTGCATTTTGTTTAAAAAAAAACGTCATGCCGATTGAACGGTTACTGCTTAAATGAAAATTGTTTCAGTTTTAAATTAAATATGTTGTCAATTTGATTTAAAATAATGCTTTTTCATTGAGAGAGCTTGAGTAGAAGGAGCTGCCAGCTTAATTTAAAAATTGTTAAATATGGTTTTGAATATCTAGAGAGATTGAATTTACCTATTTTGCATTTTGTTAAAAAAAAAAACGTCATGCCGATTGAACGGTTACTGCTTAAATGAAAATTGTTTCAGTTTTAAATTAAATATGTTGTCAATTTGATTTAAAATAATGCTTTTTCATTGAGAGAGCTTGAGTAGAAGGAGCTGCCAGCTTAATTTAAAAATTGTTAAATATGGTTTTGAATATCTAGAGAGATTGAATTTACCTATTTTGCATTTTGTTAAAAAAAAAAACGTCATGCCGATTGAACGGTTACTGCTTAAATGAAAATTGTTTCAGTTTTAAATTAAATATGTTGCCATTTTGATTTAAAATAATAACTTTCGCGGATAGAAAGTTTGCATTAAAACTGTCTTTAATTCAAAATGTTTCAACATTGAAAGAGACGATTCGAGAATATTAAGTGGCTTGTTCTTTGAAGTAAAACATTTTCAGCTTTATTGCACGTAAACTACATTTCTAGTTTAAAATAAAGTATAAGGAGTTTTGATTCAAAGAACTTTCTTGCTAAATTGTTTTCTAATATCGTTTTATACTTAAAACAAATCGTATTCTATTCAATTCAAATTATTTTTTCAAAAATGGGTGATACTTAGTATTAAGTATGACGCTATTAAAATATACTATGCAGTTTTTCTCTGAGTGTGTGTCGCTTAATAGTGTCTCACTGTTGATCACAACAGTGGGACATTTAACAGTGTCTCACTTAACATGGGACATAACAGTGTCTCACTTAACATTTAACTTTTTGAACATGTACCCCATTATACCTTGAAGTGAGACGTTGTCACGTCAAAACGGCTACTTTGGAGGCTAGGTTATAGTGTATGAAACAGTCACTTTCGTCTATAGGCGTGTGCAAAAGTTATATCATTTCATTTACGGCCGGTATGTGACCATACATACTGATCAAAAGCCGCTTGTATCTGTCATGAAAAAGTTAGTTTCTAATACATTCCCCCAATAGATTACAAGGAATGCGAATAAATAGTATATTACATAACGAACTAGAAAAGTGGACGTTATTTTGCGAGTTAGAAGCTGAGGCACGAGGCGGCAACAGAGTGCGGCAATCTAACGAGCATACAATAGGCACTTTTCAGCGAGTAATGTACGCTATCTTTCACACGACCAAATTAACTTTTCCACTAAACTGCTACTTTTGAGGATAGGTTATAGTACAGGAAACTTCACTTTTGTCTATGGTCGTGTGAAAACGTCTTATTTATAAGCTGAATATCGTTTATGTTCTTGCTCGATGTTCATGATCTTCATGATCTTTTGTGTTGGAATTCAAGTATGGATAATGCAATTGATATGGAGCCTCCATTGAGTGAAGTAGTGCATTTTGAGAAAACACCAACAACACGAGAGAGTTGAGAGAGCTACAAAGCTGCAAAGCTGCAAAGTCCAACAAGAAGCAAATCTTATAAAAACCGAAATACAGTAAGAATTGGGCTCTTTCCGTTTCCTGCGGCAATGCGGACTGTTCACTTCGGCAACAAGACAACGAGAAACGGTAAGTGAAAATTGCAAGGGCAAACAGCTCAAGGAGAATATCGACAGCATCGACAACTACTGTAAATGCGACAAAAGTGAACATCGCAGGCGGGACACTACAAGCGACATATTCGACACCAATGATTCCAACGAAGCCAAAGACGGAGGAATTTTGAAGGCGAGGGGTTATGGGACAACCAAAGTTGGTCGGCGCTGGAATCAGGTGAGCCAAATTCCCCAGTGAATTCGGCATTAGAATCCCCTTTCTTAGTCTCGACACTCTGGCGGGCCTAATCATCTCGAGACCCTGAAAACCTCGATAGGGAGAGATTCCCCTTTGTCAGGCGTAGAAACCCTTCAAACTCAAGAGTTTGGTGGGCCTTATAGGAATCCATCCTGAGGTTCGATCTCTCGTAGGGCCGAGTTTCCCCATTTAGTATAGAGTGAACAGTGAGGAACAGTGAGATATTTGCTACACTCTACTAAATCTAGCTTAGAATCCCCTTTCTTAGTTTAGAGACTCTGGCGGGACTTATAGGGCTCCATCATGAGCCTCGATATCTCTTAGGGCTCAGTTTCCATTTAGTAGGGTGCGAGTGGTGAAAGACCCGCTCCTTCTGACTAAATCCTGTAGGGACAGATTCCCAGTAAATTCGCCTGAAGTGCAATCCAATGCCCGTACCCCGTCGTTACGATACCCGAGTCAAGGTCAAGAGTCAAGTAACAAGGAGAAACCCATAAGACAAAACAAAACGGCCAAAACAGAATTAAATTAAATCTACTAATACATATAATAATTATACATAACAAATCTTTAAAGAGTTAAATCAAGAAATATTTTTGTAACGAAACCAACGGTCTATTAGTTGATAGGCAACCTACCCTGGACGCCGGCGAGCGTACCTCAGCCGTTAACCTCGTTACACTATACGCCAGAGAAAAGGATTCTGAATCCTTTGAGGACAAAGTTATGTTGATGTCAGTGCTCAAAAGTTTTGGCACATGCGGCGATAAGCTTAGCAGTCGTTCACTATTTTTATTTTACTTTGACGACATCTAAATCGAGAATCTTCTATAAAGTATTTTCTGGACTTGTATGTTTTTATCAATCGCTCAGAATGCGAACAACGACTAAACAATATTAATTTTTTGTGTAAATTATACGCACAGGAAATAAAAAAAAAGCAAATAGACCAAGTAACAAACAGGATGAATGGATTACTGGTCATTAAAAAACACTAAAAATTTGACATTTTGAGCTCCAAACTACGATAAGAAGTACTCGTATCACTGTTATCAGAAGTAAACAGGAAAAGAATTGAAATATATTTTCAAGATAGTATCTGGTGTACGTGCAAGGCCACAATACAGGTTTGGTAACACTGTTGTAAATTAATAAATAATACCTATAAGATGTGAAAAGCGAGTTGAATACAAAGACGTCTCGCAGAGATTATGAGTTGATTCTTGTATTTCTCAATGGCAAACAAACCAAGTAACAAACAGGATGAATGGATTACTTTCTGTTAAAAAACACTAAAAATTTGACATTTTGAGCTCCAAACTACGATAAGAAGTACTCGTATCACTGTTATCAGAAGTAAACAGGAAAAGAATTGAAATATATTTTCAAGATAGTATCTGGTGTACGTGCAAGGCCACAATACAGGTTTGGTAACACTGTTGTAAATTAATAAATAATACCTATAAGATGTGAAAAGCGAGATGAATACAAAGACGTCTCGCAGAGATTATGAGTTGATTCTTGTATTTCTCAATGTTTGTTTCATATCTTTCCGGGTTTTTTTGTAATTGTAACACATTATACCAATTACATATACAACATATTACATAAACTTAACAAACGTGTATTGCAGTGCATCGCAGCAGTCCCTGACTGAAAATGAGTCCATTCAGTTGGACGACGTTAAGTACTGCCTGGCTATCTGAAAAGATATATATTATAATTCCTTTGCTTAGATTAATTCTGGCGCAGATTTCAATGGCATAGAGTTCCCCCTGGAAAACTGTGGGACTTTTCCCCATTGGTATCGAGACTTTGGTGTTGCATCCAAAGACACCAGCTCTAACACCACTTTCCATCTCAGATCCATCTGTCAACCAGACCGGACCTCTAGCGTCCAGCACAGAAACACAATCGCACCAATATACCCGCTCCAATATTTCTACCTAAAATAACCTGCCGTAACAGTGCTCTCTGACCATAATGTCGTGGATTCTGTAGAACATGTCTCTTTCAGGAATTAAGTCAAGAATCTTCAGCTATCCCACATAGTCACCTGGTTTATACCCGTATTTTAGTTGCCTGGTGCCTTTGATGATGATAGGTCCCAAATCGACCAGTCTTCTTTTCGTGAAAGGCACTAGAACGGCACTAGAACGGCTTTGGGGCTGTATCTCAGAGAGAGACTGCTGTATGCGGAATACATATTGCAGTTTCACATCTGGGCTGTACAGCTAGCTTTCTCGTTGTTTGACTTCGTGTGGATGAGTGGACCGCGATCTTCAATCGCACACTGCCAACCAGAAGGTGGTGGTCGCTGTAGACGTCGGCTGCTCTTCGGGTTCTAACGTCCAGCAACGATGATCGATGATAGATGTGATCTATCTGATTATTGTACATGTGATCAGGAGAGGACCAGGTGGCTTTGTGAATGTTTTCGCGGGGAATAATTGTGCCTCCAATGAAAAGGTTGCGATCAGAACATAGATCAGCAAACCTTTCACTCTTGTCATTCATAGAGCCAATCACTGTTGTCGCTGCCTACCTTTGCGTTAAAGTCACTCATCACAATAACGATCTCATTCTTCCGTAGTTGATCTAATGAATTATTTCCACGCAAGTAAAACGTGTCTTTTTCTTCAAAGGTGGCTTGTTCCGTTGGTGCGTAAACTTGAACAAACACGACCTGTCGAACAGCAGATTTAAATCGTGCAATAACAATTCTTCTCACGGCTTTAGAGAGTAGAAATCCCACTCCATTCGCATGGTCTTCTCCTGCAGGCTTACCCGAAAAAATTAGAAACTCACCGGTAGATGTTCCTTTTTCCCCTCTAAGGGTGTAAGTTTGATCAGTTGTTGATTTGCCTGGAATGAAGCCACACTGGTATGGACCAATGATCCCTTTAGCGTATGGGGCTATCCCATTCAAGACATGAAGGATAGAGGAGAAAATTTTATACGCGGTACTCAACAACGTTATACCACGATAATTGCTGCAGGTTGTGATATCTCCTTTCTTATGTATGGGGCACAGGATGCCTCTTCTGGCATCGCTTCTTACTCCCATACTTGCACTATTTGTTTATGAATTGCTCGGTGTATTGCGGGGCCTTCCGTTTTAATTAGCTCGGCTGGGATACCATCAGATCCCGGGGCCTTAGTATTTTTGAGCTGATTTATCGCTTTGCTAACTTCGTCTATGCTTGGTGGCGGCAGCATAGTGTGGTCTTCGGTCATTGGTGGATTCATCAGTTAGCTGGCCATTAAGCAACTCATGAAAGTGCTCTTCCCCTCGCTCTAAGATGCCTTTGAGATCGGCGATCAGATTACCCTCTATGTCTTTGCATTATGTGCAACGCGGTGTATATTGCGTCATACCGCGGACTCTTCGGTAGAACTTCGGCGTCTGGTGCGGTCCTCGCTATCTGTACTGTTCTAGTTCATGGACGAGATTCTTCTCCCAGGCTGCTTTCTTTCGCCGGTGAACTGTTTTTTTATATCTTCTAAGCTCTTCATATTCATCTTCGCGTCCCCGTATTCTATGAGATTGTTGCATTGCTCGGTACGCAACATTCTTACGCTCAGTCGCTAGATTACATTCGTCATCGAACCAGTCGTTCCGATCTCTACGACTACTGGCTAAGATGGAGTCAGCAGTACTAATGACAGTATTCTTAAGGCGTGTCAATTTCTCCTCTACGCCCGGCATCACAGCTCCAGGACTTACTCCCCCTGCATTTAGGGCGAGTCCTATCGCATGACCGCATCAACACGTGGTCTATCTGGTTGCGACTGGCTCCATCAGGAGATACCCAGGTGGCTTTGTGGATATTTTTACGCGCAAACCTTGTACTCGCAACGACCAAATTATTACTAGCTACCATCTCTAAGACTCGTTGTCCATTGTCATTAGTGTTCTCGTATGGGTGCCAATATACTGCCTGAATACTGGCTCCCTACCTATTTTGGCATTCATATCCCCTAGAATGATTTTTACATCATACAGGACAGGCATTGCGTTCCCGTTCGACTGATTCAAATAATTCTTCTTTTTCATCATCTGGAGAATCCTCAGTAGGTGCGTGAACGTTTATGAGGCTTATGTTTTTAAATCTGCCCGGCACGCGAAGGGTGCATAGCCGTTCATTTACTGCTTTAAAGCCGATAACGGCGGGTTTCATTCTTTTGCTCACTACAAACCCCACACCGAGCACATGATGTCTTGCAAGTTCTCGGCACCGTAAAATATATGTCATACTCTGATTTTTGTAAGAAACCATTCCCCGCACATCGCATCTCCTGGATTGCTGTTATGTCAGCTTTATATTTAGACAGGGTATCGGCCAGCTGCTGTACAGCTCGAGCTCTATACAGTGAGTTTACGTTCCATGAGAAAATTCTTAAATCGTTTAGCCGTTTTCATTGCCGTGGTCGTCGTCGTTCATCAGTATATCCTAGGCTGATTTTGGGTTCCGTAATAAAAATTTTTTACGGGCGAAGTTATTGGCCTCTCGTCAACATTACTTTGAAGGACTAGACCAATCATTCAGCTTTTCTTGTATTGAAGGGAGATTACCGGCGACCATCACGTGGAGGTTTGATCGCACTTCCACCAGTCAGAGATAGTTACGGCCTCTTGCAATTCTAATGCATTTGGTGTTATTGCTCCTATTCTGCTGATGGCTGACCGTCGATTACAACACTTTCTATAAAAAAAATTTAAAATGAATGCGACTTTTTCAATCGTTGCACACATGTGTATCTTTAATGACAACCCTTTCTGTAAATTTGTCCCGATCACTAACTTATGAGTTATCGGGTCACGTGGCCGATGGGCTTTCATATAAATTTATTCAAAATAACCCCTTTATTAAAACTTTGCACACATGTGCATCTCCGATTGAGAATCTACATGAAAATTTTATTGGGTTGTCTTTTTTTAATTAAATTTCCAAAGACAAGTAACGAGAATTGCATGTGTACCGAAAGCAAGCAACTATTTAGGGAAAGTATTGAAAGTTGATTTGCTTCTCCTTTGTGTTTAATTAAAATCAAAGCATGGGACCTTTTTCTTTTAATTACGAGATTGTCTTTTAATTTTTACATATCATATGGAAATGTGGTAACCATTGACATTTTGAGCTCCAAACTACGATAAGAAGTACTCGTATCACTGTTATACGAAGTAAACAGGAAAAGAATTGAAATATATTTTCAAGATAGTATCTGGTGTACGTGCAAGGCCACAATACAGGTTTGGTAACACTGTTGTAAATTAATAAATAATACCTATAAGATGTGAAAAGCGAGTTGAATACAAAGACGTCTCGCAGAGATTATGAGTTGATTCTTGTATTTCTCAATGGCAAACAAACCAAGTAACAAACAGGATGAATGGATTACTTTCTGTTAAAAAACACTAAAAATTTGACATTTTGAGCTCCAAACTACGATAAGAAGTACTCGTATCACTGTTATCAGAAGTAAACAGGAAAAGAATTGAAATATATTTTCAAGATAGTATCTGGTGTACGTGCAAGGCCACAATACAGGTTTGGTAACACTGTTGTAAATTAATAAATAATACCTATAAGATGTGAAAAGCGAGTTGAATACAAAGACGTCTCGCAGAGATTATGAGTTGATTCTTGTATTTCTCAATGGCAAACAAACCAAGTAACAAACAGGATGAATGGATTACTTTCTGTTAAAAAACACTAAAAATTTGACATTTTGAGCTCCAAACTACGATAAGAAGTACTCGTATCACTGTTATCAGAAGTAAACAGGAAAAGAATTGAAATATATTTTCAAGATAATATCTGGTGTACGTGCAAGGCCGCAACACGGGTTTGCTTATACTGTTTGTAAATTAATAAATAATACCTATAAGATGTGAAAAGCGAGTTGAATACAAAGACGTCTCGCAGAGATTATGAGTTGATTCTTGTATTTCTCAATGTTTGTTTCATATCTTTCCGGGTTTTTTTGTAATTGTAACACGTTATACCAATTACATATACAACATATTACATAAACTTAACAAACGTGTATTGCAGTGCATCGCAGCAGTCCCTGACTGAAAATGAGTCCATTCAGTTGGACGACGTTAAGTACTGCCTGGCTATCTGAAAAGATATATATTATAATTCCTTTGCTTAGATTAATTCTGGCGCAGATTTCAATGGCATAGAGTTCCCCCTGGAAAACTGTGGGACTTTTCCCCATTGGTATCGAGACTTTGGTGTTGCATCCAAAGACACCAGCTCTAACACCACTTTCCATCTCAGATCCATCTGTCAACCAGACCGGACCTCTAGCGTCCAGCACAGAAACACAATCGCACCAATATACCCGCTCCAATATTTCTACCTAAAATAACCTGCCGTAACAGTGCTCTCTGACCATAATGTCGTGGATTCTGTAGAACATGTCTCTTTCAGGAATTAAGTCAAGAATCTTCAGCTATCCCACATAGTCACCTGGTTTATACCCGTATTTTAGTTGCCTGGTGGCTTTGATGATGATAGGTCCCAAATCGACCAGTCTTCTTTTCGTGAAAGGCACTAGAACGGCACTAGAACGGCTTTGGGGCTGTATCTCAGAGAGAGACTGCTGTATGCGGAATACATATTGCAGTTTCACATCTGGGCTGTACAGCTAGCTTTCTCGTTGTTTGACTTCGTGTGGATGAGTGGACCGCGATCTTCAATCGCACACTGCCAACCAGAAGGTGGTGGTCGCTGTAGACGTCGGCTGCTCTTCGGGTTCTAACGTCCAGCAACGATGATCGATGATAGATGTGATCTATCTGATTATTGTACATGTGATCAGGAGAGGACCAGGTGGCTTTGTGAATGTTTTCGCGGGGAATAATTGTGCCTCCAATGAAAAGGTTGCGATCAGAACATAGATCAGCATGGACCAATGATCCCTTTAGCGTATGGGGCTATCCCATTCAATACATGAAGGATAGAGGAGAAAATTTTATACGCGGTACTCAACAACGTTATACCACGATAATTGCTGCAGGTTGTGATATCTCCTTTCTTATGTATGGGGCATAGGATGCCTCTTCTGGCATCGCTTCTTACTCCCATACTTGCACTATTTGTTTATGAATTGCTCGGTGTATTGCGGGGCCTTCCGTTTTAATTAGCTCGGCTGGGATACCATCAGATCCCGGGGCCTGAGTATTTTTGAGCTGATTTATCGCTTTGCTAACTTCGTCTATGCTTGGTGGCGGCAGCATAGTGTGGTCTTCGGTCATTGGTGGATTCATCAGTTAGCTGGCCATTAAGCAACTCATGAAAGTGCTCTTCCCCTCGCTCTAAGATGCCTTTGAGATCGGCGATCAGATTACCCTCTATGTCTTTGCATTATGTGCAACGCGGTGTATATTGCGTCATACCGCGGACTCTTCGGTAGAACTTCGGCGTCTGATGCGGTCCTCGCTATCTGTACTGTTCTAGTTCATGGACGAGATTCTTCTCCCAGGCTGCTTTCTTTCGCCGGTGAACTGTTTTTTTATATCTTCTAAGCTCTTCATATTCATCTTCGCGTCCCCGTATTCTATGAGATTGTTGCATTGCTCGGTACGCAACATTCTTACGCTCAGTCGCTAGATTACATTCGTCATCGAACCAGTCGTTCCGATCTCTACGACTACTGGCTAAGATGGAGTCAGCAGTACTAATGACAGTATTCTTAAGGCGTGTCAATTTCTCCTCTACGCCCGGCATCACAGCTCCAGGACTTACTCCCCCTGCATTTAGGGCGAGTCCTATCGCATGACCGTAGTTGTTTCTAGTCTCTTCGTTGCGAAGGGCAGCCGTGTTGACTCGAATATAATTCGCGGATGCAGTCTTTCGTGATGATGCAATCCGGGCTCGAAGCACCATACCAACAAGATAGTGGTCCGAGTCGACGTTGGCATCTCGGTACGTTCATATCGTCATCAGGTTCGGGTTGTGGCGGCGATCTATCAACACGTGGTCTATCTGGTTGCGAGTGGCTCCATCAGGAGATACCCAGGTGGCTTTGTGGATATTTTTACGCGCAAACCTTGTACTCGCAACGACCAAATTATTACTAGCTACCATCTCTAAGACTCGTTGTCCATTGTCATTAGTGTTCTCGTATGGGTGCCAATATACTGCCTGAATACTGGCTCCCTACCTATTTTGGCATTCATATCCCCTAGAATGATTTTTACATCATACAGGACAGGCATTGCGTTCCCGTTCGACTGATTCAAATAATTCTTCTTTTTCATCATCTGGAGAATCCTCAGTAGGTGCGTGAACGTTTATGAGGCTTATGTTTTTAAATCTGCCCGGCACGCGAAGGGTGCATAGCCGTTCATTTACTGCTTTAAAGCCGATAACGGCGGGTTTCATTCTTTTGCTCACTACAAACCCCACACCGAGCACATGATGTCTTGCAAGTTCTCGGCACCGTAAAATATATGTCATACTCTGATTTTTGTAAGAAACCATTCCCCGCACATCGCATCTCCTGGATTGTTGTTATGTCAGCTTTATATTTAGACAGGGTATCGGCCAGCTGCTGTACAGCTCGAGCTCTATACAGTGAGTTTACGTTCCATGAGAAAATTCTTAAATCGTTTAGCCGTTTTCATTGCCGTGGTCGTCGTCGTTCATCAGTATATCCTAGGCTGATTTTGGGTTCCGTAATAAAAATTTTTTACGGGCGAGGTTATTGGCCTCTCGTCAACATTACTTTGAAGGACTAGACCAATCATTCAGCTTTTCTTGTATTGAAGGGAGATTACCGGCGACCATCACGTGGAGGTTTGATCGCACTTCCACCAGTCAGAGATAGTTACGGCCTCTTGCAATTCTAATGCATTTGGTGTTATTGCTCCTATTCTGCTGATGGCTGACCGTCGATTACAACACTTTCTATAAAAAAAATTTAAAATGAATGCGACTTTTTCAATCGTTGCACACATGTGTATCTTTAATGACAACCCTTTCTGTAAATTTGTCCCGATCACTAACTTATGAGTTATCGGGTCACGTGGCCGATGGGCTTTCATATAAATTTTTTCAAAATAACCCCTTTATTAAAACTTTGCACACATGTGCATCTCCGATTGAGAATCTACATGAAAATTTTATTGGGTTGTCTTTTTTTAATTAAATTTCCAAAGACAAGTAACGAGAATTGCATGTGTACCGAAAGCAAGCAACTATTTAGGGAAAGTATTGAAAGTTGATTTGCTTCTTCTTTGTGTTTAATTAAAATCAAAGCATGGGACCTTTTTCTTTTAATTACGAGATTGTCTTTTAATTTTTACATATCATATGGAAATGTGGTAACCATCCCACCTCACGTGTGAAAATATTCAGCTCAATACTATACAATACGAGTGCTCCAATTACTAAACATATTGAGCTCCTCCAACATGTGCGAAAAAGTTGATAATTTTTTACGATTTTTTTTGTTTCCCCTGGGAATATTTCGCACAAGCGTATTATCTACTTATTGATAGTCGTCAGATAGTGTTATTGTTGTAATTGCGCTTGCCTTTTAATTATATTTCAATGCACAATATTCACATAACTACCTTGCTCACAGTTCTTCGTTGGCAGCAATCTCTCCCAATGCCTAATTGTTAATGTTGAGGACTATATGATACCCGTATGTGTGCATTGATCTCACTTTGTCTCCAGGGCAATAAACAAACAGCAGACAGAATAACTTGGTTCAATTTAATAAATATTTTTTTAAGATTTATTTTAGTAAGTGGCTAAGAGGTAGAATGTACCAACTTCAGTAATTCTTTATTAAGATTTATTTTAGTAAGTGGCTAAGAGGTAGAATGTACCAACTTCAGTAATTCTTTATAATTCTTTATTATTAATTGTGGGCTGGAGATGCACAGCGACATTAAGACCTATTGTGCATCCCACCTGTTTAAAAAAAAAATTTAACGGAACTCAAAATCAGCCTGGGATACACTGATGAACGACGACGACCACGGCAACAAAAACGGCTAAACGATTTAAGAATTTTCTCATGGAACGTAAGCTCACTGTACAGAGCTCTAGCTTCACAGCAGCTAGCCGATACCCATTCCAAATATAATCCTGACATAACAGCAATCCAGGAGGTGCCTTACAAAAATCAGAATTTGACATATATTACAGCAGCCATGCAAGCCATCCTGTGCTCGGGGTGGGGTTTCTAGTCAGCAAAAGAATGAAACCCACCGTTATCAGCTTTAAAGAAATAAATGAACGGCTAAGCACCCTTCGTGCGTGATGAAAATTTAAAAACATAAGCCCCTTAAACGTTCACGCACCTACAGAGGATTCCTCAGATGATGAAAAAGAGGAATTCTTTGAATCAGTCGAACGGGAACTCCGCCTGCCTGATGTAAATCATTCTGGTGGATATGCATGCAAAAACAGGTAGAGAGCCAGTATTCAGGCAGTACATTGGCACCCGTAGGTCTTATGAGAACAGTAATGACAATTGACAACGATTCATAGAGATGGAAGCAAGCAATAATTTGGTCGATGCGAGTACAAGGTTTGTTGGTATGCTGCTCCGAGCGCGGATTGCATCATCACGAAAGACTGCATCCGCGAATCAGATTCGCTTTTCGCAACGAAGAGACTGAACGTAAGAATGTTGCGTTCCGAGCGATGCAACAATCTCATAGAACGCGGGCAAGCGATGAAAAATATAAATATCTTCGAAATTCACACCGGCGGAAGAAAGCAGCCTGAGAGAGTAATCTCGTCCGTGAACTAGAACAGTACAAAGAGCAAGGACCGCACCAGGCGTGGAAGTTCTACCAAGGAGTCCGCGGTATGACGAAATATACACCGCATTGCACATACTGCAAAGACAAAGATGGTAATTTGATCGCCGATCTCAAAGGCATCTTGCAGCGATGGGGAGAGCACTTTCATGAGTTGTTAAATGACCAGCTAGCTGAGGAATTGGAGGTTCCATCAATGACCGATGACCATAATATGCTGCCGCCACTAAGCACAGACGAAGTTAGCAGAGCGATAAATCGGCTTAAAAATAATAAAGCCCTGGGATCAGATTGGATCCCAGCGGAACTGATTAAAATAGAAAACCCCACCATACCCCGAGTAATCCATGAAATAATAGTGCAAGTATGGTAGGAAGAATCGATGCCAGAAGACTGGCCTCATACATAAGAAACGACATATCACAACATGCTGCAATTATTGTGGTATAACGTTGTTGAGTACTGCGTATGAGATTTTCTCCTCTATCCTTCAAGACAGGATAGCTCCATACGCTAAAGTCATCATTGGTTCATACCGCAGTGTGGCTTTATCCCAGGAAAATCAACAAGAGATTTGCAGATCAGATTTAAACTCTTAGGCAGTTTATTGAAAAATGTCTAGAGTTTCAAAACTCACTACACCATCTTTGTATAGACTTTAAAGCCGCCTATAATACCATAGCCAGAGTAGAACTTTATAAAGCCATGAGATTGTTCGGCATCAGAAATAAACTGATACGTAAGTTGACCATGACCAGTGTTATAAGTCAAGTAAAAATATCCGGATCACTATCAAGCCCATTCAAGATGTATAACGGGCTCCGACAAGGGGATGAACTGGCATGTGTCCTCTTCAACAAGGCGTTGGAGAAAGTGATCCGAGACGCTGACATAACGTCGAGACGAACAATCCTCTATAAGTCCATTCAGAGCTGTACAGGAAGTTTTTCCAGATCGAGCAGGAGGCACGAAATCTTCGGTACAGTTTATTGCATCGCATTGCATTGTATATATACAAGTATTAGAGGGTCTAAAAGAAAAAACCCCTTTCATGATAAAAAGAACGTCAAAACATCAAAGACATTTTTCTAACTTATAATGACAACGTTTTATACTTAACTGCATGAAGCAATTAAGTATCTTCACACCCGCTAAATCATTACATCTTTGCTTAACTAATTGAGCGAAAGCGACCGCGTGTAATTGTGACCACTGCACTCGAAATACAACAAAATACTTATTAAAAACGATTCGCTTATTATTTGTTAACAGGTAATTAAGTTCTAAAAGGGATGGAATGAATTTTATACTCGTGTATCCTTAATCTGCGCGGCACACAGTCACGGCAATATTAACTCGTTCATCTGGATTTCAGTGTCTTCGCCGTTTTCCATTGAGCACTTTTTTATTACACTATGAGTCTGCACGTTTCCTGGTCTCAATCCTTATTATATCATTATTTTCCCGAAAGAAAGGAAAACTTCTGGAAAATGTTTAATGCCTCGCGGTAGCGGTGGCAAATATCAAAGGACATGCGGCATTCAACATTTAAAAATATCTCTGTTTGCGTTTCTCTTTTGTGTTTTTTTTTTTGGATTTTTTTTTTTAGAATCACACAGCAAGAAATTACAAAAAGGGGGTTAGAAAGTTTGTATCGCGTTGCGGTACCCATTAGATACACACACACCAACATCAAACTAATACACAACACGAGAGGCGACTTTTGTTGCAAAAAACAATTGGAGTATTTCGATTCGGATTTGGATGTGCGGACAGACGATGAAAATCAGCTAAAGGCAAGAAGACATGGAACACACACACACTGAGACACATGTAATGTGTGTCTTGTTTGGCGAAAGAATTGCACATGAGTGCTGCAACACTGCTTCAGGAATCACGACAATGTTGTTGTTATGTGTTTTTTTTTGCAATTCATTCGTATTCTTTGCACGGAATGCACCGCAAGATGACTTTGTTGTTCTGACGACTGTATACTCGTGTGATGCTTCTTACATCCTTAATGTTTGTGCCATAAAACTAAGGGATTTAATTCGACAAAAGCATTTAGAGTGTAACAGGCGGAAGTCGGCGTTGGGGCCATTGCCTTTCGAATTCTTTGATTGTTCGCGCTAAGATCAAGCACTCGTAGGTTTAGGGTAGCCAGGTGAAAGTGCTAAAAAGATTGGGGGTAAGACTTAGCATTTGTTTTTCAGAAATCATACTACCGAAGCACGAGAGCCGATTGACTGAAAAGAAAGAGGCTAAAAAGAAAGTTAATAACATTGTCCTACCATAATATCAAATAATAATGACTAACGCTTCAATTATTTAACAGTTGTACCAAGTGTGAGAAACAAAATTATTGTTGTTTTGTGGAATTTTCTCCACAGAAAATATTTTTGTGTTTGAAAACTTTAGGTGCACCTTGTGATGAAAAAAACAACACAGCCAACAAAGAGGAACAAACAAATCACACCATAGAAAAGTAAGATCCTACCACACAACTGGCCAATGACAGTTAGGAGCGTCATCAATACAAGAATAGTGAACCGAAATCTTGTCGCACGTAGCATCTTTACCTACGTTGTTGTTACCTTGCATCTTTAAACTTACATATCGTGCTCCCAAGTAGCATCCTGGCTTAAGGTCCTGTTGCCTCGCATTGTCAAACCTGCGCATCGTGCTTTCAGGTGACACATCTGTCTTAGACCCTGTTACTTCGCAACTTCAAAACCGACGCATCGTGCTGTCACGTACCATCTCGACCTACATTATTTTTGTGTCGCTTTTATAAAAACTTAAGAAGTTAGTCCTTGTACCGCAATGATCTGTCGCGCCGAATATTATTATTTATTTAGTAAAAACCTACGTATCGTGTCATGTAGCATTTTAACCTACGCTTCTGTTGTTTGCTTGGCATCTGCTCGATCTACGCTCTTTTTGCCTCGCATCTTCTAACCTACGCTTCGTGCCTTTAGAGAGAATCTCGACCTAAGGTCCTGTTACCTCGCATCGTTCTGTCACGTAGCATATTTTTGCCTCTCTAAGTAAAACCTGCGCATCGTGCGTTCAGATGACATCTCTGTCTAAGATCCTGTTGCCTTGCATCTTCCTAACCTACGCATCGTGCTGTCACGTAGCAACTCGACCTACATTATATTTTCTTCACTTATTAAAAACCTGAGAAGCAAGGCCTTGGACCGCAACGATCTGTCGCGCCGAATATTATTATTTATTTAGTAAAAACCTTCGTATCGAGCTCTCATGTAGCACTCTAGCTTACGCTCCTGTTGCTTGTTTTGGCATCGTGCTCGATCTACGCTCTTGTTGTTTGACGTGGCATCCTAATATACGCTTCTGTTGCTTTCTTCGTATCGTGCATTTTGGTACCATCTCGAACTACGCTTCTGTTGCCTTGTATATTTTAGGAAGAATATCAACCTACGCTCCTTATGCCCCGCATCGTCAAACCTACGCACCGTGTTTTTAGGTACGCTCCGGACCTACGCTTCTGATGCCTAGCATCGACAAAACTTGCGTATGGTGCTATCACCAGCTAGCTTTACGCTTTGCAATCCTACGCAACACCCATATCTACGCATCGCTCAAGTTACGCAACCTGCTACTAAGCATTGCCCAGATATATCCATCATCAACATTTACGCGGCGCTCGAGTTACACCTTTCTACAAATATATTTCTTCTGTTGATAACATATAATAAAATAATAAAGAAAATTACATTAAGTCTTGAGAAGCTAGGCCTTAGATCGCAATTGTCTGTCGCGCCGAATATTATTATTTTACAATAAGCCTTAAGAAGTTCCGTTACACTATAGAGACTAGATACCTAACAATGCCGCTTGCTTTGCCGCTTAAACGGGGTTTAAATTTATTTGACCTTAATATAATACCATTTTCTAATGTCTCCAATAATCGTTGTGTAGCCTGAAAGATCAATGATCTAATTAGCTAGCTATTATTCGGTTCCAGCAGATATAATCTGTCCACAAAACATATTCAATATTTGGGAACAAAAGCAAGTTTGTGCATAAATTACGCGATTAAGAAAATAATAGTTATCATAATTAGCAAAAAGCGTTTAGTATAAATATTCCGGTCAATCGAGCATAAAAGAGGCTTGCAAATAAATTATGAAAACTATTCATGTTAATGGGACAGAAATAGTGGCTGCGCATTGAAGGAAAAATTTGTAATGCATTTGTTCTTAAAAGCTCAAGAACGTCATCGAAATTAGGGAAAAAAGACACGCCTATGGAGGAAGAGGAGTTCTTGAGAATTGTATTAATAAAGATCGAGAGGATTTCTCGCCCTACTCGTTGAACCAGTTGGAGCTTCGAATGAAGCTTTTGATGTCAGCGCTTTACAAATCGTTATGGTTGTTGTAAAAGAAGGCTCCCAAATGAAGCTTACGCTTTTGAGAAATGGCCGTACATTTGCAGAGAAGATGAAGAATGATCTCTTCCTTATCCTCGTCCATGCTGCTTCTGCAGAAGACATTGGAAAATACACAAAGCCTTGCTGCACGCTTGCCTATATATATATGACACCTACTGTAGCGCTTAGGTGCAATCTGTTAAGAGAGAACAAACACTTGCAGCATTTCAAATCCAGCTTTGGCCAGATCTGTTTCGCTACAGAAGTTATACTATTTGACCAACTAAGATTGGTTTTATCAGTAGCATCCTGCTTTAACATGAGTTTTTTCAGATAGCAATCGGTATGCCTAAGGAATCATTTTCATGTAGAAGGGGCAGCGTAGTACAATTGGCGAGTTGGTCAGCCCGGCAGCTCCCCAGAATGTCTCTATTCCCCGGCACCCAGTAGAGGTGAATGTTGAACTGTTCCTCCCTTCATCTCCCTGAGAGATGATTGGCAGTCTAGGGCTACAATAGATTTTGTAGAGACTGATTCTAGGGATTCCAGAGCAGCTTGGATATCCGAGAAAATGCGGATGTAACATTTCTCTTTTTAATTGCCATGAAACACTGCATTGATTGGGAAGACGGAAAGAGAGGCCAATATTTAGCCTTATTGAGAAAACACCTCCGACTACCCCAGCATCAGTTTTTGAACACATTCCTTTTTGACCTGTTAGTATAAAAACAGATCGATTCATCTTCCAAGATAGCACCTTCTCCTCAAAGCGATCTGGAGGGGATGGTGACCTGGAAGTTGTTGTTAAAATGTAGTTTCAGAATGGCTCCTGCTGTAGCCCTGAACAAACTCTTAACAGAGAAGTGTCCGAATTCATTTCGTATCCACTGTGTTAGTGTAGTGGTTAGTGGTGTTAGGTTGAACAGTATTTCAAGTGCAGCGGAGGGGGTGGTGCGGAGTGATCCGTTCGTACATAGATAAGCCGATTATTGCTTTCGCGATTTATTGCTTTGTCTAAAGCAGTCCACCAGACCACCACCAGGTATTATTACCGAAATATAATGAGTAATATGGGGTTGAAGACCCCATTTGTTACCGATGGCTTTTCTACAGGAGAAGAGTGCCACTGTTGCTTTAAGTACTCTTTTCTGTATATTAGGTTTTCAGCTTTCTGTTTCTTTCCATGTGGAATTTTATAGTTTCTAGTGAAGAGGACAAGTTCTGTTTTGTGGGGGTTTACTCCCACACCACAACGATCTGCCCATCTGTTCAGGTCGACTTGATTATCTTTTGCCGGTCGACAGAGTTTTTTCCTTTCTTTCTATTCTTGCCCTTCTTTTTGTCCTTTTGTTTCGAACACTTTGGATTTGACTTAGCTGACAAGAGCTCATTGAAAGGAATTGAAAATGGGTAAGTACCACCCAAAAGATCTTAAAAAGATCTCCAAAAGACCCCCCCCAAAAGGCCGCCCAAAAGACTCACCAGAAGAACCCCCAAAAGACGCCCCTAAAGCCCCTCAATTGACCCCCAAAAGATCCCTAAAAGACCCTCCCAAAAGACCACCAAAAGACCCATAAAAGATCTCCAAAATCGTCAAAATACTGCCAAAAACTTTCCACTACTACACAAACAAGATTCTCAGCTCGCCATTTGGTACAACGAGCTGAGAAGCTCTAAAGATTGAATTATCTTAAAAGCCTAATAGCAAGCAGCGTAAAATGAAACTCTTGCATACATAAGCGAATTATAGGAATAGACTTGAAAAACCACATTTAACCTTGCGTACCATTAGACTTAAAAATCTATATCGATGCGTAGATTATTTTTCTTAGTTTCCCATCTACTCTTCCTATGAATAAAAAAAAGCCATTGCAAGCTGAGCGCTAAACAATTATTTTAAAACAATTTCCATTAAATTATGACTGATTAAAGTCGAGATAAACGAGTGGACAAACTGACAAACTGACAACTTGACAGACTGACACAAGACCGCTGAAAAAATGTTCCTGTCCTCTGGTTATTAGCATCGCCATTCGGGCTATTTCATCAATTATAAAAATTGTACACCCTTTACAGGAAGTAAAAAAAACAACCCATAGAAATTTAAATTTTTCGTGTAAAATCTCACAATCAGCAAAGTTTGAATAAAATCAGGTTACTTTTTAAAAAAAAAATTACATGGGAGCTCCTCGGATCTGGGGCCCGATCACTTCCAAATTTTTATAAAAAGGGTTGGCATCGGGGATACACATTTTTATAAAATTTGAATAAAATCTGGTTAGTTTTTAAAAAAATTATATTGGCCCTAAGGCCCGAGGGTCTCCAAATTGTAACAGAAAGTGTTGTTACCGGAAATACACATGTGGGCAAAGTTTCAATAAAATCGTGCTTTGAGAAGTGGGTTATAAAATGATGGCAAGATTCCACGACAAACAGACAAACAAACAGATGTACGGGCACGGGCACGAGACTAATATAGAGAATTTAACAAAAACATAATTACGGTGTTCTACAGCCTCAATCTAAAGCTTTAAATTTTTGTCTGTGTAGTTACTTTAAATTTTGGAAAAATGTCAAAGCGCAAGCCGCGCTACATCATCCTTTAACCTCACTTTTTTCAAACTCAAGTCACTCATCCGAAAATTACACCTGGCTACCCTGCGATTCAATTATTAAAACTTCAAACCGCGACCATTTGTTTTTATTTCTTCCGACATACAAAAAAAAGGAAGATAAAAACAAAACGGAATTAAAAGTTTCAACATCTGCGTGCTTAATCCTAATTCGAAAAGGAGCATAAATGCGGTTTGTTCTTTAAGTGGATTGCATTGCATTGAAGGGATCCAATCTGACAGAATGCCCCCTAAATTAAATTACTTGATATTTGCATAGAACGCCAAGTGGGTTGTGGTTGATGTGGCGAAAATGCATGTACGCGAGTCATGTGGAAACAAAGCGCGTTACTTCCGATGCATTGTCGTACATTATGTATGCTGTTCGCGTTTCCAAGGAAGGGCTCGTCTAGTGTTTCTAACGCCGAAAAAAGAGCTAGATTTGGAAAATCCTGCCAAGGATTAAAGGGAAAATTTACGGCGATGGTGTGGCGAGACAGAGCGCGCGCACGGAAGCGATAATGTTATCGGCTAAGTGCTCAACTGTGGGGGCTATAAAACCAGAAAATCTGTCGGGTGTGTGAGTGTGCAGGCAGCTTCAACAAACAGTACAAGGGCAATTATTACCTGTTGTAGCTGATGACATATGCGCTTGAAGTGATTTTCCAAAAAACAAGAAAAAGAGCCTAAGGGTGGCGTCTGATGGACGCACCTTCTTCATTAAATCTGCTTATCGAAGATGTAAACTGCAGAAGCTCATTAATGCGCAGCTCGCAATTTTCATTTGGGCACCAACTCACTTAATCTGCCTCCATTTATTGCTTATTATTGATTTACCCATGAGGAGGCACATACACACAGAATTTACCTTTACAGCCAGTAAGTTCGGCTGCTGGTCATCGTCTGGCCAGACATTACACACAGAGTTATTTACCCGTGTTTACCTTTTTTACGGAAATGAAATCATATCACTTGGAAAAAACACATTTTTGTGCAATTATTCATTTTGAATTTATTGCCTGTTTGTCCTGCATAAATATTATTGGCAGTAATTTACACTGTCCGTACTGATTGATATCAGCGGCTCTGTTTGCAGAGGGAAAATATTTTAATCCTTTTTTTTTTTATTAATTAACGCTATTGACATTGAACGAAGGCATTCCGAGTGTGGAGCCAACGATAATATGAAGGGAAAAAATATGAGGGAGGATTAAAAGAAAAAAAGTATAACGCATCAGGGTTGACTGGCAAAGTGCCTACAGGGAATCAAATGAGTCCAGAAGGAACAAATATTTAATTCGGTCTGCGAGGTCGACATAAACGAATTTTCGGTACTTTGTCGAATTTGGGAACCGATATAGAAGCTACTGGGTGTCAGTTTATTCGGCAAAATCTTCAGTACGGATTAGGTTAAATGGGCTCCTTCAAACCATTCAAAGCACCCGGCGGCGATGGTATATTTCCAACGCTTCTACAGAATACAATCAATCTAATCCTGCCGGGCATGATTTTTATTTACAGCCAGCCACAACTGGTGGTACATCCCTACTGCCTGGAGACATGTGAATTTAATATTATCGCCAAACCAGGCAAGACCTACATATAATTCTATCATCATTTGTTCTCAAAACCATAGAGAGACTTATTGATGTTCATATTAGAAGCTGGCTAGATTTTTCTACCCCTCTGCACTCAAGTCAGTTTGCATAGAGGAATGTTCCATTCTAGTAAAGAAGATAAGAGAACCTATTCGTTCCAAGAAATTGCATTCCTTGACAACGGTTTCGTGCTTTCGATAACATTGGCTACGGCGCAATAGAAAGATAAATTAATAGCAGAGGTGTCGAAGACTCGACCAATCAATGGATAAGGGCCATGCCTGAAAGTCGAGATATAAGTTTCCTCTCAGGAGGTGTGTCAGTATCTGTGACCGCAATTAAGGATTGTCTTGTCCCCAGAGAGGAGTCTTTTAGTCGATCTGCATAGATCAGGCTACATCGCCATTGGGTATGCGGATGACTTGACAACTCTTGTTAGTGGTAAACAAAGCACGACGATTTCTAGTATTATGCAAGGTGCTTTACTACAAGTTTTAGAATGGTGCAACAGTGAAGGACTATCCATCAATCCCTGCAAACCGTCGCTCTAGGTCGAATCATTATAAAAGGCACCACTTTAGCTTATTCCAGTGAGGTTAATTATCTCGGAGTTATCCCTAACCTGGAATTATTTTTTATATATTTTTTTATATAATGAACACTCGCTTAAGGGATTTGATTAGCACAGCATGGGCGTTAGGGCGTTAGGAAATTAGGGAGAGGAAAAGATGAAATATCTGTGCACATGTGTCTTAAATGACTGCAGATCATACAAATGCGGAAGCACAGAGTCGGGCAATTCATTCCACATAACTATTGTGCGGCTAAAGAAGGAACCCCCGAATCGGTTAGTACGTCAGAAGATAGGTGGGCTCGAGTTGAGACACGAGTATTCCGAATGGAGACACGGAATGTAGGTGCTGTTCGGAAGATGATGAATCATCCGAGCGCATTCTCTGTGAATGCCTAGCATTACTTTGGTTTAGAAGACGTATATTTCATAAGGAAAGATGTTCGTCAGCGGAGCTTCGAACTCTGCCACTAAGAACATTTATTAGGAAGGTAGTACATCTCTTAGAATAATTACACCCTATTATACAATAGATCTTATAAAGTCGCAGTGTCAGCCACATGGGATAGGGTGATTTAAAAATACTGGGTGTCAGGTGAGGACTGTAAATTGGATGAGATATTTCCTGAATGCTACATGACTTTATAACAGCATACCAATTTGGGCCTTCGCTGTTATGAAGAAAGAACACGCCTTTCAATAATCGCCCCTTCATTTTTACTTCAGTTATGCATCCTATAACCTAAGCTTAGTATTGTGAGAGTCCCAAAACACTGCTGGCGATGATCATTCCTGACGATGTTAAGACCATTAAATACTTGCAAGCTGGATCACCACTTCTAAAGGGCGTTCTTTTTTGATTAGATAGAAATTAGTAAAAAATTAACTTTCAAACAAACTACCATTCACTATTTGACATTTATTGTTGCTATACTCGGGAAAATTACATGCTTTAACAACGATATCGAATTATCCAAATTTACTTTGAAATTTTCGCAACTGTCGTCTATTAGTTCATAGTTTTTATGGCACAAATAATCGTGCATCTCTGAGCAAGACATCCGTTGAGCTATGGATATGGATCCGTCCGTCAACTACATGGAAAACATGCGAAAAATTCGTCAGACCATATTTATTCAAAAATGAGGCCGGAGTTCGCGTTACAGTCAATGGAGATCATTACCGCATTCTGATCAATGGTTTTTTGTGTGAATACCTCGATGACATTTATCCGGACGAGATGTGAATACAACAGGATGTCGCCGTATAGCACGACGGCAACCATCGACTTATTGAAATCAAAATTTGGCGATAATTTGATTTCCCAATAGCGGCTACTTAAAATCACTAATTATCTCAGCGACCCCGAAAAGATCAAAACTAATATCGGACACCCACCCCCCTTCCATCGACACCCTTCCAACTAAACGTCTTTTACCATCACTATTCATCTGAGCAACCCCGAAAACTATGGAGTCACCGCTCACCAGTCGAGGAGTCTTATTATCACTATCCACGAAAGCGAACCCGAAAACTACAATCGACACTAATATCGGTAATCGCTCCACCATCGACCAACCCTACACGAACAATGTTTGATTACAGGTGGTAAGTAATATGTTTGCCAAGTTTGGTAAAAATTGGCTAAGACGTTCCAAAGTTTAGCTAAACACAAACATACACACATATAGATTTTCTATTTTATATATTAAGATCTGGGAAAATGGTAACGTCTATAAACCGAACAGGACTAAAATCATAAGAAATCACTGAGTTTGTGTAAGATTCCGAGTTCGATTCTTATGGAATAGGCTTCTTTAGGGCGATTCATACATAAAAATATAACTAACACATCGTGGATGCCACCGCCGAGTCAATCACAAACATCACATCACATCAGGACTAAGTTTACGAAAGATGGGCGTAACGGTTTAAGCTGCAAGGAGGCCTCCCGGTTTGGAGAGGTATACTGAAGGTTATATAAATAACATCCTGCTAAGGAAAACCAAACAAAATTCAAGCGAGCTAGAACTTATTGCAGTGCCCACTTTCGGGGAGTCTATGATCAAAAATTAAGGCAAAAATACTCGTACTACAAATATAAATATAATCGGTCACTCGTGAAAGGAATTAAAAATACTTCACAGTCGTCGATTCCAATGCTGGAATTCCAGCTGTCAGCTCTAAGGACAAGGCCAATATGATTGCTGTGCATTTCGCAGCTATATCCACGCGTCCATATTGCCCGTTGCTTCCGCCTCCTATATCTTCGAGTATTAAATACTCTATGGGACTTTTGGACTCGTATAGTTGCTAGAGTTTTAAGTGATCTCAACGTACACAAATTCGCTTTACCAGATGATATATATCCTCAATAGTCCTGAAGAGATGTTATTCAACACTGTCATTATCATTATTTACAACTTTCCATCTATTTTATTCTTCTGAACTCTTCCCGAGTAGTTGGAAAACAGCATTTGTCCAGCCTTTATTTACAAAATGTGAACCGTCATTTCCTTCCTTTACTGACCCACAGCAGTTCGTTTATTCTTTACAATATTATCGGAACACTGATAAATCACCAGTTCGTTAAAGTGACACTGACTGACACTGCGGCATATTGTGCCAGTGCCTTTTCAACCAGGGAACACATCACTTTCCTTACAACAAAGTGTACGTTCCTGTTGTTCAAGTTAATAACCTCTGCTGAAGTAAGGATCTACTTGTGGAAGCAATTGGTCTCATCCGTATTAGATCAAGGCACTCGCTAAAAACATGCTCCTTAGTTTCCTCCTTCACCTTGGAGGAAAACACCAAAGAAATAATCAGAGCAGGCTCTTAAGAAAGCCCACTACCATTCTTAGATGTTCCTTACACAAAAAAAAATACTATCTAATGGGAATATGTTCTACGGACCCTGAAAGGAAATAGTTGAGCGCTAGCTTTGAGTTCTTTCACAGTTCACCTTAATGGCCTGAGTACACAAGTATATAGGACACTACTTTGATCATGTTGCCCTTGGCCAGTGATTACAAACGTCAAAGTAGCATCTGACCACCTTTAATTGTACCGAACTGGAACTAAGACGTTGCAGGCTATCTGAAAAAATAACGACTGAATTGCCTTAATAGTGTGGATTTTGACCTGGAAGTCACTAGGATATTTATGGAAGTTGTTTGGAAGTCAATAATTGACCATAAGTTAAATAGGGAAGGTAAGCATAGTTCCTATAATTCCAATAAGGGTACATTTTGAAGTTCAGATTACTTCATTACACCTGTCCAAACTCGTTCGTCTATCATTCAGACTATTAGAGAATATGTTATAATAGGTCCAACCAACAACCAGTGGATTAAGATATCAATAAGCAATAACCAATAAGCTCTTGTGACGTATTGCAAATTGTCGTCACCATAAGCAATTGTTAACTTTGACTTTTGGCAATCCAAGTTGGTCATGTAGCATTTTCATTTCTTTTTCAAAAATTTATTTGACCATCACCAGATATATGGATAATACTTAATTGTCGGAAACATTTTACTTCGATAGTTTTGGCTGGACGGTATGATATTACTCCTACTATCCATGCATGCTGTATAGTGTACTTTTACCCCTGTCTACTAGCATTGATTTCTCTAACAGCTGCACAGTATTCATTATAGCTTTGTCCATCACGCTGGAAGCCATAAAGCCTCATTGTCGATACCTTTTTCTTACAAAGTGTTTCTTTACTTGCCAAAAGTAACGACATCAAATGTCAATAGGGAACCTTAAACCGAAAGCGAAGTAAAACTGAAACCATAAAAGGTGCAATTAAACTCCAAACATTCCAGATGAAATTTGAAATGTGCACCAAGCGTGTTATTATGTACTCGCACGAGAAAGGTCGCCGCCCATCGCCATCATCAATCCAATGCATTTCATCGAAAACAAAGTAAGGAACTTCCTTGCTTCTTTCATTATCAGATTTTCCCCACTTCAGAAGCTGAACACAAACCACAGATTGCCAGTGGTATTTACCAATTTTATGTTTATGACGTATTATTTATGCCATTTTGTATCTATGTAGGTAGGTAGCTCTGACGTGGATCGTTTCAATCATCCATCGTTTATGCGAAAAAGGGAAATTTTCCTCAATAGATCCGATTTGGATGGCCAATGTAGAAAAACTTTTGAAGAACAATTTTTTTATTAAAAATAAAATTCCTTCCAATAAATGCAATGGTTATGGCACCCATTCCCCATTCCATTACCAAAAGGCAGTAGACTCATGGTCTCAAAGGAATTCTAAGGTGAATTTCGAACATAGCATACTTATGTGTTTGAGTTTTGTTCCCCTTTTTGTTCATCCTCTGCAGCATTTGTGTGTTTTGAATTTCTTTTGCCAAACTATGTAACTTTTTTCTTTTTTTCAACTTCTAGACGTAGCGATTTTGTTAACAGTTGGATAATTAAATGTTATAACGTCAGAACTGTATTGTCGCAGTTCATTTTATTAAACAGTTACCAGAAACGTCTCGAGTGAGTTTAAAATGAACGTGTGCCAGAGTCGTCCTGTGTCATCGACTCTTGGAATGTCATTTAATACTCGAGAATATATCTTTGCATGCTGTACAATTTGGGATTTTGATTTAATGTATTGCGGAAATTTCAAACGAATCTGAAAGAATTTTCATATATGGCTTCCATGCACTGAAAAAAATAATTTACTCATGACTTTGACTTAAAAAGTATTCTATTTTTCTAACTCCTTTCTTTCATTTCAATGCTTAATCATTTGAGGCCTTCAGAAAACTTTAAGGTATTGTTGACAATAACCAATAGAACCCAAAGAAGAAAGTATAATTGATGTGAACGAATACAAGGCAAAGGATGAGCCAATCGAGGAGCAAGTAGTTGACATTTTTGGAGACGCACTAGACATCATTGAAGATAACACTGAGGAGGATGCTGAGCAGTTACAACAGGCGCAGAATAACAAAATTTTCGAGATAGTTACAACTGACCCAGAAAGTGATTGCAGTGAAGAAGAAGAGGGCAAGCTTCAGACAGACCAAGACTTCCAAGGGCATGCAAGCGGGGAAAATTGTCAAACGAAGAGGTAAATATGTCAATCAGCAACATTACTAATGATCCTTTATCTTTCGAAGATACGATGTTAAGACGAGACCGATCCAAATGGATAGATGCGATGAAAATTGAGCTAGCAGTACTTCATAGGAACAAAACTTGGAATTTAGTAGATCGTCCCAAACGAAAGAAGATTTTATCGAACAAATGGGTTTTTGCTATTAAGAAAAACGGTGAAGGCATCAAGGCAAGAATAGTCGCTAGAGGATGCGAGCAGAGAGCAGGTGTGACTATAATGAAATCTTTGCACCCGTAGCTCAATATGAGACAATCCGCACGTTATTTGCAATATGCGGTGAAAACAACATGCATTTGCATCAGATGGACGTCACAACTGCCTATGTGCAAGGTGCGTTACATAAAGAGATATACATAGAACAGCCGAGGTATACTGGAAAAATGGTCAAGAATGATACGCTTTGCAAACTTAATAAACCATTATATGGCTTCAAGCAATCGGGACGTCAGTGGCATCTCAAGCTAGATACATTTTTGAAACGACTTGGTATGAAACAGTCGTCTACGGATGCTTGTCTGTATGTCAAAGTCGAAAACCAAAGCAAAGTCATTGTGGTGGTGTACGTCGATGACTTGATGATAGCTTCTAATGATATATCATTCTTAAATGAGACTTGCAATGTCACTAGCAAGAGAATTCGAGATGAAGGACTTGGGACAAGTTAACAACATTCTCGGAATTCAAGTAGCAAGAGAACATTTGACAGGTAAAATATGTATCCACCAGGGGCATCACATCAAAAAGCTGGTCCGAAAATTCGGTATGGAAGAAGCAAATCCATCTGCTACACCGATATCGATACAAGCAACGTGCTGACAAAAGAATCTTGTCCGAAATCTGCAGAAGAAGTTGCTGAAATGGTGAAGTATCCTTATCGAGAATTAGTAGTGAGTCTTATATATTTAGCTAACGCAACAAGGCCCGATATAGCCTTTGCTGCAAGTACGTTAAGTAAATTTTGTTCTAATCCGGGAAAAGATCATTGGACGGCCGCAAAGCGAGTCGTAAGGTACCTTAAAGGAACTTAACTACAAAACAACTTACGAGAAAACCAATGCTTATGTGGATTCGGACTGGGAAAGTGACCGCGATAATCGGACGTCATGTACCGGATATGTGACTATTTTGGCTGATGGTCCTATCAGCAGGAAATCCAGAAAGCAAAAATCTGTTGCACTTTCCACCATAGAGGCCGAATACATGGCGCTTTCAGTGGTGACAAAAGAGATCATTCACCGAAGTAGGAGACGAACATCTTGTAAACGGCGCGACATCAATACATTGTGACAACACAAGCGCAATCAAACTGTCAAAGGATTTCGTCCACCATGAACGATCGAAGCATGTGAACATTAGATATCATTACACCAGAGAAATGCAGAAGCAAGAAAGAATCGAAGTTAAACACATTTCTAAAAATTAAATGACTGCGGACATCCTGACAAAACCTTTATCTAACATTAAACATAATAACTGCATAGCACTTTTGAAATTGTAATTGTAATTTTTATTTTAAAACCACTCTAAATGTCATGTGCTTCATAGAGGAAAGCTGTCAGAGGAATTCGATATCATAAGTGGGGTACGAAAAGGTTGCATTCTATCGCCGATACTTTTTTTGTTGGTAATTAGCGATGTACTTCGCGCAGCTTTATCTACTGGAAACGGAGAAATTCGTTGGATCATCTTACATATCAACTCAACTCATCAACCTCGGCACTAACTCCGTAACTCAAGTTAACATTGCTGGACAGCCGGTAGAGAGAGTAGAGAGTTTCCAATATCTTGGGAGTATTGTCTCGACCGAAGGTGGAACCGAACAGGCCATTGTCAACCAAATCGGCAAAGTAAAATCATTGTTTGGAATGATGTCCATGATATGGCGAAGCTATGCGATCAGCTTAAACACCAAGCTGCGACTGTTCCGTTCAAATGTTGAATCTATGCTGTTGTATGCGTGCAGCACTTGGAAGGTGACCGCTACTATCACAAAAAGATTACAAACGTTCGTAAATAGGTGCCTACGGAACATCTTAAGGGTTTTCTGGCCTAACCGTATCTCTAACGAACATCTTTACCAGAGAACGGGTCAGGAACCAATAGGCACAACCATCCAACGACGGAAGTGGCAGTGGATTGGTCATACACTGCAAAAAGGCGACAGTTCCATAGCAAACTACGCAATGCAATGGAACTTGTTATCTCAGGATGGTAGAAGAACGGGTCGTCGAGAAATACATGGCGCAGAACAGTTGAGGAGGAGTCACGGCAGTTGGGGAAGAGTTGGAGAGAGCTGAAGTTCATTGCTAGGAACCGCACGCGATAGCGCGTAGGCGTAGTAGAGGCCCAAGACCCATAAGGGGATATAGGACATTAGACTATGACTGCCCTTCGGGCTCGCAATTAATTAACGTATAAACATCTGGTCTATAGTAGAATAAAATTTTTCTAAATCCAGCTTGAAATGCATGCAAGAACGTATTTCTTTTTGACCCATGTGAGCTAATTGTAAATTTAAGCAACAAACAGTTTAGCCGATGTATTCAAAAAGGATATGCCTCTGTAGTTTTTGTGCAAACAGAACATTAACGCCCTTTTGAACCTTTCTGGGACATCTTATCGACAATTTTTTGAGACCTCAATCACAGCTGTACGGTTTTTTTCTTTTCTCAGTTATGTAGGTATTCTTTGACTATAAGAGGTCTTAAAATAAAAAGTGTCATACCGAAAAATAACTATACATTATATACGGTAAATACAAATTCTAAATACAATAATACAATGGATAGAGAGTGGGAGTGAGAGAGAGAATAATACAAGATAACATTTGGTGTACGTGCAATGCCTCACAACACTTTTGGAAGTAATCTACTGGAAAAATTTCTTTAAATACCACTATGTCCCTAAGGTTTCATAATTATTCAAAATGAAGTTAACAACTCAAGTGGTACTTGCTGTGCTCTGTTTCAGTGCTGTTGGAAATGTTCAAGCAACATTTTTTGAGAGTTTTTCTAATCTAAGATGTCCTTGTGTTAACGGTGATAAATGTGAACTTGCTGACCAATGGATAACACAGAAATTGGATCATTTCGATAAATCCGAAACGAGGACGTGGCCAATGGTAAGTGAAGTTTTAGAGAAAGGATAATTAATAATCCATTTAATCCATCTAGCGATACATAGCCAACAACGAATATTTCAAAAAGGGCGGTCCAATGTTTGTTTTCATCGGCGGTGAATGGGAAATCTCAGAGAGTGATATACGTTGTGGACATTTCCATGATATGGCCAAGGAGCACAAGGGTTACTTATTTCACACTGAACATCGTTATTATGGAAAAAGCAACCCAACTGCGTGAGTATAATAAGTTCTACTAAATAAATGTTAAGTTGATAACTTTTACTGTGGCCACTTAGTGAACTGGCCATGGCGAATGTGAAAGATGAATTCAAATATTTAAACGCTCAACAAGCCCTCGCTGATTTGGAATATTTTATTCTCACAATAAAAGAAACGATTCCAGAACTGAAAAAATCAAAAGTCATCATAGCCGGGTCATCATATGCTGGTTCGTTAGCCGTGTGGCTAAAAAAGTTACACCCGAACCTAGTCGATGGTGGTTGGGCATCAAGCGCTCCACTCTTGGCTAAGTTGGATTTCTCAGGTATATAGGGATCCTCATGTATAATACAAAATCAGAATTCGACTTATCATATTATGTATATTGATTTTGAGCAGAGTATTACGCATTCGTTGTTGAGAAATATCGTCAATTAGGCGGCGTTGAATGCTACAACCGCATTCAGGATGGAATCGATAACCTAGAGAATATGCTCAACAACGGCCAAGGCCCCTACTTTCTTAATGAAGATTTCGATGAAAAAAACCCTTTGGATAAGCAATCTCTATTTGAAAAAATTTTGATTGGCTTCGGTGGAAATCTTATGTAAGTTAGGTAGAAGTTTGTTCTGGAGAGGTATGCTTGGATTACTTGGATTTCTTATTGCAGGAAAAATGATATTAAGAAGACGTGCGAGCTGGTTATGAAGGGAAGAAAACATGTATCTAATTTGTTGTTGATCGACGACCCTTTATTCACTTATTACGGTTTATCATTCAAAAACACAATTAAAATTATATCGAACAGGAAGTCATATAAAGACACCTATATATTTTTATATCAGCGGTGCAACGAATTTGGTTGGTTTGGAACCTATGAAAAATTGATTCCCTCTTCGTACTATACGCAAAAATGTGCTGAACTCTTTGGAGAAGAATTTACGGACTCTTACATTGAACAGAAAATAGCGAAAACCAACGAATTCTTTGGAGGATTGTATCCCAATGTGCAAAATATCTACATAAGTCACGGTGAAGATGATCCGTGGATTTTCTTGGGATTAAAAGATGGAGCTACAATTATTCCTGGTAAGTTGCATTAGTTTTTTAAGTTAGCAGAGCAAATATGTTAATTATTTATGTAACAAATCAGGAGCTTTCCATGGCACAGATTTTAGATCAATTAGCTCGGATGATAACAAGGAAATGAGAGCTTCCAAGAAGCAACTTGCTCAAAAAGTTCGCGAATGGATCAGACAATAAAGCTATGAACTGTGAAGTCAAAACACAGTTTATTTACTTACAAATGCCATTAGATGCTATTTAATACCTAGACTCACGTACGGTCGGGAAAAAATAAAGTTTGTAAAGAAAAGACAAATTGGAGGAATGCTTAATTTTTTTATTTTCTTCGTATTTTTTTATTGTATACATAACACAGCGGGAAAAATTATGCTGGCCTAAACAGTCGTTGCATATTATTTCTAGTTTACGTTTTTGTGAATAGAATGGGTTCACTTTTCAGTGAGATAAGCTATCAGATCACCTGTAGAACGTTACGTTAGAAAACTGTACTGCTGGTTGCTAAGGATTTCAGGTGATTCAAGTTATTGCATACGCTTATGATTGATAAGCGCTTACATGACCTTATAAAGTATTGATGTTAGCGTAATAAGTCGGTAAGAGGAAAGAGATGACGGTTCGACTTTTTTAGGAACAGGCTGAATAAAGGACTTCAAAAGAATAAGAGAAATGGAAAGCCTGCGTAGTGGCAATGCCAACGCTGAAGAACACCTCTTTAAAACTACAGTGGGAATACCATCAAGCCCAGATGATTTATGATTTTGAGATCATTTTATACTCTAGCCACTTGACAAGTACGAAAGTAAATCCGTCCCATAGAGGATTCCACTTTGCAAAGTAAAGGCGGCGACAATACGCTATCTGGTGCGAAATGTGAAGCAAGCAGATTGGCCTTGTCTATAGAGCTGACAGTTGGAATGTCATTGTGAATGAGCGTTGGAATTGAAGACGAGGCAGTATTTTTAATTCGTCTCACGAATGACCAAAAATGTTTGCTTCCTTTAGGTAGAGTCGAATTTGACTCGTTTTAGGTAGGCAATCATTTCTGACTCTGAATTTAGTTCGGTTTTCCATATTCGCTTTATAAAACCGAAGGTATATCTCCCGGTTCCTAGTAGCCTCTTTACAGCTTAAATCATACCAAGCATTTTCCTTCGATTTGATACACATTGTCCTGGAAGAGATAAACTGTCTCATGCCCTCGTGGGTTATGTTAGCGATCATATCAGAAATGGCACCCACACCACTATTGACCAGTCAATGCTCCTAAAAACTCAGTCGGCTTTTTGTGTAGCAGTTTTAGGAGTTTTTTTGTTTAACTGCTTCGACAAAGAGAACTACACAATGGTCTGAAGAGCCTAGAGGTGATTATAGACTGACGGTGTAACTGTTAGGATGAGAATTAAGAAACATGTCAAGGGTATTAGCATTATGACCTACAATGTCTGGAAATCGAGTGGACTCATTCCCAAGCTGAGTGAGATGGCTAAAATCAGCCAATAACTCAACATCCCATACTTGCGGTATTGTTAAGCCTGAATGGCGAAGCCAACTAGAATTGTGTATATTGAAATCAAGTGCAATGACGATTTCAAAAAATGCATCAAGCGATTAAATTCTAGTTATAGAGTCAGACAGTGCATCTAACTCACTACAAGTTGAGACACTGTCTAAATTAGGGCTTCTGTATATGAAGTGAATGTCATGCTTACGAGCTTTGACTTTGAGCCAAATGAAATTAAATTCCGCGTTGGAACATTGCTTGTACTGTACTTGGGTTTGATAAGCTACATCACTACGTACATAAATGGCGAGACCGCGGTGGGGGAAAAATACTAGCACCAAGTTGTAACCAGACCAACTGAAATCCAAAACGTGGGAATAAGCATTAACCTGGGTTGTTTTCGTTACTGCCAGAATAGCAGGTTTATGGTCTGCTAAGTGGACGCACGTGGCCGAGAAATTAGATCTGAGCCCACGAATGTTGCACACATCTACCCTCAATCCGGACATCAGTCGAATAGGACATACTCCAATACAGACGAAACGAACCGCCTGCGAAGCGACAATTACAGCACCCAAACAAACTGTTGCAAGTTTTATGCTTTCACAACAGCGCAAGAGTTGAGCGACTGTCACATCAATCACATACACTGTCCGTCTTCATTCACTTTTATGCGCCAGGTCCTGAGCCAACCTTAAATTTTGTGTAGGTGTTTCTGTAGTTCTCTTGATGCAGTTAGAGGGTTTTTTGTGCGAAAACATAGAAATCCTCGGGAGCGTACTTATCGGTCTGAACAACGCATTTATCAAGCAACTCTTTGATCATTTTTCTAGTGATAAGATTATGTCATATTTCGAAATCTGAACCAACCAAAACTAAGTAACGGAACGCATTTGATAGTGAGAAAATTCATGGGCAATGTGATTCATGCAAGGATACTCAAAGGAAAGTTCAAATGTGAGGAAGTTCTCATTCCGAGAATTCCGATGATCCCAACCGATATGATGCCATTTGAGCTTAAACGAATTCAATATCCGATTAGTCTTGCAATCGCCATGACGATCAACAAATCACAAGGCCAATCTAGTTTGTGGCGTGAATCTAGAAAATGGATATTTCTCTCACGATCAATATTCACATGTCGTCAAACCATCTGATTTGTTCGTTCTCGCACCTGACAACAAAACGAAAAATGTCATATATCACAAGGTGATTGAGTGAGGGGAATCCACCCGAGTCCAACCCATCCAGCAAATATTTTAACAGAAAGTAGTGCAACAACACTACGCGAATCATTTCGAGCCACTTCCAGAAAGCAAATGCGTGAATCCAATTCATTTCAATGTAATCAAAATACATTTCATTTTGTTTTTTGTACATTTATTGAACTTTCATTTTGAGTATTCATTTTGTCTTATTTAATTTTATTCAGCTAATAAGTTAATACAACATTTATTGATGCTGAGGCGGTACGAAGTTCGCCGGATTAGCTAGTTAAAGTATAAATAAAAATTGTACCCTTTAATATTATATTACAATACCGTATTAAAAGTAGTAAATAGCTACCAAGTGGGCGTCGTGGCTCAGTGGAAAGGAGCATGGCTACTGAGCAGGTGGTTCGCGGTTCGAATCCCAGTAACACCAAAAGTATTTTTCACGGTGACCCACCTCTCGCGAATTGTTGACAAACGTTCCGAGAGTAATAACTTGTCATGGAAAGTTTCTCAATTCGCCGTTCGGATCCGGCCTTAAGTTGTAGGTCCCTTCCATTTGTGTCCAAAAATGTACATGTGCAACACAAATGGTCGCGAGAAGCTAGGCCTTGGACCGCAATGGTCTTTCGCGCCGAATATTATTATTATTATGGCTAGCAGGGATAATATTTTCTGAAAGTTCTTTGCTAAGAAGTGTTGGGCTTCCGTGGAAATCACTGTTGCCATACATAATTTGACGACGCTAAGAAAATGGAAAATGGATTTAGGAATTGGGTTAAAATTTATCACAAGATTTGGCGAAAAGCCAAAGCCAGAGGGCCTAAACACACGTGGATGCGAAGTTAATATAGGGAATAGATTTTTTAACAAATTCCGAAAACTAGATTTATCTACGAATGTTCCCTTAATGTATTTGCATAAAAACAAAAGATTATAAAATGGACATGTTGGTAAAAACCATATTGAAGTTACCTCGTTTTCGGTTTTTTTTTTTAAATTTTGATAATTTTTGTATAAATCTTCTAATATATAAAAATCTCGTGTCACGTTGATTGTGTTCGCACTCCTCCGAAACGGCTCTACCGATTTGTATCAAATTTTTTATGTATGCGTATTTGGTAGGTATGAGGATAGGTCGTAAAGTATATTGCCTTCCTTAAAAAGAGCCACAAATGACCCAAAAACCTTCAAAAGACTCCCAAAAAAACTCCCAAAAGACCCTCATAAGGCCCGCAAAGGACCCCAACAAGACCCTCAAAGGACCTCCAAAAGAACCCAAAAAGACCCTCAAAAGACCCCCAAAAGGTCTCCAAAAGCCCCCAAAAAGTCCCTCAAATGACTCCCCAAAATAAACCCAAGAGTCCCTCAAATGACCCCCAGAAAAACCCCAAAAGACCCTCACAAGAACCTCAAAGAACCTCCAAAAGACCCCCAAAATACCTCCAAAAGTCCCTCAAAAACCCTGACAAGACCCCCAAAATACCTTCAAAAGACCCTCAAAAGAGTCATCAAAAAAACCCCAGAAGACCCTCCAATGACACTCGGAGGACCTCCCAACCTAGATGACCCCCAAAAAGACCCTCAAAGGACCACCAAAAAAGACCAAAAAAAAGACGCACAAAGGACACTGAAAAAAACCTTAAAACCTAAAAAACATTGACTCAAAATAGCAAAACAAAATTATTTTTGATACCGTACTTATCCTCACCGCAGATAAAGTAGTTTCACTTACAAAAATGTCGTATATCATAAAGCATTGCAATGAACGAAATAGTGATGTTCAAGAAAACAATCAAAACAAACAAATGCTTTGGTTTCAATTGGTTTGCTATGACATTGCAATCGCAATCGAAATGTAAATAAAAATAAAATGTTTTCGAAAAAAGTGTCATATCGAAAAACAAAATTACCAACATACTGGTTATTTCGTAAGATAAACAATTAAGCAAAGCTTTGTTTAGACGACAGCTGTACTCGTACATATACATCGGCTAAAAGTCAGCATACATGTGAACAACAAAAATATATTTGCCTCTATTAAACTTTTAGATTTTTATCCGATATGTCTTCAGTTTGCTTATCAGTTACATCACTATCGGATGTTGTAAGCTGTAAACCAACATACAAACTACACTTTTATTGCTACCAAAAATAATTAGATAATAATTAGAGATAGAGAAAACAACAAGATAACATTTGGTGTACGTGCAATGCCTCACAACACTTTTGGAAGTAATCTACTGGAAAAATTTCTTTAAATACCAGTATGTCCCTAAGTTTTCATAATTATTCAAAATGAAGTTAACAACTCAAGTGGTACTTGCTGTGCTCTGTTTCAGTGTTGTTGGAAATGTTCAAGCAACATTTTTTGAGAGAATTCCTAATCTAGCATGTCCTTGTGCTACCGGTAATAAATGTGATCTTGGTTACCATTGGATAACACAGAAATTGGATCATTTCGATAAATCCGAAACGAGGAGCTGGCAAATGGTAAGTGTAGTTGCGCTTTGGGAAAGGATAATTAATAATCCACTTAATCCCCCGATAGCGGTACTTAGCAAACAATGAATATTTCGAAAATGGCGCTCCAATGTTTGTCTTAATCGGCGGTGAGTGGGAAATCTCAGAGAGTTATTTACATTGTGGACATTTCCATGATATTGCCAAGGAGCACAAGGGTTACTTATTCTACACTGAACATCGTTATTACGGCGAGAGCAACCCAACTGCGTGAGTATAATAAGTTCTATTAATTTAATTTTGAGTTGATAACTTTTACTGAGTCCACTTAGTGGAGTGGCTATGGCAAATGTGAAAGATGAATTTAAATATCTTAACGCTAAGCAAGCCCTCGCTGATTTGGAACATTTTATTCTCACAATAAAAAAAACAACACCAGGACTGACAAACTCTAAAGTCGTTATAGCTGGGGGATCGTATGCTGGTTCTTTAGCCGTTTGGCTGAAAAAGTTGCACCCGAACCTAGTCGCTGGTAGTTGGGCGTCAAGCGCTCCACTCTTGGCGAAGTTAGATTTCTCAGGTATGTGTGTCCTTATGTATGATACAAAATCAGGATTCGACTTATTATATATTATATTGATTTTTCGCAGAGACTTACGCATTCATTGTTGAGACATATCGTGTATTAGGCGGCGATAAATGCTACAACCGCATCAAGAATGGATTCGCTCAACTAAAGACTATGCTTAACAACGACGAAGACCTCTTCTTTGTTAGTGGAGATTTCGATATATATAATCCTTTGGATAAGCAGTCTTTATTGGTACAAATTTTGTCAGACTTCAAAACATATCTTAAGTAAGTTAGGTAGAATTTTGTTCTGGAGAAGTATGCTTGGATTACTTTAATTTCTATAATTGCAGCAACAATGCTGTTCAAAAGGCGTGCGAGCTGGTTATGAAAGGTGAAGAAAATGTTAAAAATTTGCTGTTGCGCGAAGTTGCCTCTGACCCCTATTACGTTTTAACATACGACGTTACTCTTCGAATGTATTTGTACAATGACGATTTTAAAGATAGTTATAGATTTTTATATCAGAAGTGCAACGAATTCGGTTGGTTTTGGACCTTTGGAAAGTTAATTCCCACTTCGTTCTACACGCAGCAATGTGCTGAACTCTTTGGAGATGAATTTACAGACTCTTACATTGAAAAGAAAATAGCGGAGACAAACAAAATCTTTGGAGGATTGAGTTCCAGTGTGCAGAATATCTTTATGACTCACGGTCAATATGATCCTTGGAAATTCTTGGGATTAAAAGATGGAGCTACAATTATTTCTGGTAAGCTGCATTAGCTGCTTAAGTTATCAAAGTGAATGTTTTAATTGTTTGTGTAACAAATCCACATCAGGTGCTTTCCATTGCTCGGATCTTTTTTCAATTAGCTCAGATGATTCTAAAGAAATGATGGCTGCGAAGGAGCAAATTGCCCAAGAGGTTCGCAATTGGGTCGGATAATAAAAGTATTCAACAAACAAACTATGAACTGTGAAGTCAAACCACAGGTTATTTACTTACAAGTGCCATTAGATGCTATTAAGTACTTAGACTTACGGACGTAGACTTACGAACAAATAAAGTTTGGAAAGAAAAGAAAAGCTGGCAGAAATTTAAACTTTTTTATTTCCTTCGTTTTTATTGTCCACTTATTCCAACGGTCAAAATGAACCCGGCCTAAAAAGTCGGTCTGGTTTTTTTTTTATTTTTATTCATAATATGAATTTTTTCGATATGAGAGATGGCAAGAGCACTTTCATAAGTGGCTAAATGGTCAGCTAACTGAGTAATTAGAGGCTCCACAAATTACCAACAATTACACTATGCTATCCCCTGAGATCCTCCTCTCCTAGTTCTCCATGTCCTACTAGGACGAGCCTTCCTTCCTTCTTTCTTCCTTCAAAATTCTTGGAGTCTCTATTGAAAAATTCGGTTTTTCAGTAACTAGCTGACGTCTTTCTTGAAGGCCAACAACTCGACAGTAAATTGTACCGGATTCGTTTGTAGTACCAGACCTAACATACGAAAAAGGTATGCACAACTATCGAGTCGATAGGCTCAAACGCCAAACATTGCACCCAGCATGAGCGAAAAAGCTCGAAGATTGGACTAGAGGCATCTTGCGTCTCATGCATAACAAAGGATATATCACAATTTGAAGCAGTTATCCTGGTATAATGTTGTTGAGTACCGCGCGTATACGATTTTCTCCTCTATCCTACAAGCCAGAATAGCCCCTTATTCTAAAGTCATTATTGGCATATACCAGGGGGGCTTCATTCTTAGGGCATCAAAAATTGATCAGATTTTCATCCTTAGACAGGCGATGGAAAAATTTAATAGAGTTTAAAACTCACTACACAATCTCTTAATAGACTATATAAGAAATGTTGATGCAATTAACCCATCAACTGCACTTTAAAATCCTCGATAGTTTGATATTAAATTTTCATATTACAGAACCGCAGTTGATCCACTATGTAGGAGTATATCGTTGTGCTTGGAATTACGAGCCCCTGTCTTATGTATTCTTCATTTTAACATACTTTTACTCGAGTTATGCTCGTCGGTCGTACAAGGTTCGTTTCTCCCTTTTTTCTTGTTACAAATTAAAAAGTAGTGGGTTTTGTTGTAAGTTTAATTACCTCTTATTTTTTGTTTTTGTTTGTCTTGGTTCGCAAAATAATGACAACGAGATAGTGGAAATACTTATATATATATACTTAAGACATTTGGTTTAGCCTATATAAATAAATGACTGCTACTACTACTCTTTCTAACTGCGTGAGTGGGTTTAAGCGGGTGTTATCGAAAACCAGGCGGACTGGGAGTAGCTAGCAAAAAGACTGCGAAGTAAATCAACAGACCTTTGCTCTGTCAACGGCAGAGTAAGCGGAGAGCTTTCGTGAAAAACAGTTTTGACTCGGAGTAGCTAGCAAATACTACGAAGTAAATCAAAAGTGCTTTGCTAGACTACTACACCAAAAGGTTTGTTTGTAAAGAACGGGAGTCAGTGATAGACTCCCAAGAAGAAATTACTACGCTCTCAGTAGAAGGATCTTCCTGATTATTTTTTAGTTAAGTTAAGTTTAATTATTTAAGGATTTAGTATACAATTTAAAAAAAAAGAAAGGTATAAGAATGTAAAAAAAATTAAATTAAACTGACTTAATTGAATTCAGCTTCCTTACGGCTGATGTCCATTGGTGTTATGGTAGAGAGTGATAGTTGTACTGCCGAGGCTATCATACTCGCCGGTAAGATCCTACGGCAGTATCGTAAAATGTTGGAGATCTTAATAAATCGTCGAATTCCTGATGAATTATTACAGCCAGTGGGCTTAGATTAATCTGGCTTTTCAATATTGGCTTTGGCACTGAATAACAGGTTCTCATGTGTTCCTACTGTTGACATTCTTGCAGAAGCTTTTCGATGGATGCAATTTTGCTTGCTTTATACAGATCTGTATTTGAGTAGAGGTAGACATTGTGGAGCTTCGTATGGAGGATAGTACAGGCACAAAGCACTTTCCTTTCGAACAGCTGTAATCTCTTCATGTATGTTGGAGATATCGTGCACCAATTGGGGAACCCATAGCATATTACCAGGCGGATGATCTGCTTGTTTATGAATAGATTTGTTTTTTTGGCTGAGTTCCTGGCTTCTTCGCATTAGAGAATGTGACAAGCTGAAAGCATAATTTTCTCTCTTTGAGGTCCTCGATGCATGTACGTTAAACTAAAACAGGTCGCTGAAATTAATTCCGAGGCATCGAACTGTCCGTGAGTAGTTGATGACCGTATTGTTATCCAGCCTAAATTTTAAGCTCCTTCCATTAGCGGCTAAATGGATGTTGAGGGTAACCGAAAGCAGATTAGTTCGGATTAAGTGGCGTTGATTTGGATTCCCCACTTTAGGTAATATTCTTGAAGCCTCTGAATGTGAGTTTCGACTCGTTATACAGCTAGTTGTGCTGCTGCTGTACGTAATAGAATCATCTGCGAATAGGAAGATTGTTGTTCTTGTCATATTAATCGGCTGATCTGATGTGAAAATGTTGAAAAGCACCGGTCCAAGTCCTTGCGCTACTACCGATTTAATGCTCCTGGTCGTTGATTTGGCTTCATCTATTTGCACGGCCTGATTATTTGTGTTTTTATCGTCCTACGTGGTCTTTTATTTGCATCGAATTGGTAGAAATTATATTATCCCTGGCGGGAAATAAGAAATCGTCAATATACACACGTAGGTTTATCGAATATATTTGGTTGGTTTGTAATTTTAATATTTTAGCCATTGAGTGAGTGCTCGCACAAAAGAGCAATTTCCTGGTTTGTCTCCGGAAGGTTGTGGGTTTCGATCCCCGCATCGTGTGTTTTCCAGGTGGAGGTCTTCTCCATAGTGCTTATGGCGCACGTGAATCGTACCGGCTAACTTGTGCATATATATTATTTCCTTGCATTAATTCGGGCGTTTTGGGGTTTATATATATATATACATATAATTCAGGACGGACGCTTGTTTGTGACTGAAAAGTTTATTGTATATTTATGCACGGTGTTTTATTTTTATAATTTGAGTATTATAAAGTATGAAAAGTAGTTTTTATTTTATTTGGTAAGCTTAGAAATAAGGTTCGTTGCCTCGGTGATTTAATTTAATCCGACATGTGGTGTGTGTAAAATCAACTTCGTTACAACTAAATTAAAATTGACTAAGATAGTAAAGCGAGCTTCTCAGCTCGCCTTATCTTTCTTTATGTCCTATATCCCCTTGTGGGTCCTAGAAACTCTACTACGCCTACGCGTGCGTTGCCTGGCAATGAGCTTTAGCTCTCTCCAACTCTTCCCCAATTGCCGTGACTCCTTCTTAACTGTTCTGCGCCATGTATTTCTCGGACGACCCGTTCTTCTACCATCCTGAGATAACGGGTTCCATTGCATTGCGTAGTTTGCTATGGAACTGTCGCCTTTTCGGAGTGTATGACCAATACACTGCCACTTCCGTCGTTGGATGGTTGTACCTATTGGTTCCTGACCCGTTCTCTGGTAAAGATGTTCGTTAGAGATACGGTTAGGCCAGAAAACCCTTAAGATGTTCCGTAGGCACCTATTTACGAACGTTTGTAATCTTTTTGTGATAGTAGCGGTCACCTTTCAAGTGCTGCACCCATACAACAGCACAGATTCAACATTTGAGCGGAACAGTCGCAGCTTGGTGTTTAAGCTGACCGCATTGCTTCGCCATATCATGGACATCATTCCAAACACCGATTTTTCTTTGCCGATTCGGTTGGCAATGTCCTGTTCGGTTCCACCTTCGGTCGAGACAATACTCCCAAGATATTGGAAACTCTCTACTCTCTCTACCGGCTGTCCAGCAATATATCGGCGATAGAATGCAACCTTGTCGTACCCCACTTATGATATCGAATTCCTCTGACAGCTTTCCTCTGTGCAGCATATGACATTTAGAGCCATCATAGGTTGCTTTAATAATAGCTATTAGTTTATCGGGAATACCTCTCCGGCGCAAGGCGAGCCAGATAAACTGTCTGTTGACACTGTCAAACGCCTTCTCAAAATCGACGAACAGCAGGTGCAGTGGTGACCGGAATTCAACGCACTGTTCAATAATGATCCGCAGGGTGTTTATGTGGTCTACACCGGAGGATCCAGTGCGGAAACTTGCTTGTTCGGCATCGAGTGTATCTTCCAGATGTTCCTAAATTCGCTCAAGTACTACTTTGGCTATTACCTTTGCAACTGCATGAAGAACGCAAATGCCTCTCCAGTTTTCGCACTCCATAAGACAACCTTTTTTAGGGAGCTTGACAATCATTCCCTTCTTCCACTCATCGGGGCTGATCCTCATCTGAAACGAGTACCATCTAAGCCTTTCAACGGATGTTGGCTAGAGCGGTGACCACCTTTCAACTCTTTGGTGATTCTGTAAACGGTTCTGCTATCGCACCTGCTCGCTGCTTCCTCTGCTTCTGAGGCCAGGTTGTTAATATAGTTACGCTTGTCACGTCTTACACTAGGCTGCACTTCTCTCATTTTTCTTCGATACATGGACTCTAGCTCGATCCTTGCTGCTGCTGGGATATCTACAAACAAACGTACAAAGGTATAAATGTACACACCACACCGCTGAAAAATTTTCATATCCTCTGAATATAAGCTTCGCCTGCATTAAAACCAAAGAAGTTTTTTTACATTTACTTGTGCTTGTCTACGTACTGTTGAACCGTTCGTTTTTTGCATCAGAAAACACCAAGTTGACGAGATCATTACGTTCGTGCAGACGTTACGTGTACTCGCATATGAAAATAAACGATTCCAGAGCAACAAATTGTAATAAGATTCAACGGTTACAATTTTGCTTTTTGTTTTGTTCAGTGTACCGTTGGTATTTTGAAATGGGCAACTAATGTAATATTTATATGAATTCCTGACAAATTTTATGAATTTTATGGAGTTGCAAAATTGAAACTATAGGAGAAGAATAAGAAAAAGACCTCCTGATGGCCGCGCACTTGTGTTTGGAGAAAGTTTATTTCGATTTTTTTTTGAATGATGAAATCATACTCGTATCTCTGCTCCAGACAAAAATGCCAAAGTAATAACTTTTCATCTCGATTCTTGTCGAGTTTTTTTGTACATATCTGTGTGTGTAAGTCCTCTTTGTGCATTGAAAGTAAAATCTTCTCTGCATAACTGAGTGAAGTCTGATTTGGGAGTGATTTGAAGTGAATCGTCTTTTCCAGCTTTACCAGCATGCCGTGTCCGTCCGAAGCTAAGTTGTTCAACAGTTGTTCGCACAAACTTCAAAATGAAATTTTCCTGCTGCGTCTGCTCTTGTTGTTGGATAGTCATTTTACTTTTACTCCCCCGTCCTTCTATCCTTCTGAACGCCAATTTAATTAAAAACACTCTTTTCGTCCTAATGCATATTCCTGTAAGTGAATTTTAAAAAGCCAACGGAAGCAGCGCATAGCCCAGCACAGCTGATGCGGATGGCATTGCATTTCGCTCACATTGCTACTCCAACTGCTCCTACTGCTCCACGAGTGTAAAATTTATTTGGTGGATTTTATCTTTGCAGTTGTAGCAGTTGTTGTGCTTTGAAAACCAGCAGCGCTCTTTCTTACCTACTGTTGGTCTTCGACTGATGTTCCCGGTTTTTTTGTTGTTCCGCAAATGCTTGGCAAACACTGGGTTTTCAGTTGCCAAAGAACCGCATCATTATCATTTAATTAAGTTAAAATTTATTAAAGTACAACAAAGGATAAGCTAATCACTCTGTGAGTTACTGCAGTGCAACGAGTAACAATGAACATTTTTGTATTTCAGACATTCCCATTGAACGCTCCACGAACGGGGGGTACTTGATTATGGAAATATTTAAACTTAAAATATTTCAAATTATGCTAAAAAGGATGTACTTTAAAAGGACGCGTTTAAAGAGAAACAATAAAGGAATAAAACTCCGATATCGTTTGGACAAAGAGATTTTATGACCGTCACCTTTGTTTAGGAAAAGTGTTTCAGAAATTGTTTCTAACAAAGTAGAAATGGCCTTGTCACATAATAGAACATGTCAACCATCGTTTTTGATTGAACAGACGCGATCCTATTTTAAAATATGTATTTGGGGCCTTGATCTATTGGTTAGTCCGCCGGACTACAGAGCGGGGGATTCAAAATTCAAAATTCAATTCAAAAGCAACTGAGAGCTTTTTCGTAGTGCCACCTGCCGGGAAGGTCGAACAACGGGATCTATTGTGTCAAAATATTGTCAGGAAAATTTAAATAGAAATCTATTATTGCACTCGTATAAGAATAAGCATTGTATTGAATTGAATTAAAATTAATAAATTAGCAAAAATCATGGCATATATTTAGGCTCAGTAATATTGTATATAAAATTTAAGATCTATATATGTTTCCCACATAAAGGAACTTGTATATAATTTGTATATAACGTGTAGAGCTAGGTGGTTCTTTACGCAGGTAGGTAGGTAAAGTGGTGGACCCCGCTGTACTTGCGAGCGCTAGTGGCCGGGCCGGACTACTGCAGAGGAAGTGTATGAGCGTTTCCTTCTTATTTTCATCTTCTGCAGAAGTTGTTGTGCTGTATACGGAAATTAGCAGCATGTCTGGCCACTGGCCAGTGGTCAGTGCTGATAGCCACAACTCTAGCAACATCCTTTCGGATTCTAGATCACAACTCGGTGGTTTTCGTTTTTCTGTAGGATCGACAGTAGGCAGATCGAAAGACTGCTCAAGCCCATTCAACATCTATAACGGGCTCCGACAAGGGGATGAACTGGCCTGCGTTCTCTTCAACCTGGCGTTGGAGAAAGTGATTCGAGATTCTGACGTAACGGCAAGAGTAACAATCCTCTATAAGTCCATTCAGATATTGGCTTACGCAGTCGATATTGACATCGTTGGTAGAAACCCAAAAGCTGTACAGGAAGCTTTCATCCAAATCGAGCAGGCGGCACGAAATCTGCGGCTGCACATAAAGGAGGGCAAAACAAAGTACATGTTGGCCACGCCTGCGAGTAGAAGATCTAACATTGGTTTCTCAATTCAAATAGTGGAGCGCGAATTTGAAGAAGATCTATCCTTTAATTATTTTGGGTCAACTGTAGCAGCCGATAACAGCATGGAACCAGAAATACGCACACGGCTGCTTAAAGCCAACAAAGCCTACTATAGTCTGTCAAGACTCTTCAAATTTAGGAACTTAACCAAAACATCCAAGCTGCTGGTATATAGGACAATGGTCATACCAGTACTTACATATCGATCCGAGACTTAGGTGCTTACCAAAAAGCATTCTGACCTCTTAGCTGCGTTCGAGAGAAAAGTCATACGGAGAATTGTTTGCCCCGTATGTGAGGAATGACGATTCCGGAGACTCTGTAATGATGAGATCTACGAGCGTTATCGCGATGTCAACATCGTGAATAGAATTAAGCTCGGGAGCCTCCGGTGGGTAGGTCATCTAGCTCGCATTAGCGAAGATGATACCGTACGCATCGGCTCGAAATCAGGACCGGTGGAGAGAGGCCAGGACCGGACACCCGTTGTAGAGCCAAATATGATGATGATGAAAATGATCGGAGGAACCGTTTTCATCACCTGTACAGGGGTAAATTAAGCGAACCAAGTTAACTGATTTAAAGTAAATGAAGCCAATTTATCTTAATCTTTCCATTTTTCTATTATCCCCAAAGAAGTTCATTAAAAAAAAACACACAGAAAACGAAAAGTGAATTTCTACTCTAAAATTTGGTAATCCTTTGTGAATCACTCAACAAATTTCACTGTCACTCGCCTGATCTAAAGAAGAAAACATCAATCTTCTAAATAAATATAAAATCATTTATTTGTTATTTAACTTCAAGGACAAACTTACAAGGCAAAGGAAAATCTCGTTCTACCCCTTTTCCATTTAATAAGCACACACAAAATGTTGAAAGGTAGCACAATCCATTGGCAATTGTAATCGACAGCAAACTTGTTTTCATTTTATTGTCCTAATCCGATTTGCACCTCCGCATCACCCTTTCACTCTATCATCTCTTCGAATTTCAATTCTCAGTCAATCGAAAAGTAATCCATAAAAACTTTTCATAATTCACATAAAGTCAAAAAAGGATTCCGCAGGAGATTATGGAAATGTTACGATGACATGAATGTGTTTTGCATCCAATTGCTTCGCTGCCATAGCATCCACCCTAAAACTCACCCCCCATGGTCATCATCATCATAAAAAGGCTTAACATCGTTATTCAATTTCGTTCTGTGCTCTAAAATACCAATGATGGATAAACTTTAAATGTTCTCTCTCAGCTAAGGAAGGTGCATTTATCCAGATGGGTCTTCACATAGCAAAAGGCTTCTCAAGAGTTATAATGGCTATGTGTGTGTGTTGTGAAGGAGTGAATAATTTTAAAATAACTTGAAAGGTCGTCATGCGAATTTTTAATCCTTTTAGATGGAGATTTGATAAAAAAAAACCCCAAACATTTTGTAAGTTCCAGTGAAGGGAACACAGATAAACGTGTGTGTGTACAATATAAGGAATGGAAAACAAACAGTTGGATCTCTAGAAAATCTATCATATGATTTAGTTTCGCTAAAAGGTTTCTAATTTGTTACTATGCTGCTAACTAAACTTTTTACTGTCTAGACAGGGCGGAGAATTTAATCCCTAGATAATTGGCCGTAGAGAGAAACTTTTTTATCACGTGACCATTCCTTGCCAGAGTATTTGTATTTGCAATTTATAATTTTGAGGCCGACTTAAAAATAAAATAACTTTTAAAACCATTTGAATTACTTTCGTTGGACTCAAAAGTTTAACTCTGTTGTACCTACCCATAGAAAGTAAAACCTGACGACCTCCAAGCAGGACCAATGCGCTTCCTTAACTCTATCATTTTAATAAAAATTCTACAAATAAAAAAACATTCGTTTCCATTGTACTTTAAAACGACTATGTCGTAGTAGATACCCTTAGATTCCGACTTTTTATTGCAAAGAAAATATCTCTGGGGCATTCGGCATTCAATTCGTCCTCTTTATAAAAATATCCGAAAGGAGACAATTACAAAACATTATCACGATAACCGGAGCCGGGAATCCTTCTCAATCGTTACTCTTTTGCATGAAATGAAATGGAAGTAGAAAATTAAAATTGAAATGATTCACATGAGGAGGACATGAATTGAATCGCTCTTGCACAGTGGGATGAAATGTATAAATTTCTTCCACCACCCTTTTACCTAAGTAGTGGAGCCAATGTAGGTGTTGCTAATGCGTTCATTTCATTTGTTCATTTCATTACGTCCACAAGCAAAGCAGCGTGTCGTAAACTACTTTGTCCACGTCTATACCTTATTCACTAAAAAGAAAAAAAAAAGTTTCCTGCACTATGGTTTCAAGGAAAAATCCTTAAAATAGTGCCAGAAGCCAAATATCTAGGGGTCATGTTTGACCAAAAAAATCACATCGAACCCAACGAATGTGTGACTTTATGGTTATACGAAAGCACTATAAACCCCAGGACCATTAACGCGGCCCCGATTTGGTGTCCAAAAACAAAGCAATCAAAGGAACTCTCAAAACTGAATAAAATCCACAGACTAATCTGTCTAAGTGCGGCCGGTGCTGTAAAGACTTGCCCAACGGCAGGTACAGAAAAGCTTCTCATGCACTTGCATATCAAGAGCCGTTAAACTAAAAAGTGCCAACCAAATAAAAGCCAACAGACCGGGACACACCAGTATCATAACCAAAATAAATTTGAAAAAACAGCCATTTTTATAAAATGCCGACCCCGCGGCCTCAGCACTTCAAAATTTTTACAAAAAGTGTTGTCAATCGGAGATACACATACGTATGATATTTGAAGAAAATCGGGTAAATTTTGTAAAATATTTGTATGGGAGCCGATTGGCCGAGGGGGTTGTCATTGGAGGTACACATGTGTGCAAAGTTTGAATAAAATCGGGCTTTAGGAAGTGAGTTTAAAATTGATCACGAGATTTGGTCAGTCATCCAGTCACAAACACTCCGGCACGCGAAGTTGTTTCTTAGTCCAAAATAGCATTTTTATATTCCGCGTATGACGCGTGTCGCGTGTGATGGGTTGAATTTTTTTTCGACTTCTTTGACGTCCTTTTTAACCAACTTCCACACGACCTAAAGAGCAGAAATTTTGTGAGTGTCTAAGTCCAAAATAGCAATTTTTATATTCCGCGTATGACACCTGTCGCGTGTGGCGAGATTGATGGGGTGAAATTTTTTTTTTTCGACTTTTTTAATGTCCTTTTAAACCATCTTCCACACGACCAAATGCTGAAATTTTGTGAGTGTCTAAGTCCAAAATAGCAATTTTTCTATTCTGCGTATGACGCGTGTCGCGTGTGACGCATGTGATGGGTTCAAATCGCGCCATTTTCTCGTTTTTGAGGACTTTTTTAACCAATTTTTGCATTATAGAGATTCTAGAGGACTTGTGAGCGGCTCAACGTCGATGGCCAATTTTGATAACCCGCGTTTGACGCATGTTGCGTCTGGCGTGCGTTAATACTTTGATATAACTACTTTGAAATAACTTTGAAATAACTCCGACCTCAAAAACATATATTTTGGCGATTATTAGCAAATAACTGTGACTGTGTGGCGTGTTTTGATGTATACATAAAAGTTTGTACCCGAAAAACGAAGTTTCTTACATTTACTTGTTTTATTTTAGACTTTTCCGTGATAACAAGAAATCTATATATTTATTTATTCATAACTCGCCTCAACGACCCAGAAAGCTATAGAATCGACACAGATATCCTTAAAAAATAATGGTAAAAATATACTTGGGCAATAAAAAAAATAAAAAAACACTCACCCTGTGCCCAGCATTATAAAGGCTAAAATCTCTTAAGCGTGTATACAAAAAAAACAAATAAGCGCCTAAAAGTAATCCACTACAAATGCTGAAAAATAAAAATGCATGCAAATCGCTTTCTTCTTTTGTGGTTTAAATTGTAAAGCAGCGCTGCACACAGGCACACAGTCATTGTAGTAGGGCGTGATCTGATGCCGCCTTGTGGCATAATTGTTAACAATTTTGTATGGGAGCCCCACGATGTCGTGGCCCGTTCACTGCCAAATTTTAATAGAAAGTGTTGTCACCGGAAATACAATACATGTGTGCAAAGTTTCAATCAAATCGGTTTATGGGAAGTGGGTTAAAAATTTATCGCAAAATTCCACCACCGAACGAACGAACAAACGACAGACAGAACGAGAGAACTCTGTCGACGCGAAGTTAATATAGATATTTGCCTACTCTTTGCTCCACAGTGCTTCATAAGTAGCCTTCGAATTTCAGCATATACCGCTAGCACAAACTCAGCGCGACTGTCCCTGTACTCGCACACCATTTGAGGAAATGTGGGTCGATCAAGATACATTTGTTCAGAAGAAAAACTGAAAACAGAACTCATAATCATCATCAGCGGACAGAATAGCGAAATAGAGATTGAGAGTGAATTGCAGATTTGCTGATTTTGTGCTCATCATTTGACTTATCGGATATTTCCATCTGCAAAAAAAATTACAGTCCTTTTAGAAAACATTGCCGGCCGTCAGGCGTTGCTGTTGTCTTCGTCGTCGTCGTTGTTGTCGCTGATGTCGTCATTGATATGTCAAATGAGTATTTGCCAAAAAGATGTCTATCGCTTTTCCCAATGTAGCGCGATAGAGACACATACTCGTATGTCCTAGAACCTCGCCAAACGACGATTTACCTCTTTCACATTCCGCAAATTTCAATTTAAAAGCAACATGAATCAGCGCAGCAACGGACACGATTCAATTTTTACCTCGAAGTGATTCCTTTTTCTGTATTTTGAGAAATATGTGGGTCAACTGATGGCAATCCAATTCAAATAGAACGATCCAACTGAATGTGCATACTTAGTCTTTTGCCGCTTCATTGCTGGATTGGATGAGACATTGAGAAGCACCTTTCAGTTTATTCTGAATAAAAATTCAGACTTTATGACGCAATTCCGCAATTCAAAACGCGGTTGCCTTGCTTGCTTTAAACGGATACTATCGGAGAAGAAAATTTACTTACCAATTCTGGTCCATGTACATGCCATCAGACAGGACAGGACACACAGATGAAATCGTTCCATTATTTAGAATCGGAAAGGCGGCAATGGCGGCAGGGTGGCTGCTATCTAGACAAATGCTTTGGCAAATGTTCAAGTAAATATACATTGTGCCTCTTTGCGAGTAGTCCATTGAGTCTACTCCATTTTTATTTCTGGTTCATGTTTATCGACATGGACGAAACTTCTGTGATGGGCAAGGAAAAATTTAAATGTTCCTTGTCGAAACGTATAAGACAAGCACTCACGGTCATCTACCTCTTCGTACGCCAATGAACCTCGAACAATTGTGTGACACACTTCGAAAGATAACTGTAACTACTGATAGGTGCCATTTTACGGCCATTTCGTGGCCAATTCAAGGAATGCACAGGAATACTTTTCTGAAAACCAGTGCCAGTGTAAAAATGTGAGTTGGCAAGAAATTTGAATGTTTCTTCAAGTGCAGGGCAGTAAAATTAATTTTATTATTCACAAAATGTTCATGACGACCAAAATTGGAATCGATTCAGCAGTTGGGCAGTTGGTTGGGCATTAAATTACATTTGTTAGGTCTGTTTTTTTGTCTTTGCTCCTTTACGGCCATGACAGTTTACAGGTACCGCTTATGCTTCCGTATTTAATCAAATAATTTATAATTTTAAAAAGTAATGAGTTAGAGTAAGGAATGTAATTTTCAATATATCCAGGTTTTTATTTGATTTTTTTGTTTACGGCAAGCTACAACTGGGGATACCTTCCAACTAGCTGGTGACAGGTAAATGAAGTCTATATCCCCAAACCAGGCAATAGGCCTAGTGAGCTGCCTATTGCTTATAGAATTATAAGTCTAATATTATTTGTACCCAAAACCATGGAGAGACTCATTTATGTGGACATTAGAGGCTGGCTAGATTTGTCTACCGCTCTGACTCAAGTCAATTTGCATACAGGAAAAGTTAAAGTACAGAAGGTGCCCATCACTGTTGTGAAGAAGAAAGAAGGAACTTTTCGTTCGAAGAAAGTTGCTCTATGTGCTACGCGACGCAATAGTAAGAGCAATCACTAGCAAAGGTATCGGAGACTCGATCAATCAATGGATGAGGGCCATGCTAGAGAGTCGAGAAGTTACTTCCTCCTCAGGAAGAGTGTCTGTGTCAGTGACCGCAGTTAAGGTTTGTCCCCAAGGAGGAGTCTTGTCCCACTTTCTGTGGTCACAAGTCATCGACAGCCTTCTATCCGATTTACAGAGAACAGGCTACATCGCCATTGTTTGTAGGGATCAATTTTCGATTCTTGTTAGTAGTAAACACAGCACGACCATTAGTTTTGTCATCCAAGGTGATTTACTACACGTTTTAGAATGATGCAGCAGAGAAGGACTATCCATAAATCCTTGCCAAACCTTTCTAGTGCCTTTCACAAAAAGAAGATTGGCCGATCTAGACCTATCACTATTAAAGGTACCACTTAAGTTTACTCCAGTGAGGTCAAATATTTTGTAGTTATCCTTGATAAATGGCTTAGCTGGAATTCTCTCATCAAGTCTGTCATCGAAAGCGCCACTAGCGTCCATGTGGGACAGCAGACGTCTTTACGGGAGAACTTGCATTCTAAATCCTAAAATGATACACTGGATGTACACAATGATAGTTGACCATTATCACGTACGCAGCAATCGTTTGGTGGCTGAAAGTTCTTGAACGAACAACGTTAAAAACAACGGTTTTTGTAACATAATTATTTGCGTCGTTTTGTAGCACATAATTCAGTCTAAAATACGCCTTAAAAGCATGTAATCAATATGACTGCTTTCTGTGATATTTCTTTAAATAGTCTTGGTGATATATTTAAATCGATACCAGTTGCTTTCTTGAGATATTTCAAATTGTGTTACAGGTTTGATTTCCCTTTGCGGTTGATAAACTAGGGTTGGATTAATGTTGGATTAAATATTGTGTGGTTGAAACACCGTAGCCAAATCTTTCAACTTTTTCAGCTTCTGTTCCTATCCATAGTCCTTGTTCATTCTTGATTTGTGGACTTAAACAAAGAGTCGTTTAAATCTTCTGCTTTCCAAATGAGAAACAACCAAATACTAATATACTGGCTTAGAAAATTTATATTAATGAAGAACCCATTTTTTTTCTCTTAATAAAAATGTGGAAAACATATTTTTTATGCAAATAAATATGCAAAATACGGAACATCAGGAACTCTCATGTTCCTGTCGCGATACAAGGTAGGGTAAGGGTAAGTTTTTTTTAGTGCGAAAAAGAATGAAACCCTCCCTACATACTTGGCTTCGTAATTACGTACTTGACATCACCTTCGGAACTCCGACAGTGAGCTGAGTACACAATAGGTGGAGGGTCTCTTCCGAGCCATCTCTATCAGATCATAGGATAAACCTATTTGAATTGGAGGGTTTGTAGATGTTAAAAATGTAGAAAATAACTATTAGATATCCTAGAAGGACAAATTGGGAAGCTTTCAAAACCAATTTGAGATACAACTTGGAGCACATTTTAGTTCAAAGAATGGCCAAGTGCCCACATGAGCTAGAATGTGCGGCTAGAGAAATTAATAGGGCAATCTCCGATGCGTATGAGTCGAACTGCCCGGTGAGTTCTCCTAAAGTGAGCAATGAAGCTCCATGGTGGAGTGAAAAGCTGTCAGCCCTTCGAAAGTAGGTGAGAAAACTCTTCAAAACCGCTAAGAAGAGGGGCATTTGGAAGCAATACAGTGAAGGTCTCACAGCATACAATATTGAAGTAAGAAGAGCCAAACGTAGAAGTTTCCGTAACTTCTACGGGGAAGTAACCAATACTACAGCATCTACCAGATTGTTTAAAGCGATGGCAAAAGATGTCAAGAGTAGCAAGACATCACTTATGGACCAGAACGGGAAGTTCACAGAAAAACACACTTTCCAGGTAGCATAGTGAGCGGTATCGAGCCCGAGATGGAGCTGAACCAACTCAGGGCAAGAAGGGAGAACTGGAAGAAAGCCTCGGAAATCTGCATAGAGCAAAGAATCCGATAGGCAGGCACAAGCTTTCAGTCCTACAAATGGGCAGGTGTGGACGTGGTAATCTTTGCAGTCATGCAAGTTGGATTAGATAACCTCATTCATTTCACCTTCCAAGTACTGCACCCATACAACAGTTCGAAGGAGCATTCGATAACGCTTCCCATGGGACGATAAGACATGCTCTCGAGAGAAAAAATTTAGACAGCACAATAACTAAATGGTTGTGCGAGATGTTGGCAACAGAATAGCGGAGACTATAGTCGGTGATAAAACCATTATGGTCAACACTACAAGAGGATGCACACAAGTGAGGGTAGTATCCCCTCTTGTGGAGCATCCTTGTAGATGAACTACTTCTGCGACTAGCTGGAGCAGAAATTTATTTCCAAGTCTTTGCAGACTATATAGTCATCGTAGCAAGAGGAAAATTCGAGGAAGTGCTCTGTGACATAATCAAAAACGGATTAAATATCACGAGTAGATGGTGCCAAGAAGTGGGACTAAGGATAAACCCAAATAAGACCACAATGGGTCCCTTCACCAACAAAAGGAACCTGGGGCGAATGCACCCGGTTACCCTTAATGTAGAAGAGATAGCTATCAGCAAAGAGGTTAATTACCTTGGACTGATATTAGATAGCAGACTGCAATGGAATAAACACCAGAAAACAGTACTACAAAGGCTGGCCTGTGTTTTAATAATTACAGGGGCCATGAGAACCTGCCCCACAGCGGGCATGGAGGCGATCCTTTGGCTCCACATCATTCCACATCACATCTAAACTTGTAGAGGAATGCAGGGCGAAGCTAAATAGACTTGGCGAAGTCAACAAAGTGGTCACATAGCAGTCTACTAGTTTCTGGTATCTCCTTTTGGCATCGCTATTACCCAAAATCATTACTGTATGTCTAACCATTCCATCTATCCTCCTCTTGGGAACCTCATTTTTGAACCAAAAATTTCAAAACTTCCGAACCTCCGTTCACGCCTTTTTACCTCATTTTACCCTCCAAACATTCTACTTTCCCGTCGACATTATAATATGAATTTTTTCAACGAAAATCAATTCAAATTACGGCGCTGTAAACATCGCAGTGAGTCTTCTTTTTTCTTCTTAAAGTTTTTCACCCTTTGAGGGGCATATGGCGTCAACAACGCCTACGCGCCATCTTGTTCGGTTTACTGCAACGCGTTTGAGCTACCTACAGCTTATTCCCAAGGACCCCGCTGTCCTGCGTCTACCTGCCTGGGTAAGCGGGTTCCACTGCATGGCATGTTTCCCTATGGAGTACTACAGCTGGAGCGCCGTAGTACCGTCGTAGTGGCCAATCCACTGCCATTTTCTCCTTCGCACAATAACGTCTATAGATTATTGGCCCGTGCTCCGATGAAGTTCGTTGTTGGATATACGATTGGGCCAGAAGATCCCCAAGATTTGTTTACGAAAGATTGCAGCTTGCGGGTGGTAGTGGTATTCACCTTTCAAGTACTGCACCCATACAACAGTCAGCACGCTAAGGGCCATTCTGACCATTAAAATGAATTTGAATATGTCGTGCCTGAAATTCTATTCGTTCATCAAATCGCAGCCTGATATGCTTCGCCAAATCTCAAGTCTTAAGTGACCAGTGATGAACAAACAGTTGACGAAGATGAATTTGGGGAAATGGACTTAAAATAACATACAAATAATGTACATAATTCGCGTTTTGGTATAAATCCGCTCTCTAGTGCTCTCTCGAAGGATTTGGATAGAAGGCTTCCGAAATTAAGTCATTTGCAGTAGAGGCTGACCGAGCGAAATTTTTCCTAGTAAGATCAAGAATGACCTTATCGATCCTTGATACTCTGGAAGCATCCAGGAGTTTTTTATTTGACATGTTCATTGACCAACTTCTTATTGAAAGTAGGATTTAAAAAAATTTATATTTTCATTTCTTTCAATTCTCGCCTTGATGCGGCGATAAAAAAGAGAGTTGTCGGGGGGGGGGGGTTTCTTAGTACTGACCGGTGCTCGATGTATACTCAAATTAAGAACAAATAGGAGAAGAGAACTCTTAGTTGTTTTTCTGAACTGGCAACTGTAGAAATTTTGCAAATATTCAATTTGTTTATCTTTACGGATGCGGAGTATGGAAGACCTCGAAGACCTAAAGAAGACAACTTCGCACTGCAAGTCAGATCAATGTTTCACCAATAAAACGAAAACGAGGACATTGTCAACCGAATCGGCAAAGCAAAATCAGTGTTTGGAATGATGTCCATGATGTGGCGAAGCAATGCGATCAGCTTAAACACCAGGCTGCGACTGTTTCGCTCAAATGTTGAATCTGTGCTGTTGTATGGGTGCAGCACTTGGAAGGTGACCGCTACTTCACAAAAAGATTACAAACGTTTGTAAATAGGTGCCTACGGAACATCTTAAGGGTTGTATGGCCTGACCGTATCTCTAACGAACATCTTTACCAGAGAACGGGTCAGGAACCAATAGGCACAACCGTCCAACGACGGAAGAAGATGCAATAAGCCGCTAATTAATTCGATAAAAGATTTTCGTTTGTAGGTACAAAGGGGAAATAATTAAAAACCAAACCAAAAAACCATCAGCTTAGGAGCTGGCTATTAAATCGATAATTATCGGACAAGGCTTTGAATCAAAAAGGTTCCAAACGGAAAAAAATACATCATCCATTACAATTAACCTTATAGTTAAGTTATCATCTTCCATTAGAATTGGAAAAACTTTGACTAATTTAACCCACCCGCACATGTACGTACATTAATACCACCTGCCAATGTGTTAATGACAAATATCCATTATATTCCTCCATCCGCGCTCAACAATGCTTCACCCAAATCAAAGACGAATCAGACAGCAACTAATTACCTTAATTCACTTTGTTGGTGGCTCCAGTTTCACATTAACACTTCATCACGCACCATCGTGGACTCATCAACTGCAACTCAATCGGCATCACAAACCAGAATCAGAATCGTTTAGAATGTCATCGTCAGAGCTTCACATCGGTGGTGGTGGGATTACTAAATCAACATCGTCCTGGTGGATTAAGAATCCATCGGCACTACGACGACAACAACGGCAACGACAGCTTCCATCAAAGCAATCAATACAATCGTCGTCGTCGTCCTTTAGCCAGGATTTTGCTGATTTATTTCGCAATATATCGTTGCATGGATATGCAAAACTACTCGAACCGCAGTACAGTCTTTGGGAAAAGTGAGTCTTACTGTCTGACTGTCAAATGGCTGTTGCACCTTTAAATCACCAAACGACTTGCGTATCTCGCGCATTTATTTTTACAGATTGATTTGGTTTGCTTTTCATGTGACGGTGATGTGCGTTATGTTTGTATTTCTGTCTGCCGCCTGGGAGCAGTTTGCCGCTCAGTATTTTGCAACCACCTTGTACGATCCGTTGTTTCCAATTCAGAATGTGCCATTTCCGGCAGTTTCGATTTGCTCCAGTAATCGGATATCGAGACAGGCGGCAGAGCGTTATGCAGATGAGTTGTAAGTGTATTTGTGTGGGATTACCTTGGGTTGTTTTACTATGATTTTATTCAGATGTTCCAAAAGGAATAAATTTTCTCTCATACTCCATTTGCAGGAGCCTCAGCGACCCACAAAAACGCAATGCATCCTATTTCCTGGATCAGATTCGGCTGTTAAGCAGTTTCTACGACAAAGACAATTCGGACATTAAATTTAGCGACGAGGAAGATCTAAGAGATCGTGTGTCTCAGTTTCAAATGCATTTAGACATTTACGATACTTGGCAGAATGAAACCTTCTTCAATACGAAGAGACGAATGGATATGGTAAGTGTTATAGTTAGTATCCTCTTGCCATCCAACGAACCATACTGGCACTGCAATATACATATCAGCAGATGCACTCATAAACTGAACTTCAACTCGAACTTTGCTGTTTCTGTTTCTGATTAAAGAAAATTGAAAATAATGGGTTACGAGTTACGAGTTACCAATCATCCTCTAACATTCCTTTACTACAATTTTACCCTCTTTTCATTTCTAGTACAATCTTTCGCAAAAAACGTTCCTTTCCCTTCCCTTTTAAAATGCCGTTCTTTAACGTTACTTGTCTACTTACTATAATTCTTGCTTATATTCATACAAGTTGTCAACTTAAACATTGTAGGTGTTTGGCATTTCGTTTCAAAGTGATTGAGAATATAAATATTAATTATTTTCATTACCATCAGCTATCACCGAAATGCGAAGACCTGCTAATAAAATGCTCACTGGGCGGCAAGGAAATCGACTGTTTCCATAAGCATGCGTTCAAAAAGAAATTAACCCAATATGGATTCTGTTGTACGTTCAACTCAAACGATGGGTAGATTGTTCATCCGCTTTGTAAATCATTTAATGCCATCATCCAATGTTTGCAGATATCGTCAACGATCGTACAAGAATCGCTATGTCGGCAGTGATTTTGGACTGACAATTATTCTGAATACATCTCATGTCGATGATTTCAGTGAAATTCTGAGCATCGATGGAACGATTGTATGTCGTTGCTTGCATTAAAAGTATCCAATATGTTGATTTTTTTCCCCTTCAGCTTATTGTCCATGATCCGAAAAAATATGCAGACGTTTCTTCTGGAGGATGCCATGAGATATTTCCATCAAATAAAGAGGAGTCCTTCATTCCAATAACACCGAGGATGATTGACACAGTTAAAGCATTGAGGTCATTTGATCCGAATAAAGTGAGAAAAATATAAAGAAATAATTTTTAACAAAATGTTTATTAATAAAGTCCTGTATTTTCCAGAGAAAATGTTTATTTGACGATGAAATCCCCCGACCGGGTATGGACCTGTACGGGCAGTACAATTTTAACAATTGCATCACCCGCTGTCGAATCAACAGCATACGAGTTCTCTGCAAGTGTATACCATTTTATGCGCCGCTTGAATTAGCATCCAACTCCACGGAAACGGTCTACTGTACGCTGCAGCATAACGATTGTTTGAACAGTTATAAGTGTATGTTCGGTATTTAACGTTTCACCTACATATATATCATCATCATATTTGGCTGGTGTACACTGGTATACAACTGGTGTCCGGTCCTGGCCTCCCGCAAAAAATCTCTCCACCGGATTTCGAGCTGATATCATCCAGTTTGGCATCCCTTAACTCTGGGCGTCCTGGTCTACGCGTATGCTTGGGCGACCTCGCTGTCGTGTTCCATAAATCCTACCGCAAAGGACTTTCCGAGCAGGATCATCTTCGCTCATGCGAGCTAGGTGTCCTGCCCACCCGAACCTACCGAGCTTAATTCTCTTCACGATGTCGAAATTGCGATAACGCTCGTAGATCTCATCGTTAGAGAGTCTCCGGAATCGTCCTTCCTCACATACGGGGCCAACAATTCTCCGTAAGACTTTTCCCTCGAACGCGGTTAAGAGGTCAGAATACTTTTTTCTAAGTACACAAGTCTCGGATGCATATCTAAGTACTGGTATGACCAATGTCTTATACACCAGAGTATTGAAGAGTCTTGACATACTAAAGTAGGCTTTACTGGCTTTGAGCAACCGTCCGCGTATTTCTGGTTCTATGCTGGTATCGGCTGCTACAGTTGACCCGAGATAGTCAAAGGATCGCACTACTCCAAACTAGCGCTCCACTATTTTAATTGCAGGACCAATGTTGGATCTTCTACTCGCAGACGTCCACGCCACCATGTACTTTTTTCACTCTCATTTATGTGCAGCCCTGGATTTCGTGCCGCCTGGTCGATCTGGGATCTGGATGAAAGCTTCCTGTACAGCTCTTTAGTTTCTACCAACGATGTCAATATCGTCTGTGTAAGCCAGTATCTGATTGGACTTATAGATGATTGTTTCTATCGCCGTTACGTCAGAGTTTTGGATCACATTTGTCCAACGCCAGGTTGAAGAGGACGCAGGCCAGTCCATCCCCTTGTCGGAGCCCGTTATGGATGTTGAATTGGCTTGATATTTTTGCTTGGCTTATAACGTTGGTCATGGTTAACCTACAAAGTCATGTCAGATTATTTGGGATGCCGAATCCTCTTCTACTCTGGCTATGCTATCATAGGCGGCTTTAAAGTCTATAAAAAGATGGTGTAGTGAGTTTTGAAACTCTAGACATTTTTCCATCACCTGCCTAAGGGTGTAAATCTGATCAGTTGTTGATTTGCCTGGAATGAAGCCACACTGGTATGGACCAATGTTGACTTTAGCGTATGGGGTTGTCTTGTAGGATAGAGAAGAAAATCTTATACGCGGTACTCAACAACGTTATACCACAATAATTGCTGCATGTTGTAATATCTCCTTTCTTAAGTTTGGGGCTCAGGATGCCTCTTCACCAGTCTTCTGGCATCGCTTCTTCCTCCCATACTTGCACTATTAGTTCATGAATTGCTTGGTTTATTGACCTACAGGTATAGGGTGTTAGTTAATTTGGGACTCCGAGCTCTCTCATGGCGTTATAAAAATGTACTGGGGCTTTGCGGCTTTACCATCTTTTATCAATTTGTGTAGTGATTTTTTAACAGCTTCGTTAATAAGCAAAATTGACAACTCAGCAACATGAAGCCATTCATTACACCCACAAAGGTATACTATCTCTTTTGGGTGCAGATGTCATGCTAGCTAATACTTATTCTTCAAAATTGCTAGCAACACAGTCACAGTCAATAGAGTTCACTGAAAATGTTTTGGAATAAATTGGAAGATGTTAACTTGGAGCATTTGGTTTCATCAAGACGGCGCCACAACGTCACACAAGTGACCAAATAATTAAGTTATTGAAGTCTCGCGACCGTGTTATCTCCAGAAATAAACCAGACTAGTGCATGTGACGCCTATGGACTATTTTATTTTAGGGCTTTCTCTATTTAGACGACCGCCGGATTAGCAGCGATCGCGAAAAGAAACCATCCGATGGGCCAATGTATACTCGTACATACACATAGCCGTTGAGAAGCCAATGCAGTCTCTGATTGTGACTGTTTGGTTTGCTTATTGTGATATTGTGCCAAGGGAATAACGTAACGGTCAACAGAGAGCGCTACAGAACAAAAGAAACCAGCCGATAGCCCACCCTGTACAAGCAGTGGGAATAGAGTTCTCTAAGCGATTTATAGCCGAACGACAGAATGATCTTTCAAATTTTTTCCTGGAAAGAATTATCGTTCTAATCCCAATATTCTTTCAAAATCGTAGTTTTCACAAATAATGGTTGCTCTTATGAAAGGATGATTTTATCTACGAGTATCAACCTATGATGTGCCAAATTCGACATTGCGAAAAAGTCATTAAGTATTATTCTCAAGAGTGTATTTCCTATTTGGGCTTTTGCATAAAATCTGTCCTTAGCACAAATATTTCTTTGAGCGTAAAGCAAAAACCTGATACCAATAACATCAGAAAACAGAAACTATTCATATACACATACTGCATAGTGTATTCCACCACTATACAAGAATATAACTTGTAATTTATATTTTATAATTTAGATTCCTATATCTTACTCTATCGTCCTTTCGCTCTAACCGAAAATGCTGGACATTAATTTGCTGTCGTTTCTGTATAAACGCTTTTTTTGCAATTTCCGGCTTGGAATTGAAATGTTTCACTTAAATAGATAAAATGACTTTTGCACACAGGAAGTTTCACCTAACGAACTTTTTAATAAATTGACTCTTGCAATCTAATTTAGTTTTTATTTATTCAATAATGTGTCAACATTCAATTACTATTAAAATAGCAATCAAGAAATTATATTCTCCCTGAAAATGTAGGTCAACCATGGCTGGACTGTGAGGATTTCGTGCAAATATTCGTAAATGTTTATCGGAGGCATTTCTAAGAGATTCTTATAGTACTTACCACATATCCTTTTTTCTTTTTATTTCGTCTTATCGCTTTGCACTAACTCATGTTTATCAGTGATTCCAGCTATAGTCGTATAGAGAGAGAGAGAGAGAGAGAGAGAGAGAGAGAGAGAGAGAGAGTAAAAATTTATCAATTCTAAATAACTCCAATGTAGGAAAGAAAAGAAGCATTCCTATTTATTTTTTTTTATACCTATGGCAGACACTGCGACCTGAAAGATCTATTGTATCATAGGGTTGGTTTATTCTAAGAGACGTAACACCTCCCTAATGAACGATAGTACGTCCCTAGTGGCGGAATTTCTCAACTCCACACATTTCACAGAGAATATACTCGGAAGACTCTTTATCCTAACCTACCTTCTGTCAGTTTTGCAGCAGTTTTGAACTGACAACGAGTCCATTAAGTTGGACGACAGCGCTTTAAATGCTGTTGGCTATCTGAAAAGATATATAATATAGCGCCCTTCATTCCTTTACTAAGTTTAATTCTGGCGCAGATCTCAATGGCCTGGTGGTCGAAAGACACCAGCTGCAACTCCAGTTGCCATCTTCGATGCATCTGTGAACCAGTTTGCCCGGGCCAATATTTCTACCTCAAATAACCTGCCGAAACAGTATTCCCTGACCATAATGTCGGGGATTGTGCAGAACGTATCTCTTTCAGGAATTGAGTCAAGAATTTTCAGGTGGCCCGCATAGTCATCTGGTTTGTACCCTTATTCTAGTTGCAGCTTAATAGCGCATAGCAGCTATTATTATATTCCTAATGAATATTGTCAGGGGTGAAAGCCCTACAACAGCTTCTAGTACTGTCGTAGGGCAGGTGCGCAATGGATCTCCTGCCTGATCGTTGAAGGTGGATTAGAAGATTGTCAATGACTAGTGACCACAGAAGGGGAGAAATCACTCTTTCTTGGAGACATCCCTTAACTGCCACATCCCTTAACTGTCACAGACACAGACACGGGATTCACTCTTCTCCACATATGTAAGACAATTCTCTCGAACTCGAAAACTTGAGAAAAGGAGGGGTTGATCTTTTTTTAGTGATTAAGGAGAGGGTTTTTGGAGTGTTTTTGTTTGACACCCTGGCCTACGTAGTAGTTATATCACGATAACCGTTGTTTGTTGTGATATCTCCTTTCTTATGTATGGGGCACAGGACCAGTCGTCTGACATCGTTTCTTCCTCCCATACTTGCTCTATTAGTTTATGAATCCATCTACCATCACTTCAAGATTCTCTTTGTCTTTTTCTTTACAGTATGTGCACTGCAGAGTATACTGCTTCATACCGCTTTGTCGTTATTATTCTCTATTGGTTCCAATGTACTCCCGGCCTATTTTAGCGTTCATATCCTCCAAAATGAATTTCCGATTGCAATTTCAATTTCCAATTTCAGAATCACTCGTTTAAGTATTTGTCACTTATTTTGATATCCCTGTATAAACTCGCATTGGATTATGTAGTTTATAAATTTGTATCAAAATCTTCGCTGTATGTAGAAACTATAGGACAGTGGAAATGTTTAAGAGGTTGAGAGATTGAGAGATTTGAGTCCAAATATTAAAATGGTTAACTCTATCATCATAGCAAACGTAGCCTAGATTCATATCGATTGCTTCTATATGATTACAAAAAAAGGGAAAGTCTGCCCCGCAGCACATTTAATTGCAAATATTTCACTACCACTCGAATAATTTTTTTCTTTTTTGACTCAAAGTGGAAAAACCCAATTAAGAAATATTTTTGCAAATTATTAATTAATTGCATTTGTAAGGACTGAGTGACCCCTTCTATAAGCGCATAGCACCAAAGTGGAATTGTTGTCTTGACCATTGTTTTTTGGTGCAATTGCTTGATTGGCCATTTTGTGTTCCTGCAAATAAACTTTAATAAAAGGGTCACTTGCACACACACACACGCGCACAAAAAATAGGTCATAGCTGGGAGAGCGTGATGAGCGATGTTCCCAAGTAGGATATTCAATTTTTTAAGTGTCACCTAAACTCCTATGTGTACTGTTAGTTTTCACTTAAAAACTTTGTTGTTGTTTGACACAAAACACATCACAGATACTATATATAATAAAATATCACCATCGCACAAGCAACATGCAAAAGATAAAGTTATCGTATATCGACTTTGTGATGTTCCCATTCCCAAATTGCGATGCAACTGCTGCCTGTTATTATTATTATTAGGATGATACCGTTGTTGTTGTTTTTGTTGTTTTTTCGTGCACCATGTAGTCAAATGGGGAAATGTCCTAACACAACGCTCAGCAGTTATAGGACTCGAACGAGAAATGGAAGAGGCACTTTACTGTCCCCAATGCATTCAATCCTGTGAGGATATTCAATTTGAAGTTGGCCTAATGTCGTTGCCAGTGGATCGTTATCGTACAACGACAAGCAATTTATTGTGAGTGTGTGAATGGATGTCTATGTGTGTATTACATTAATTGGAAATTGATGCACTTCGTTGAGCAGATCGAACGACCAAAATCATTTGGAGGACATTTCAGTGCTAAGGATTTATTTTGCCGAACCGCATATTCAGTTGTTTCGAAGGATTATTGTGAATTCTTGGTTTGAAGCATTCAGTAAGTTGCCTACTTCTATTTTTGGAAATGGAAAGTGGGGCTAAAAATTTAATAATTATTCTCCTTTCCTTTTAAAGGTACTGTTGGCAATATTTGTGGCATAATTATTGGATTCTCGTTGGTTGCATTTGGTGAGATTGCCGCATTTACAGTCAAGTATATTGTTATTGGAATACAGGGATTCATTCAGGCCAATCGCAGGGATAACAAGAAGGCCAACAAAAAGCAGAAACAACACATAAAGCGAAAGAAATTGTTGATTTATCCTTAAAGAATGAGAATACCTTGCTAGTTTAGAATTCGATTTAAACCTTTATGATATGACAAGAATATAAAATTTCATGTATACGTATTTTAGTTTTTATTCAAAGAGGTAACATGAAATTGAACATGATTTTTAAGCTAAACATGGGTGGTTCGATATGTCACTGACTTATTAAATTTCCGCGCAGTAACTTTAAGTGCAACACTGCTCCCGTCAACTGCCATCTATTAGTAGACTACTATCAAATTTTGAGCAAGTTGTGTCATTTAGTTTGAGTTTAACCGCCATTGAAAGCAGACAACCTCGTGAATTTTAACGAAAATGGAAAAAACTAAAATGGAAATTCGTGTGCTGAATTTCAAAGGAGTGTTTGACGATGTTCAGCCGCATACCGAACGAGTTTTAGAGCCGTTTCGTAACCGTGGACGAAACATGGATCCATCACAACACACCAGAGACCAAGGAATAATCAAGACAGTGGGTTTCTCCGGGTTAATGTGCATCAAAGAAGGAAAGGAAAAACGCTGGACTAAATGTATCGAGCTTAAAGGAGACTATGTTGAGAAATAAAACGCTGTTTTGGCGAAACAAATATCTTTTACTCAAAAAGACACTGCTTTCACCTGTACTTCCAAGTGCCGAATACCTTATGGGACAGATTTGCATTTGTAGTCGTATTGCCCCATTACTTCTGAAGAGGTATTCTTCATCGCTGGCATTTTCATTGCGTAAGCCTTTCTACTTATCCTATTCTTCTCGACTCTTCCTGAGTAGTTGGAAAACAGCATATGTCCAGCTTTGATATTTTAAAGGCATTTGACGGAGTTTGGCACCAAGCTCTTCTGGCTAAAATGCGTGCTTTTGGAATCGATTTGCTTCAATGAATTAGAAGCTATTTTTCAATCCAAGTTGTGTTGGATGGTTTTAGTCTGATATCCAGTGCTGGTGTCCCTCAGGGCTGTGTACTATCTCCGACACTCTTTCTTATTTTTATTAACGATCTTCTGTCTGAAACTTCTTATCCAATTCATTCGTTCGCTGACAAAAGCACTCTTAGCTTCTCCTATATGTTCGCAGGTTCACGTCCTTTCTCTTCGGAACTAGAACAAGAGCGTATGTTAAGCTCTTTAAATTCCGGCCTTTATAGCATTGCAAAGTGGAGAGAACATAATTTAAGGCATCCAAACCCCAATTTCTGTCGTTAAAACGAAATACATAGTAACCTCTAGCTAGGTGCACCTTAGACCACCTTGCATCTACTTGACAGAATACAGATCAGTGCGATAAAACTTATCGGTGACGCCAACATAGCAACATTAATAGATTCGCTCGAACACAGGAATATTTATTGCTTGTCACTGTTTTCATCGCTTCTTCCATCAGCGGTGCTCAAGAGAAATAGCCAGTTGCATGCCACCTCTCTTTGAATTCAACCGCAATACTCGTGGTGCTCATCGGTTTAACCTCAAGCCCATCTTCGGACCTACTGTTATGTTTAGAGACTCTGTCTTTAGTCGTACAACACGAATGTGGAATGTTTTACCAAGTTCTGTATTTCCGCATCAATATGATTCACAGGCATTCAAAATGCTTGGACATCGACATCTCTTCTTTCTTAATACCTTAGTGCCCACGCTGTGCCCAGCTTCATAATGGTTTTAACCCCTTAAGCGTGTGTCGATGAAAAAAAAATTCGTAGTAACGAAATCTCAGAGAACAAAATCCTCTCGAAATAGAAAATACCACACAAAAAATAAATCCCAATATCAAAATCCCCTTTACCAAAATCTCAATTTACAAAATCCTAAATTGCAAAAACAATTTGCCCTTATGTCGTTTAGTCTGAACATTAAATTGGCAATTTACAACACCAAAGATTGTTTGCATGAATGGCTTGACAAAACTTACGAGCTATGTCCCAAAAATTAAACAAACATGGTAGCACTAAAGGAAAACTTTACAGCTCAGATCCGCATACGGTTTCCTCATCTCAATGCCCACAATGGAACTTGTCGGTCTCCTCAAAGCAGCAACAGTCAAGTTGTTCACTTTATAGTCGACGCGAGAGATGCCTTCCAGTATTTCAGATGTCGGCACCTTTTTGGCGGCTAACATAGACTCGGAACACTATCTAATTACACCTAAGGTGCGAATGCCAATACCAGTACCCCAAACGCCACAGCAATGGAGAATCAATGTGAGAAAACATATCATCAAACGGCTGCAAACGCAAGAGACTGACAGAATCTTAGCAGAAAGAGTATCCCGCCAAGTCTTGACAAATCCTATGCTGCCAGCATTAAGTTCCAAAGACCAAAGACGCTGAAAGTGTTTTCATCGAAATCTACTGGACCGATTTCAATGTTTTAGAATGGCCTTTTAGGGTGAATATAGGCTATATATTATCCCATTAAATAAAAAGACCATTTCGTGGCGAACAATTTGTAACGTGGCTAGCCAGCCAGCTACGGGCACGCGAAGGTAATATAGAGAATTTAAAAATGAATGTCTTTTGGTTTTTAATACGACACTAAAACTTAAAAACTAGACAGGTGATTGAGCTGAAACTTTCACAGAACATGCGTCTTAACAAAATCTGAGTAAAGTACATAGTGCGAATACGATCGAGGTGGCGCTTTGTTTAGGTTTAAGCAATGGTACACGCCTCCCATGGTAATGATGGCAAAGCGGGGATTCATGTGTGCGGGTGGCGGAATGCCCGGAAAAAGGTACTTCGTTATAAAGTTCAACTACAGTGGCAGGGAATCTATGAGAAGTCCTTGTCGTTTTAAAGGTAAATCGACCTGTTGTTTTTTTATTAAAATCATATGTTTAGTAAACCGCTTACATTACCTCATAAATTAGTAAACCATGAAACTCCGACTGCTGTGCAATTGATTTTAAAAGCCAATTTTTTTTTCTTTTAATAAAAAAAAAGTGGAAAATATATTTTTTACAAACATGATACATGACCCACATTATCACTTCTGTAATGTATGTGTATGCGACATTAATAAAATGACACTTCAATAATGTTGTTTAATGACAAATTTTTAATGCGGATGTGTATAAAGTGTATGTGTTGGGCAAAAAAAAATCCTCTTCTACTTTTTGTATTATTCAATCTCAGATTAAGGTAGTGGTGGTAACGGTTATTGTGATGCGGAACACAAAACAACCCTCGGTAGCAACAAAAACTGCCAGCTGCTCAGCGATAGGCTTACCCACTCTACTGAAAGTGATGCACCAAAATACATTTGCGACGTTTCACTTTATATGTTGTTTTTGCATTTATCATATTTGTAAATATTCCTAATATGGCAACCGGAAAGGGTAGTCATGTCATAAAACTTTACGATACCTCTAAAGTTGTTGTTCGTCCTTTTCGCCCTGGTTACAGAATATGTTCATTCAGGAAGGAGTCTGTGAGTTTTTGGTGTAACTGGTATGACAATTTTATTATGTGGAAGTAACAACAAAGAGGTGACACCGTCAGTTTATTACTTTATCACATAAAGTGCGAGTAGCAGGTGAAGTACTTTTTCCCCATCAGGGAAGACCGTCCAATGTAATAAACACAACACTAATCCGCTATCAGTAGGTCATTCGATGCAAATGATGAATCCGACATTCTTGTGCTTAATGGCATCTGAAACGTCAATAAATGTGATGAAGAAGGCACCATCATGCTGTCAATTTTTAAACCCAGTACTTAAGCTTATCCATAAGGTATTCCACATAACGAAAAGTGACATTTTTTAATACCCTAACTTTATTTTGACGATAGACCACAAATGATGGTTATGACATCCATCTTGAGAGTATTTTCGATATCGTAAATACGCAAAGTGTGGAACATCAGGAACTCTCATGTTCCTGTTGCGATACCATGAAGTTACATGATGTTTCAAGATTGTGCTATTTCTCGGTTTGTAGAACAAAAAGTAGTCCAGATTTTAGTATCACTGCCTATTGCCTTGATATTAAAGACTACAATCTCTAGAGAAAAGACAGAGACTAATTCAGTTGGTGTGGTTGTAGCAATCTTTGTAAGCCTACTTCTTGGTGTTATGATGACTCTCCTGTAAGGATGTTGGTAAAACCTATATCTGTATATCTGTAATACTGTTAGATAGTGTTAATGTTGGTAGATGTAGCCGAATTTCCAGACGGTCGTATCAGTTTTTGTTGTTGTTGTTGTTTTAAATAGTTAATTGAAAGTAGAAATTTAAAAATGCCTAGTGCCTCTGCCAAAACCGTTAACCACGCTTCTTCCTTTTGCTAGCATTAAATAGTGCAATAAGCTGCTTATTAATTCGATATAAGATTTGCGCTTGAATCTTTGTACATTCAATACTCTTAATAAAAAACACAAAAAAACATTAGCTTAGGAACAAGGCTTTTAATCAAACAGGTTCCAAAAATACATCTTCCATTACAATTAACCTAATAGCTAAGTTATCATCTTCCATTAGAATTGGAAAAACTTTCCTCGACAAATTTAACCCACAGACACACATATACGAGTACTTTCGACCACACTCCTGTTAATGTGTGAATGACAAATATCCATTATATTTCTCCATCCCCGCTCAACAATGCTTCACCCAAATCAAAGACGAATCAGACAGCAACTAATTACCTTAATTCACTTTCTTGGCAGTTTCACATTAACACTCCATCACGCAGCATCGTGGACACATCAACTGCAACTCCATCGGCACACAATCAGAATAGGAATCGTTGAGAATGTCATCGTTAGAGCTTCACATCGGTGGTGGGATTACTAAATCAACATCATCCTGGTGGATTAAGAATCCATCAGCACTACAGAGGCAACAACGTCAACGACAGCTTGCATCAAGGCAATCAATAGAATCGTCGTCGTTGTCCTTTAGTAAGGATTTTGCTGATTTATTTCGCAATATATCGTTGCATGGATATCCGAAACTACTCGAACCGCAATGCAGTCTTTGGGAAAAGTGAGTCTTACTGTCTGACAAATGGCTGTTGCACCTCTAAACCACCAAACAACTTGCGTGTCGAGGACGACACGCGCTTCTCGCGTATTTATTTTAACAGATTGATTTGGTTTGCTTTGCATGTGACGGTGATGTGCGTTATGTTTGTATTTCTGTCTGCCGGATCCAAAATGCAAAAAGGTGAAGTCGGTGCAGGTTTTGTAAAGAAGTTTTTCTAGCCGAAGTAAACCTCATTGTGACCATGGCTCAATATGTGAGGGTGGTTACTTTAGGACTCTTCAACCATTAATTCAGCTTTATTACTCTATTTTCGTTTGCTATGGAAATTATATCTAGACGCGTAATTGAAGCTCAACGTAAGTCCGGCAACGCGTATCTCGAGCGATACGTAGACCTAAGTTGTGCTTAACGCAGACGATGCGTAAGTCAAACGGTGCGTTACATGAGCGATGCGTGGCCTGGAAGATGCGTAAGTCAAACGGTACGTTACATGAGTAATGTGTAGATTGGGCATTGCGGTGATGTGAAAGATGTGTAAGTCAAATAATAGTGCGATTCATATATCAGTTTTTCGAAGGCATAAAAAATAATAACCCGCTCTATGGAAAGAGTCAACTGTCCACTGAGTTCAGTCAATAAACTGATTCTCTATTTCTGTACTTCTAAATGATAACTTAGATGGGGCAATTTGACCTACTGTGTCATATGAAGAGCGATACGACCTTCCTACAATAACAGGAGAACCACCGAGTTGCTCTCCAGATTTGTGGCAATAATATAATTATTGGGCAGCCACGTAACTAAATGATTGGTCGAGTCTTCGATACCCCTGCTACTGATTTTTCATGCAATAGAGTCGTAGCCAGTATTATGGAAAGCGCGAGGAAGGCACACAGGTTGTCTGATCCCTAACTGATGCTTTATGGATTCGTGCAGCTACTGGCATTTCGACAATGTTTTCGTAGCTCCAATAAGTTTATAATTTTTTTGAACCCGGTAGGTGGCGTTGGAGTAGAGATATTTACGAAAATGTTCTTTGGTCTGTTCTTTTATATGTTGTGATAGCATCACGCCTAAGCCACTGGACATATTGAAGCTATATTCACAACATACCTTCGATGTTATATGGAACTCAAATTTTAGATGTCGAAGTGAAATACTCGTTAACTAGACATAAAAAAGAAGAAGTGAACTTGAGTGTAGATTTTAGATAGACCTTAAAAATTTGTGTATAGGAATTTTCGTTTGGTGCTCCGATAAGTTTATATTTTTTCCGATTCGGTAGGTTGCATTGGAGACAAGATAGTGGTGCTTTTATGTGCAAGAGCATTACGCCTAAACAACTGGAAATATTGAAGCCAAGTTCACATTATATATTCAATTGGTGCTCCTAAAAGTTAATATCTTTTTTTAGCCTTGTAGGTGGCGCTGAAGTCGAGTTATTTTTGAAAATGTATATTTCTAATGTAAAAATATGTTGGTAACAATATCATATGTACACTTACTCCGGTAAGTTTATGTGTTTTGAAGGTGACGCTGGAATCGAGACGTCATCACGTCGAAACCACTGGACGTTTACAAGCTATATTCACACCATATGTTCGTTTGGTTCTCCGATAATTTTCTCATTTTTTCATACGGTAGATGGCACTGGAGTCAAGATATTACCGAAAAAGTAATTAGTTAATGAGCAAAAATGGAAAGTCAGCAACACGAAGCCATTCATTACACCCACAAAAATTTACGGTTTCTGTTGCCAGTTTCATGCTGGTCCATTATTATTCTTCAATGATGCTGGCATCACAGTCACAGGCGATAGAGATGGCTACCGCACCAAGTTGACTGACTATTTTTAGAAAGAATTGGAAGATGTTGACTTGGAGAATATGTGGTTTCAACAAGACCGCATCACATGTCACGCAGCGGTCCAAATGATTGAGTTATTGAAGTCTAGTGACTGTTATCTCTAGAAATGGAATAGTAACAGACTCGTTTGACGCTTCTGGAGTATTTAATTTAGGGGCTATGTCAAGTTCAAGGTCTAGGCCAATAAACTTAGGTCTCTGTTAAAATGGCCACAGGACTAGCAGAGAAAGCGGTAAGAAACCAACCGATTTAGAGTTTGAGAGATCGAGAATTTGAGAAATTAATAGATTCAGAGATTCCAAATATAAAACTAGGTAACTCTAGCAGGATACTTTCGTTAATCATCGTAGCAAACGTAGTCTAGATGCATATTGCAGATCGATTGCCTCTATATGATTACAAAAAAGGGAAAGTCTGCCCCGCAGCACATTTTATTGCAAACATTTCATTACGACTCAATCATTTTTTCATTTTTGACTCAAAGTGGAAAAATCCAATTAAGAAATATTTTTGCAAATTAAAAATTAATTCCATTTGTAAGGACTGAGTGACTATAAGCGCATAGCAGCATAGTGGAATTGGTCTCTTGACCATTGTTCGCTTTCTTCTGTGCAATTGCTTGATTGGCCATTCTGTGTTCCTGCAAATAAACTTTAATAAAAGGGTCACCCGTATACACACACGCGCACAAAGAATAGGTCATAGCTGGGAGAGCGTGATGAACGATGTTCCCAAGTAGGATATTCAATTTTTTAAGTGTCACCTAAACTCCTATGTGTACAGTTAGTTTTCACTTAAAAACTTTGTTGTTGTTTGACACAAGACACATCACAGATACTATATATAATAGAATACATCGCACAAGCAATATGCAAAAGAGAAAGTTATCGTGTATCGACTTTGTGATGTTCCCATTCCCAAATTGCGATGCAACTGCTGCCTGTTATTATTATTATAAGGATGATACCGTTGTTGTTTTTGTTGGTTTTTCGTGCACCATGTAGTCAAATGGGGAAATTTCCTAACACAACGCTCAGCAGTTATAGGCCTCCGACGAGAAATGGAAGAGACACTTTACTGTCCCCAATGCATTCAATCCTGTGAGGATATTCAATTCGAAGTTGGCCTAATGTCGTTGCCAGTGGATCGTTATCGTACAACGACAAGCAATTTATTGTGAGTGTGTGAATGGATGTCTATGTGTGTATTACATTGATTGGAAACTGATGCACTTCGTTGAGCAGATCGAATGACCAAAATCATTTGGAGGACATTTCAGTGCTAAGGATTTATTTTGCCGAACCGCATATTCAGTTGTTTCGAAGGATTATTGTGAATTCTTGGTTTGAAGCATTCAGTAAGTTGCCTACTTCTATTTTTGGAAATGGAAAGTGGGGCTAAAAATTTAATAATTATTCTCCTTTCCTTTTAAAGGTACTGTTGGCAATATTTGTGGCATCATTATTGGATTCTCGTTGGTTGCATTTGGTGAGATTGCCGCATTTACAGTCAAGTATATTGTTATTGGAATACAGGGATTCATTCAGGCCAATCGCAGGGATAACAAGAAGGCCACCAAAAAGCAGAGATAATACATTAAGCGAATGAAAAGATGCCTCATGAATGGAATCTCAGCATTGTTTACCCGATCCACGCTACGATTGTTATATGTTCTAGAATGCTAATCAGTCTTCCAAAGCAATAATTTGCCGAATAAGCACTGAACCTCCCAGTAAAACTGAAATAACAGCAGCAATCAAGTCCCTAAAAAAAAACAAAGAGGTGGGTTTTGATGGCTTCCCTGCAGAAGTATTCCAAGAGGCGCCGATCACATCAGTTAAACTGCTACAGTCGCTCATACGGAGAGCGTGAGAAAATGAATCGTTTCCCCAGGAGTGGAAAAAAGGAATGAACGTCAAACATCGAAAAAGGGAAATCTGATGGACTGTGGCGGATTATAATAGAACTGTGTCGAGTACAGGACTCCGATACATCTATCGTTTATCGATTTCGGGAAGGTTTCTGACAGCTTAAATCTAGATGTTCTCTGGTTGGCCTTGCGCAGGAGTATTATCCCAGAAAACCTTATAGCTATTATCAAGGCTAGATACGAGGGAAGCAAGTGTCATATCCTACAAAGTGGAGTTGCTCAAGGGTGCATACTATCACCGCTGTTGTATTTGATGGTCATCAGCAATGTACTCCGTGCAGCTTTGATGGAAAGTAACGATGGAATTCGATGGACTATGACCACTTACCTTTAATATCTGCGTTCGCCTGCTTTTACATCAAATAATGGACCTTCATCTGGTGGCCCAAAATCTAGAAGCTGAGGCGAACAAAGTGGGGCTTAAGATAAACACATCCAAAACAAAAGCACTGAGAATTCTAACACCCGACATTGCTGGACATGTAGTCGAGAAAGTTCAGAACTTCTTGTACTTAGAAAGTGTGGTCTTGGCTGAATGTGGTGGTACGGAACTGGGTGTGTGCAGCAAAATCGGGAAAGGAAAAGCTGGGTTCAGAATGCTTTCTAAAGTCTGGAGAAGCAATGTTCTCAGCATAAGAAGAAATCTGCTCAAACGTAGAATCAGTAATGTTTTGTGGCTGCAGTACTTGGAAGGTGGATACCACTATCATACGCAGGCTGCAAACTTTCGTAAACAAATATCTAAGAATTATCTTGAGGATATTTTGGCCCAGTCGTATCTCCAACGATGAACTTATCTAAGAACAGACCAATAGACTATGGTGCAAAGGAGAAAGTAGCGGTGAATTGGATTGGAAGGGTTACATTGCTTCAAGTTGTTTGTCACCTTGTTACTATCATGTCACAAAGACTGCAAATGGTTCAATTCTTTTTTGACAATACGAAAACAAGCTTTGTAACATACATCTGCCACACGACGATATAAAGGGTTTATGGTTTTAATGTTAAAATCTTGCAATTGCTAAGCTCATTGAAAAATTTGGAATGAAATAACAAGTTCTGTAGCAAGTTCTGAAGTACAGAATTTTATTTCCTACATTTTCACTGTATGAACATTCAGACTTTCTCTGAACTACTCCTGTATATATTATTATTCCTTCTAACATCTGATATAAGGAGCAATGCGCCCAAGCGAGCATCGCTACCGTGACGAACACACAGTGAAGCGCATCTAATTTTGCATGCAAGCTGCACTTATGTGTACACTTCACCACTTGAAAAATAGTGCAGATGGAACAATTTGATAAGATCCTCCAACATCTGCATAGCATACATTTAAGGAGGCAACCACTATACTCTAGATTCCAGCAGCAAACATCATCTCATCCACTGTGCACGATATAGAGTCCATCTTGCCCTGCGGAGAAGGTTTGGCATATCACAGCAACTACACTGCATGTTTATGTCTCTTATCATGATTAACCCAATTTCGATTTTCACATAATCCTGGATGTGCTTCCGACATCCAATATGTACCAGAATGTGAGCAGCATGTGACTTGCATTGCTCCAGAGGTCGATAAGTGTTCACACATTCATATCATGTCCTAGTAGTATCCGTATCTAGCGGAAAAGTTCCACTTCCGTTAAAATCAGAAAAAAAAACCCTCCCTTAGCCGATATCTGTTCCATTCGATTTTAAACTTAATTTACCATATCTGCGTTCTAAGTGCGGGAAGGGGGCTTCAGTTTCAATTACTTGAAATTCAGAAAGCTGCCAAAGTGCGGTGTGTGCGAAGCACTTCAAAAGGATCAATTCTATCCTATCTAGGCGCTCTCTATCTACCTGTTTATCCTCTTCACTTAATCACCATTTATTACAGTGGGCTTAACATCAGTACTCGTATCTTAATGCAGATTGAATATGAATATTAAAGCCTGCCACAACCAACTACAAGGGTGGCAATATCTTATTAAAATCTCTCTAGCCGCCGCTGTATAAAGAAGCCCCCGTCATCGTGTTACCAGTCGTATCACAGATTGAGATTTTGTGGTTAAATGGGGGTCCCGATAGCAGCCACTTAAGCAATTTGTAAATTGACTATTCACATAAATATGTAGTAAAAGCAGAGATAAAGGAGCTACCGACTAAATGCGATGCATGTGTCGGCGTCTGTGTATTCTGTTGCTCATCTTTTCGCTGGATAGAACCAACGCTAAACTGGAGTTTAAAAAATGGATTTAGATAATTTATTTAAGAATTGGTGCTATGAAAATGTTTACATATAGATGTACCGAAAGAAAATGTCAGAGACATTAAAAGGTAAGTGCTGGATCTAGATTTGGTTAATCCAACTCTTAAGCAATTCTAAGCTTTTTAAGTGAAAGCATCTTCAGTTCTCAAAGCTGGATTTAATGATTTTTTTGCTTTAGCCTATCGGAAACAACATTTATAATGTAACGGGAGTATGAAGGGATCGCACCAGCGACCACTTTACTAATTGCCGAAAAGCAATTAATTATTTTCGACCTCCTTCGATTCTTGTCTCTTGCCTTTCTCATCCATTGCGTTGGATAGTATTGGTCTCCAACAAGTAACCCAATAAGGAATATGAATAAAACAAGGAATCATATTATTCTGATAGCATACTCGGTGCATGAAAGCAAAAGTATACAAAAACCAATAACAAAATGAGCATACGATCAGCGGTCGTTTGCTTGTGAAAATAAATATGTCGACTAAGCATCATAGCGAGCGAAAGCTGATCGCTTGAATTATTCGGTCATTTACCCTCACCTTGCATTGTGCTGATCGAGCATAACATGGAAAATAGGAATATCCATAAAATGAATTCAAGAATCGAAGTACGGTCGAAAATCGATCAGAAAACCATTGGTATAAAACGTGAAATAATAAATTCAAGTCAAACAGACTGTTTTAAATTCTTCAATCTTTCTCCGATATCTGATGCCCTAATGAGCAACTGACTTTGGGTACACGTTTATAAAGCCACACGCCGGACGATTCAGGGAGGTAGGTTGCAGGAAAGTTGAACTAGCACTTTAACATTACATTTAGGCTACAGCAAAGTTGGAAAAGACATCCAACTTAGGTTAAGTTAGGTT